>CM044439.1:125578774-125591239 GCA_024363595.1 Xenopus borealis
AAATATGTCCATAGGACGATCTATATTTACAATCATAGTGTGGAGACATACATGTATACATATATGTATTTTTGATATTTTGTGGTGTTATGTAGATTTTCCCTGTGGGAATTTGCAATCTGAGAAGAATGGTGGTTAGAATATTTAAATGTAATTCATGCATGCATGACGGGATACAAGTGTGAGCTGGATAAGGACTGTGCACACAATTGAGATTTTGGGTCTCTAACACTGTTTTTTAACTGTGCCTAATTAGGTTGCACATCTTGCTGTTATAGCACCCTGTAATTAGTTAACACCTTACTGTATTCCCTTATTGGTCTAGAATACCATTGACACAACTTTCAGGACATTGGTCTGAAACACACTGCCATACTGTAAATTCACAACTTGTGACAGAATAATGAACAAAATACCCCAGGCCCCTTAAAAACTTAAAAACTAACCCTTACACATCTACTATCCTGGTGCTGAGCTCCTTGTATAGCTCCTGAACTTGAGTTTAACAATAGCCACTGAATTTACTCACAGAGGTAACATTCTTTATGTACTGGGAAAATTTGGGATGGTTCTGGTCCACAGCAGGCATGGGTGTAATAAATGTACCTGGAACTTCTGGGTTGCACGGCGCTAGGGTAATTCCAACTTTAGCACCATGTGACGGCAATGTGCAGTGTTATGAAATTCAAAAATTTAAAGGATGCTCAAATCCTGTTGCCCAGCGTAAAGGTACTTTCTGGTTCCTGGATGCTCTGTATTTATTCCTGGTTCTGATCTTCTGTGTTTTGACCTTTGCCTGTCCCTGATTCTGCCAGCCTGCTGCCTGTACTGACTTCTGCCTGCTTTTAATCACTCTTCTGATTTCTGATTTGGTACTGCGTCTGTTTCTTCCTGTGTATGACCTTGGCCTCTGACCTTGCTACTGCTACCTGCCTGGGCACTTCATTTCCTGTCTGGTTTGACTAATCCTGTTCCTTTCTAAGCTACTGCCCCCCTGTCCTATCAGTACACGTTTGGTTCCCGTGCTTACCCAGAACTCTCTCCCTTGTTCTCCCGCAATAAGACTTGGCAGTATCTAAGTAGCGGAGGGCTCCACTAGAAGACAAAGGCAGCTGCTATAGGTAGAAGACTGCCTAGACTGGAACCTACATTACAATGTGTTCCCGCACATATATTTTTAATGCATGAAGATAGTGATGGCCGAATCTCCCGCGATTCGCTTTGCCGAAAAATTCGCGAATTTCTAGAGAAATTCGTGAATCGGCGAAAATTTCGCGAAACGGGTCGCGTCGCGTCATTTTCGGCATGCGTCACTCGTTATCGCCGCGTCGCGTCAAAAACGACGCTCAACTCTTTTTTTGCCGAAATTTCGCTTGCCGAAATTTCGCTGGTGATTCGCGAATTTATTCGCCACCGGCAAATCGCGGGAATTCGCCGCGAATTCGGCCCTGGCGAATAAATTTGCCCATCACTACTTCTAAATAGAGAATAGGCCAAAAATTGTTTAGAAAAATGTTATATGCGTAGGATAAAAGGTACTGAAAATAGTGATTTAAGAATAGCTTGTGATCTGCCTTTTGTATATTCCTTTTACAGTGCATACATATTTTGATTCATGTGCTTTAAAGTGTAAAAAATCAGGAATAGATTTATGTATATTAATAAATCATAACTGAGCTCCAAACATGCCACTATGTCGACAACATTACTACACAAACTATAGTTATAAGTAGTTATATATTAAGTGAAATGGGCACTTCACAGAATACAGGAAGGTTATTGAAGTTGGAAATATCCAAATAAAGGGGGGCACTATTAGGGGGTCAGAAGCATTTTGTGATTCCTGTGATTAAAATACACATCTGGACTGACTAACTGGCTTATAAGGATCCCCAAAGGACAGGGAAAAAATCTGCCATAAGCTAAATATCAAAGTAACACCTATCTTTTTACTTTCAAAGGCGATGGGCAGTTCCCAATGAGAATTGCTCATAAAATTTAACCCTACTAGAAATAAAAAAAAGGTCTGACAAATAAAAGGCTTTTAAACACCACCTCAAAGCTATCTATACAAAGAACAATAAATGATAAGTGGGACAGACAGGAGGTACTGGATCAATACTTTTTTTGACAACTCATCTAGCTATATAATTCTCCAAATTTGGCACGACCTTGGTGCCATTATTCTTTGGCTGTTTCATTCTTAATGTCAGTTCTGGTGTGATGATGACCAGCTTTCATATTAAACTAACACACCAATGGAGCATGAGTAAAATTCTTTATATGGCTGTATCATGTGGTTTATTTGCCAATGGGCAACAATTGTGAAGTAGGCATATAATTAAAACCAACACCAAAAAATCATAATTGTTTACCCATATTGGAAAACCGGAACCAAACCAGAATACATCTTCTATTCTGAGTCATGAAGGGCATGAACAGAAAGAGGCTTTTGTCTTTTTTTTATCCCTATTTTTTTTATTCAAACTCTAGTTATTGGCAACTGAGTTCACAGGCAGTCATTATGCTGCAGATATTTTATGAGCTGAGAATGATGAATAAAATGCAAACATCTGTAATTAAGCAGAGGAATCATTAAAACTGACTTGGGGACCGTAGCAGTGCATCCCTGCATTATGTGACAGAAGAGTTGCTGTGTCGGATCATCTGCATCTGGTCAGCCCAAGGTTCAATTTCAATCATAGCATTTTAACTTTGGTTTATAAACAGTTTAGCCGGGGTAATTAACATTTTACATCTTAAAACACAACATAAGAGGGATTGCCAGAAGAAAAAGCATTGAAGTTTATTGTCCCAGTAGAATGTATTTGTACATTATGGTAATTTCTTTAGACCCTAGGCCATGAGTATTGAACACAAATCACCTTTCTCAGCTTCTCAATGACCTGCATTCTTGCAAATGGGCTATTTCAACATGAAAGAATCCTCAACAACTTTTATACTTTCCTTTAAAAAAAATATATATATTTTTCTAATAATCTCCACTGCAATAAGGGAACTACATGATGATAACCAAAGAACAGCTCTATAAGCAATAGTCATAAGGAATATTTAATGTTTAGTAATACAAGTAACATTACAATATTTGTTTCTATCACTGGTCATAATATAAACCATTTTATTTATTCACATAAAATATAAGGTTATATTATATGAATTTTACTAGATGTTATTATATATTATTATTATAATGTAGATTTTTTTCTATAGTGTTGTATGAAATAGTGGTATATGAACACATTTTTGCATGATTGGAATTTTTCAATTTTTCTTTTTTCCCTTTTATGACTTCTAGATTAATTCATGTGACTATATAATATATTTAATATTTTTGATCTAGCTTTTTTGATTGCTGGGTTAATCATTTGGGTTGAGGGCTTACTAACTGGGCTTCTAAAGTTGGATTCATGTGTGGTTTTCTTGTAAGGACTTTGGAAGGAGTTTGTGCTGAAATATTATAGGCGGATTAATGTTTTTAAAAAAATCTTGTGTGCCCTGATGTCTTCAGTGTTTTATAATTATTTAAAATTCCTAAGATGAAAACACCATTCTACAAAAACACATCTTAATGTTATGAACCCAGGCAGGGTCAAGTTAATGAGATAATAGGCAGGGATGCAGCTTTCTTTTCTAGGACTTACTAAGTTTGGTTTGGTTTGGTTCAATAAGCCCCTGTTGAAAGCATGCAATAAAATCAGGAAACCTCATTGTTCTTTCCAATGACTCAGATACACAGTTATACGGCCTGACTAACATTTCCCCATTGTCTCCAGTACTTGGAATAGGCAGTATATCTGATAGTGTGTTTTAGATTAGACTGGCCATATTCCTAGAATGTACAGTATTTTGCAACCAGAAAAAAAAGTGCACAGTATATAGAATTTGGCACCATGGAAGGCTTCCTCATTTGTTCTCTTTTGTGTGAACCACATCAGGGCTTAGCTGAAGATCTGACACATTTTTTCTGTCAGATTTCATAAGTAATTACTTTTTTATATTTGCATGATACTTATATTACCCTGCTACTTCTGCTTGCAATCAGCAGGCCTAACAGCCACTGTAGAATATGTGAATATGTACATTTTACAAAATGGGAACTGCAATTTATTTAGCAATACAGTCATCATTTTTTACTATATACTGTTGTTTCCCTTATTTGTTAACCTTCTGAAAATTATAACTGTTACACAGAGGCAAAATATGGGTATTTTTGCAGTCCCGTCATTAGTCCATGTGGCTTGTGCCCTCTCTCCATTAACAAGCATATGTTATTCTCCATTTAACAGGAACTGCATTGATTCTCAAGCCTTTCAGAAATATGGACTTTTTGTTTCCAGAAGGCAACCAAGAGTCTCCTTTCTCACCAACAGCAAAATAGATGGTCCGATGGCAAACCAGGTATGAAGTTTGTGGATATTAGTGGCAGTAATATTTTGTAGGCCAGGGTGCAAATTCACTAAATTCTAACGCTAGTGCTAATTCGCCAGTGTGATGTCAATTTGCAACTTCGCTGATTCACTAACAGTGTCCCTGGCGAAAAATCGCTAGCGAAGGAGATCGACTTAAGCAACTTCGCATCCTAACGCCAGGCGAAGTTGCGCACTGACGAAGGGACTAACTACTCTAATTCACTAAGATGAACATTTTTGTGAACGTTACCTCTTATGCTAGACGTTACTTCGCCGGGTCAGACCTGGCAAAGTACAATACAATAGATAGGAGTTTGAAAAAAAAACTTGAAATTTTTTCTAAGTCCCAAAAAACGCTGGCGTATTTTATCTGTTATTGGGTTGGTCTGAAAAACAGCAAACTTTTTTTAAGGTTACCTTCCTTCCCCCCTACATTTCCTAACATATCAATTCAGCTATACAGGGGGCACATGTATAGGGCAATAGGACAACTTTATTTATTTTTTTAAAGGTTTCCTGGGCAATATTTACTTAAATATATATACCAGGTAGGTAAAATCCTTTAATATGTCACTTGATTTGATATAAACTATCTGTTGCTCCAAAATTCATTTTCGGGGTATAGTTTTCCTTTAAGTTCGCATACGTAAATAAGGCATCGCTAGCGTAAATGCGCTTTGCCTGGCAAAGTAACAGCAGCGCTACTTCGCTACCGTTGGCCGCCCTGAGCGCAAATTCGCATCTTAGTGAATTTGTGTAGCGATGGTGAAAATTCGCCGGTGAAGCAACCGCTAGTGCATTTTCGCACTTTAGTGAATTTGCCCAGGAGTGCAAAGAAAACCAGAGCACTGCACTGACAAGACCTTTTAGACAGGTAAACTGACTGGTAAAGCAAATACAGACAGAGTTGGGTGTGGAATTCTGACATTATCTTCATAACATCACACACACTAATTCAAGATTTGAAGAGTGCAGCAAATTTGTGGGTTTTTGATCCAGGCTAAACAATCCCCTGTAAGCAAAATATAAAGGGTAAAGGACACACACTTTCAACCTACATCTAAAATCATTTTTGGGCTTGGTCATTGCAAGTAAAGCAATCAATTCTTCCTTTACCTTCCCTCATTGCTGCTTTACACTTGTAATATTTAAAGATCTTGAATAATGTGTCTCCCCTGAATAAAATAGTAGATGGAAATTCATAAAATGCCAGTCAACTATATTTTATCTTTAATAAAATCTGACTGATAAATAGACTTGTGTACTTGGTGGTTGAAGACAATTTAACCCATCAATATAGCAATGTTCTCAAGATCTATGAATGAAACATTTTGAGGCTAGAAGAATCACTATAAGGCTCAAAAGCCATAATTATTGATTACATCAAGAAGCTCATTTTGGTAGAGATTTAGCTTACCTTCAGGCTACTACAGCCTTACCCCTAACATTTAATGCAGAATTATGTATGCCGTTAAGCTGTAATCTGCTAAGGCTCATCTTAAATTACTGAAGCTATATAAACAGATTTATACTTACATATAATTGTCTCTTGAAGTGTAACAAACATGTGGCGGCTGTTTCCATGAAAGTGAAACATATTGAATATATTTGAACGTGAAATATGCTTTTCCAAGTGAAAATGTTTTTGTTCTGCCCTTGGTATTTCTATTAAAAACATGAGGGAAAATCAGTTATGCTCACCAATTTTAATAAAGCTAAGTGCTGTTTCTCAGTAGGGTTTAAATTATCTTGGCAGAGGACATTTTAATTAGAACTGTTTGTTCTGTCATGATGAAACCACTTGTCTATAACCACTTGTTTGAAAACAATATTACTGTCAATAGTGTTTTCCTATATTTAATATACTTGTCATTCTATTAGTAGATGATCGTATTCGGCTTATTAGTCTGTTACTTAAACAAACAAATATCATGGAACTGTAGACTAACTGGGAAGCAAGAGTAGCCTATTGCCTAAGGGTCAACATAATCAATGGATCTGCTAAGTTAATATATGCAACACCTGGTGATTTTAGTAATCACTAGACAAATGTGGCTTAGAGATGGTAATAGAGTTAAACAATTCAGCTGTGCAGTACAGCTGATATTCTATGGTTGAAAGTGGACAATATGGAGAGAAACATCATACCCAGATGGAATTTGTACTCAACATACCTGTGTCACAAACATACTACTGTGATTGACAGAATACACCTCAGTGTTTAGGATTGCTGCATGATTTTCCGCAAAAGTGCCACTGCTGAATTTTTGGCATCCCTACCACAAAGTTAAAAAAGTGCTCTGGTTCAAAGTGATTCTCTGATATGTCTCCAACACATTTTAATGGAGGCTGAAAAGGCAGCATATTATGTATTACTTGAATAACAATAGTCTGAAAGCATGGCTGCCCTTTGTAGACAGGCAATTATCACACAAAAATGCTAGCTTCCACATTTGTAGGTGACATTTACTCATTAAGAATCTGTACCCATGATTTCAGGCAATTGTCATTCAATTAAATGGGGAGATTTCAAGTGTTTTGTCTCTGCACTCAAAGCTACAAAATGTTTTGGGAACAAAATACTTGGAAGCAGGTCTGAATCAAAATAGGTCCTGGCATTTCAGGTACACACAGGACAAACATCCTAATTCATAGTTACTATGGCAACTTACATCAGCCCATTCTGGCATTTGCACAGTTTGCCAGATTGGGCCTGCTTGGAACCTTCCCGTCTGCCATTACACTATGTTAACAAGGATTCTACAACATTTACAAGTGGGAGTGGAAAAAGATTTTCTTATTATTTTAGGACTCATTGATGCTGTAGGACACCTATAGAAGATTCATGGAATTTATCTTAATTTTAGAGACAAGAAAATGAAGCTGCAACTGGACATCAATCTCAAGTAAAAACATCTGACATTAATCCCAAATGATCTGTTCCACTGAGTATAGGTAACAATGGTTTTCATAATTTTTTATGTATGCAAATTCATTCTTGAATGAACCACACAACTGCTTCCCACTCTGATGACAGATACCCCATGCACTGCATGACATGAAATCTAATCACAATTGAATAATATTTACTAAAATAAAAACATTTTGTTCTGGTTAATATTAACCTTTATATCAGTGATTCCCTACTAGTGGCTCGTGATTACCAACCTCTTTGATGTTGCTCGCAGTGGTCTCAAAGCAGGTGCTTCATTTTGAATGATTGGCTTTTGGTTGCATAGCTGCCAAACAAAGCCTCCTATAGGCTGATAGTCCTCATGAGACACCCAAATAGCCAATCACAGCCCTTATTAAGCATCCTCAGGGACTTTTTTCATGCTTCTGTTGCACCTCAACTATTTCTACATTTTAATGTGAAATAAAGGTTGGGGACCCTGCTCTATAGTGAAAACAGGAGGGCAGACTGAAGGTGGGTTGTTTGGTGCTGTTGCCCACCCCTAAATAAAAAATACATTCAAAATAAACAAATATTAAACTGTCTATTAAATGTTATTCAGCACAAGTTTCAATGTTTTTACTTTCTGTAAACAGAGAGGCTTAAAGGAAAGCTATAACACTAAAATGAATACTTAAGCAACAGATAGTTTACATCATATTAAGTGTCATATTAAAGAATCTTACCAAATATATAATATAGTAAATATTGCACTTTTACATCTCTTGCCTTGAACCACCATTTTGTGATGGTCTGTGTGCTGCCTCAGAGATCACCTGACCAGAAATATTTCAACTCTAACTATAACAGGAAGTAGTGTGGAAGCTCATGTGACCTAACATGTATGGTTTGTTTGTGTGCACCGTGAATCGTACCATCCCAGGGGGAGGCCCTTGTTTTTTCAAAATAGCAATTTTCTAAATATGATTACCCAATGGCACATACTACAAAAAAAAAGTATATTATTATGAAAATGGTTTATTTACTTGAAACGGTTTTACATATGAACTATTTTGTGCATTATATTTTTATAAAGACCTACGTTGTTTGGGGGATATAGTTTTCCTTTAAGAAATACTTTATACTTCGTGCATAACTAGATTAAATTAAATTTAAAGCAATATTGATATTCCTATAAAACAGGGTTGTCCAACCTTTTGGCTTCCCTGGGCCACATTGTAAAAAGAAACACTTTTGATTTGTAAGGGTCAGTCCACAGAAGCAGATTCAGGGAGATTAGTCGCCCCAGCGAAAAATCGCCTATTCTTCAGGGCACAATCTCTCCGAACTGCCTTCTCTCTGCAATCCACCCGCTAAAATTAAAATCGACTGCGGCAATTCACATGCGTCCGTTTCTTTTTCGGAGTTGCCCGAAGTTTCCTCACGGTGCTGGGGAGACTAATCTCCCCGAATCTGCTCATGTGGACTGACCCTAAAGGTAAAGAAAATACACAGAAAAGAATTACAATACCAGTTGGATAGCCAGTTGGAGCTATACACTGGAATATGGGACACCTGCATATTAAATAGACCTATTATTATATTATTATGACATTTACTTGGGAACTGTGTGTTTCAAGCTGGGCCGCATTCATATCCTTCCTGGGCTGCATGCGGCCCACGGGCCGCAGGTTGGACACCCCTGCTATAAAATCCACAGGATGTGCCAGTATTAACTTTTTTCTGGTTAAAAATGCACCCACACTAGGCAGGAGGGGCTGCAATGCCTCCATATGCTCTAGGTTTGTTTCATTTGTGGTCAGCCTATAGAATATTGCACAACCCCCAGCCCAGATTAACGAAAGGAAACAGTGCAGTGTGTCTTCAGTTCACTTTTCTCTACCCAAACTGGACTGGGGCAGCATGGGGGCATTAATTAACAGAAATTTGTAGATGGCTAAGCTAACCAATAATAATGACATGCTCCTATCAATTTTGATCATGTATAATGAACATCTATAAGGTCCCCATTATAAAGGAAATGCTGGCATGAATGCTCTTATTACTATATATGCCAACGAGCTGGTTTATATATTTATCTTATAATAAAAATTCCCATTGTGATTTGGTTTGGAATGTTCATACCCTCTAATTGATGCTAGGTAGGCTAAATAACTGTAGTTTCAATTAAACATATTAATACACATTGGAAACATGTTTAATATGGAAACTGCATATTTATTGTATCAAGAAATGAGCATCAGGTTTGTCATGGAGCACAGATCTTGCAGGATCAATGTTGTATATCCTGTAGATAAATAGCTGCTGTTTTTATACTGTGTCTTTTCTAGTTCTAACCCTGTCTTGAGGGCTCCTTGATGGCCACTAGATGATGTACAACCAAAGGAAGAGAAAAGCATGTAATATTCCTGAAGTCTTGTTCAAGAACGAAAATAAGGTCGTTTCTGCACACTGTGGAAAATTACAAAAAGGAACAGTGGGAATCTGAAATGCAAACAAAATCAACCCCTAAGAAGTTTCCTAAGGATATCCATCATTGTCAAATCCTCTTTGCTGTATAACTGTTGTATGACCAGAGAAAAGCGTGCTGACTGCTGGAGATATTGTTTTCTTAATACAAATATTAACCTATGAGTTTCTCCTCTGAGTGTAACTATAAACACATTTCAACACCCGGTACCATAAACATTAATCAGATCCAGACAGTAATTATCAAGGGCTGAAATGGGGCATTTTATTTATGCTTTTCAAACAAACAAAACATTATTATGAAATTATAGGCACAAATATTATTGTTCTAAAAACAATACTGAAGCTGTCCTACGAAAGCAGATAATTAGTAATGTTTTGCAAAAAAGTCCTCTTAGAAGCTGTGGGCTTGGTGGTTATCAAAGAATATGGTAGATGAGCACGAGACATACAAAACTGATATATGCTTACATTGCACAAGGGCAACAACAATCCTAAAGGAAATCTAAACATTTTAAATAAGATAACATAAAATAGATCAGATGGCTTTTGTAAGCACTTTGTACATTTACATTTATTTTTGTTTCTATTTCAAGATATGAAGAAAATGTGAACTACTAATACAATGAATAATGTAACAACACCACCACCTGCTGGTCAGTTTTATGATTGTGATCTGGTCAGCAGAAGTGTAAAATTTCCTATAGAAAGCTACATCACAACAGTCTCTTTCTTCAGAGAGGATCATAGTCTGAAAACTGACCGGCAGGGGGTAATGTTATTACAGAATTCATCATACTAATATTATAAATAGCAAACGTTTATTATTTAAAGGTTTACAATTCCTTTAAAGAACAAGTAAACGTTTTTTTTTTCTATCTCTAAATTTGCTCTAAACAGCCCCTCAAATTAATGTACCTTAGTCCCTGCTGCAAGTCTGCTCTGGTTTCTGTGTTATCAGCAGCTTGTTTCCCCTTCTTCCTGGTGCAGAGTGAAGCCCAGCCCCTTAGCTTTCTGAGCTGACCTTATAACTATGACATAGCAGAGAGCAGTGTGTGTAGCAGCTTTTGCTTGGGGAAACTAGCTTACTAATGCACACACTGGCTCCCTCTTCCTCTCTATTGTGGAACAGCAGCAAATGGACTGCTCAGTAAACTAAGGGGCTGGGCTTCACTCTGCACCAGGAAGAAGGGGAAACAAGCTGCTGATAACACAGAAACCAGAGCAGACTTGCAGCAGGGACTAAGGTACATTAATCTGGGGGGCTGTTTAGAGCAAATTTACAGAAAGAAAAAAAAAAACATTTACTTTTCCTTTAACATAATAATAATGTTCTGTGAAATGTATTGTTGTATGTCAGCCAATGTGAAAATAATAGCTGTCCATGGCTATAATCTGGAGCACACATAAACTAAGTTGGGGAGATCATGTAATAAAACGTGCATGTTTTCTCTGTACCCAGTTGTCTACAGATACCAGTAAGATGTTTTATTCTATAGTATAGAATAATGTAAGCAAACTCAGTGCTAATAGAAGGCTTTACTTTACTGTGCTGGGGATACATAGACTTTGGAAAAGTGGTTTAGCCAGCTTTGGGGGAAGAGACTGATTTCATTCAATAGGCATTACATAATATATAATATACTAATATTTAGAATAGAAATACAGGTATTGGACCTGTTATCCAGAATGCTATGGATTTGATGTTTTCCAGATAATGGCTATTTCTGTCATTTGGATCTCCATACCTTAAATCTGAGGAACTGAGAGGAACTAAGGTGTCCGTTTAAGGGGAGCAGTCTACATGTGCCTAGTTTAAAAAAAAAAAAAATTCTTCCACCTGTGCCAAAATTTTCTGAAAAACAGCACTGATGCTATGGATATTGCTCCTTCTTAAAGCCAACATATTGCACCAAAATGAACTTTGTAGGGGTATTGTATTTCTTGCTAATTTGTGGAACATGCAGACTACTCTTCTGAAGATGCAGAAGCTTTGATGTAGAATTCCATTGCTACAGTCCATTACTCTAGTTTCCATTGCTACAGTCCACACAGATCTCTCTGGACCTTTAATGGGCTGGGGGTTTCCTCCACTCTCCTCATCTTGGGATCTACCTGGGTTCCCATCAATTTCACTGTTAAAGTTGCTCCTTATGTTCTAGAATTAGATGTTTCACTCTCACAACGCAGTTGCACTAACAGTGATTTTTTTAATCAAACAGCAACATCTCAACATTGACAAGATAGGTAGTTCTTTCTAGAGAATTTAGCAGGGTTTATATCTGTGACTCCCTATGCCGACAGGGTCTCTATACAGTAATAATCAAAACAGTAGTAGGATGGGTAAGTGCACCACACCTGTCCCAACAGAAGAAACACACCCCATTGCCAAACATAATGTCACACCTAGTGATGGGCGAATTTATTGGCTTGGGACGAATTTGTGGCAAATTCACGAAACACCAGTAAAATTTCGCCAAATGGGGCCAATATGACATCATAAGTCAATATGACTCATTTTGGACTTATGCCGTCATATTGGCGCCAGAATTCACTTAGGGGGAGGGTATTTAAGCTATACTCAGTTGAAACACATTATCCTTGAAAAAGGTCCCCAGGTGGGACCGAAACGTCGGATAAAGATGTATTTTG
>CM044439.1:125591512-125612009 GCA_024363595.1 Xenopus borealis
ACATGTAGAAGTGACTCCTGAATTTGTGCCAGGTATAACAGGTTATTGAAGTTTACAATTCATTCAAAATCTGTCCCGCTTTCATGTATGGGGCCAGGGTTAATTTATATGAATTGCAATGCTACCATCTAGTGGCCATTTGGCAACACAAAGCACATAAATTGAAATTTACGGGTCGATAAGTTATGTAAGCATATTGATTTTCCAATTGCATTGTGCTAAGTGGTAAATAAATAAGAATTTCAACTTAAATGAATCATTGAAATGATAATATATGTCTGTAAAGCCCTTCCTAGAAAAATAAACTCTAAATCCCTGATACAAAGAATGCAGAATGTGCCTTTTTCTGAAGAGAATGTACCTGGTACCAGAGATGATGTGTTCACATGCCGTGCAAGTTATTTAGGGCCGGGCCCTCACTAGCACTTGTATTAGTTATTAGTTGTCCTTTTCTATGTATTCTGTATGTTCAGTGTGTACAGCCATCTATTGTACATCACTGCAGACTATGTTGGTGTTTATAAAACAGTGAGTACAGTGCCATAAGGATATATGGAACAATACATTGATTTATGACAGGCAGTGAGGTTGAGCCTAGCAGAATGCATTGAAAAATAATCCATTAATTAACAACACTACCAAAAGCCTGTAAAGTAATAAGAATATTATCAGCAGAAGGGAGCAACAGTATGACATTTGATCTGAGCATTGTTATAATGGTACAGACTGAATGTCTTTCTTTGATTATCTTGCAGCTGTAATTTGGGTGAGAAAGGAAATGAGCAAATCAGACGAGGGTAAATCTATTGGGCTACATGTGCACACCTGATGCTTGATCCTTGACCTGACACTGGTTATGCCCTATGACCTCCAAGTGCCGTATTGACTATAGTATTGAAAGCTGCAAATAATCCAGTTCTCATCATTTATCTTATCGATTCCAAACGGCGAACATCTGAGTCATAAAAGAAAATAATTAGGATAAAACCTGCATTTAAATATTTCATTTATGGATCTTATGCGATGGCTTTTTTCTTGTGCGTTTTTTCTTGTGCAAAGTATGAGGCAGAGGTTTGAGCGAACCTAACTAAATCCCTGAATACTTTACTTTGTATTGTGCCTGGCTGTACAGGTATGGGATCTGGTATCCAAATACTGTTTTTAAAAATGATTTCCTTTTTCTCTGTAATAATAAAAGAGTAGCTTGTACTTGATCCAAACTAAGATATAATTAATCCTTATTGGAAGCAAAACAATCCTGTTGGCTTTAATTAATGTTTAAATTATTTTCTAGTAGATTTCGGGGTAGATTTATCCAAATGGGAAAAAAAAACATGTTTAAGGACAAGGTAAGTCTAAAATAGAATAAGGCTAGAAATGCTGTATTTTGTATGCCAAACATAAACACGAATTTACAAATGATTTATGCTTTCAAAGTTGGCCACAGGGTGCTGTCATCTTGTAACTTTGTTATAAATCTTTGGCTGACCCTGCACATGCTCAGTGCGGTCTGTGCTGCTTAAGGATCGTCATAAATTATCAAAAAAGTCAAATAATATCTGCCAGAAGCCGATACTGCAAGACTGATTAATAATCAGAATATACAGACTGCACTGGGTCCTGTGTTGTCATGTCATCTAATGTGGATTTTATAGTTTGTCTATTGTTTAATACAAACTTTCTCCAACTCTGCAGAACCAGTGGCTGCAGCAAAATAATCCTCCAAATAGAATCCCAGTTTATCTGTTTAAATCTGGCTCTATGATCTTTGTCCCTGCAGCTGGAGTTGGAAACAGTAAAGGGGATGTAAAGGCAAAAAATAAAATCCAATACAAATCTCTACACAGTCGCAAACTGCTCTACAGGGAAACAAAGCTGCTGGAGTTCTGCATTGCTGGGAAGTAAGGCGGGGGCTCCCCCTGCTGTTCATGAGTATGATTGTTTCTCTGCAGAGCATTTAGGGAACGTCTGACAATTCCTATCCACAGAAGTAAATGAAGGGAGAATTTCACTGAATACAGTCAGGTTTATTATAAAAACAGTACACATTTTTTAATTAAAGTATATTGGAGATAGTTTTCTTTTTCGTTAAAGTAAAAATGGGATTTTATTTTTTTGACTTTCCTTGTCCTTTAATAAACAAAAACTCACCCACATTCTATTCATTCTTATGGGATTTTCAGAACCATGTTTTTCAAATGGTGAGTTCTAACTTTCACCTATAGATAAATACAATTGGGTGAGTTTTTATTTATTAAGTTCTAAACTCACATTTTGATAACTATAAAGTATGAAGAATCAACTTACAGAAAGATCTGATTCCTGATAACAGATTGCATACCTGTAATTCACAATTATGTTCAGTATTTTGTTGTTTCACTGAAGTATTTAAAGCAACATGCTATTTGTGCATGACACACAATCATAATAGAATAGAACACAAATGTGTTTGGCATTCTAAGCATCTTTTCAATTGGCCTTTTTTTTTAATAGTTTTTGAATTATTTGCGTTCTTCATCTGACTCGTTCCAGCTTTCAAATGGGGGGTCACTGACCTCATCTAAAAACAAATTGTCTGTAATGCTACACATGTATTGTTAGTGCCACTTTGTATTACTTGTCTTTCTTTTCAGGTCCTCACCAATTCATAGTCCAGTCTCTTATTTAAATCAGTGAATGGTTTCTAGAGTATTGGTATCCTAGCAACCAGATTGCTGAAACTACAAACTGCTGAATAAAAAACTAAATAACTAAAACACAAATAATGAAGACCAATTGCAAAACCAATGAAAATTGTCTCAGAATATCACTGTGTACGTCCTACTAAAAGTTTATTTAAAGGTGAACAACCCCTTTTTAAGGCTATGTTCCCATTCTTGTATCATACAAAAAAAAGTGCAGCTTGATTATTTTCAGATCATTGCTGCTCAATAATATACATCTTATGTGTTTCCAGTTAAATGATTTACAGGGGTAATTGGCTTTTCTTGTAAAGACATTCTCAGTTTTATCAGTGTTCAGTTTAGCTGCATGTTGCATCTGAAATAATGTTTTCAAATTGCAACCCTATGCCTTTCAAAGTTAAACAACAATAAAAGCCTCAGGCTGCAGGGCTAATCGGTAATCAGCATGAATAAGGCTGCCATAGCATTTCTTTAAAATTAAACATGAAAATCTTGTTTCTTGAAATATTGGAAGTTCCCATTTTCTGCATGGCTTGAAAAGCTCTAATGCAGCCTGCATTCAGGTGAATTTGTATGAGTGTCTTGTTAAAGGAGAGCCAGCTGGAAACTATAATCATGATTGATTTTCCTGCGATTGTTACAGCCCTTGGGTGTTTTTGTCAGCTGTAAGTTTCAGTTGTGATGCTAATGCCAGAGGTGTCTAATAGAATTAATAGGATGATTCAGGTCTGTTTTCGGTGGCGCATGGGCAGTGGTTTGGGTGGAGGGTTTTTTTCTTACAGATTTGGTTCACCTTTAAAGAAAAAGAGGCCTATTTCATTATATTGCACGTGTCTGTCCCGGGAAAATTGAAGAAAGAAGAAGCAGGAAAACTATCGCTCTGTGGTGCATGTTGGAAGAATCCTGGGCTTGTGCAGTTTTCTCCTAATAGATGGGGGTGCCTAACGTTTGGAACACCCAGGTAAAAAGGACTTTCACATAGAACCTGATCCTTAGGGCCCTTACACACATCTTTTTTTGTGACCCCACCTTTGTCTGTAAAAAAAAAAAAAAAACCATACCTCCCAACATATTGAAAAAAGAAAATGGACAAAAAGTTTTGGGTCATCAAGTGCGGCAAACAATTTTGACCATTTTATGGCCGCATACCCGAATTACCATGTCCATTTTACAAAACTTGGCAGGTTGTGGAAATTTTGAACACATTTATGGAGGTTTTAGGGTCCTTACACACGGGCGTTTTCGACCTGCGCTCCCCTGCGTTGCGTTTGGCTGCGTTCAGCCACAGAGGAGCCCAGGTCTAGATGCACCTCATTCTTTTCAATGAGGTTGTACCCACGAGTCGCGTATGTTGCGTCTGAATCTGCGTTCAGTGCTTACACGCAATGTTTTATGTAAAACATGTATTGTTTAATATGAATACATGCCACCAAATGGCAAAAAAAAGACAAGGAGCAGCTACATCTGCCAAAAATTGATAATAGCCTCAATGTTTTGGCGCAACAGCCTTTGCCAAGGGGAAATGAAATCTCCATCAGTCATCGTGTCACAAGTAAATCATTGTTTCACTATATTTATGTGGCATTAGTGGATTTCTTGTCCAAACTAACATATAATTAATTCTTATTGGATGCAAAACAATCCTATTGGGTTTATTTAGGGGCAGATATATACAAATCTGAGTTCATGAAAAAAAAACAGATTCAAGGTTATTCTTGAGTATATTCATACTTGTATTTTTTTCTTGAACTGTGGGAAAAAACTAAAACTCCATTTTTGATATATCGGCCCTACAACGTTCAAATGATTTTTCAGTACACTTAAGGTATGGAGATCCAGATTACAGAAAGATTCTATCAGGGAAAATCCCAGATACCAAGCATTCTGTATAACAAGTCCCATATCTATATAACAATATACTGCACTGAAACACAAGTTATGCAGCATGGGACAGTGAGGAACTCCCTCCTAGGTTATAGAATTTGCCCAGTACAAGAAATACCCATGGGCATGTAGTTTTAATCACTGTAAAGGTGGTAAAAAAAAAAACAGCTTGTAGTCAGGCCGGGATCTTTAGGAAGAGAACAAAGGCATGGACATAGGGCACCAATGTTTTATGGGAGGAATGCCAACCCCTTGCCTCACTGATCGGGAGCTGTGACAGGGACTGCACAAGCTTTCAAATACCCTGTCCCAGGAATTACTTTCTTTAGGTAGACACCAATGCATAGATTGAGGTGAGGAGGGGTGGGCACAGCTCCTAAATGTTTAAAAAGAGGCTTAGGATCATCAGTCCTGCTGTAACTGCCTGCCTTCATTTCCTTTAGGCAATAGGAGCTAATCAGGTAATTTGTGGATAGGTCTGTACTTTCAGCTTTTGGATATGTTGCAAGTCAACGGCATACTGCGAGCTGGTTTGGATTCCAATAAATAAACTTGTCTAATACAATAAACTATTCAGTTTGTCTTCTAATCGCCAACAAAGTTTCAGCATGAAGTTGGCGACAGACAGGAACAGACACAAATTTCAATTGAAAATACTTTATTAACCAATATTCAACTTTTTTGGCCAAGATATTTTCTCCAAACATTGAACATCCAATGAAAACCATTTATACATGTTACAAAACATTTTGTCATAGGAATGTATACCTCAGCTGTAAGTTATTGTTTATAGCACCAACACATTGCACAGTTATTACACCAGTGATAAATAGCGCGAATATAAGGATATCTCTATATATTAATGTAGGTTGCACGCAAACATATACATTTTCTAACATAAGCAAGGTGAATCCCTTCTTTACTCTAAATAAAGTGCAATGCAAATGTAACATGACAAGAAGAAATATTACAGTGGAATATATGAAAGGAGTACAACTTTACAGACTAGCTCCTCCCATTTGACAGTGATGGAAGTTGCATGAAAGTCGTATACATATCCCATGAAGGAATGGCTATTTCGGTGCACACTGCACACATTGAATCCACCATTTCGCTACCCATCTAGCGATAAACATTGTTCCTTCCGAGATTATTTTGTGGATATTTTATTAGAAGAAAAGACTAATTTATGGGTACTAAGCCAGTTATTTTAACGTATTAAGTGCTACAGGTCACAGAATCTACAGTCTGGCCCATTGCTGAATGGCAGCTCTTATGGGTAACAGGAGAGTCTCCCAGCTGAACTAGATTCTGTATAAATTTCATAAGTAAAAGAGCGAGTTTTGGGATTTGTGCCTCTATCTTGAACACATGCTACATAAGTGTGTAAACGGATATGGCCGCACACACTTGCATATATAAATGCAGTCAATAAGTTGGGGAACCAGCCGACAGGTGATCAGAGAGTGGTCATTTACTAGAAGTCAGGTCTGCTGGCTGACAGCAAAAGGATCCTTTTAAAGCAAATAATTACATTTAATTATATAATTTTTTTTCTGTAAAACGAAAACTGTACCGAGTAACTAAATTGCATAAATCTATATTGGTCGCAAAACAATCCTATTGGGTTTACTGTTTTTTTTTTTTTTAGCAGACTTAAGGTATTGTAATCCAAATTAAAGGAAAAACCCTAGTCTGAATAATAGATCCTATATCTGTAGGAGTTGTTGTCGAGTATTGGAAACTCTCAAATTAGGACAGTGAATACTAGCCTAAGCCAACACAGTTTATCTAGGGATAACAGACTGTGCCCAGCTATGGGAGCATAAGGTCAGTACCAGTGGCAAGAAGTGCCTCCCCCCCATCAATATTAAAGGTAAAAAAAAAATACAATAATTCAACATGTTTATGGTGTTTTAGTGGACAGCAACTATGTGCAGAACTCTATAAATTTTTAACACTTAAAGAGTAAACTGAATAACCGCATTCTGCTTTTTAGCTATTTAGTGTCATTTTTAAAGTCATGACTTGGGAACCCTTGACCATCCAGAATTGTTTTATATGTGGAATCTGCAAGCGAGATCCTGAACACTTTTCTGCATTCATTTGGCTTTCTACCCAACTTGACTTTTTTTTTTTTGTTCCCGCCCAACAAGCAGGTTTTGGGCACAGACACATAGTACACAAAAATATTAGATATTATATAGTGTTCCAATAACTTGCCACAATAATTTGGGTTTGTAAATGACAAAACAGTTGGTAGATTAAAATTCAATTGAAATTGGCAACCGGCAGGTCCATAAGAATGCTACATAAAAGTCACTATAATAAGCAAAGGAATGCTGGCTAGTGCTACATAGAATTACCCATTCTGTATTACTGGATTATCTTGCTGCTTTGGGTCCATGAAAAGTGTATGCCATATGGTATAGGTAATTATATACAGATGTGGTATTGACATTTTCAGACAACCAGTTTTATTTATGTAATGATGTCTTGTCTTTCTATCCCAGAACATGTGGGACATAAGGTTGTGCAAAGAGCCAAATTGGAGTTGAAAGGAAAGATATACTATCTATATTTGGGTTGACATGGTCAGAGACTATGACAACCAGAACACATGTTCAGTTGCAGACTGACAGAATAGGAATGCTAATTTATATATAGCGCTACGAAACAAGTTGGCGCTATAGAAATACATGTTAATAATATATATATATATATATATATATATATATATACACACACACGTGTTACAAACCAAATAAATAATTAAGACAAATGTAAAAGTTGCCTAGTATAAGAGATAAAGTAGAACATATTTATAAATTAATAAAACAGTGAATGTCTAATTTGATAAAATGTATAGCTCTTACCATACCTTCTGACCAACTTGGTTCATATAATGGCAGCCATTATCCTTTGACTGATCACAGAGCATGCTGCCATCACGTGGCAGGTAAAATGCAAGAGGCTGAAAATTGTGTGAAATTGTAGTGATGGAGCAAACTCAGAGAAGCAGCCAGGGAATGCTATTGTGTGGAACAGTTATCTTGTGGAGAATGGAAATGGAGGATAAGCATGGTCATTTGTACTAAAAAAATGGCACTGGCAGGTTTTTGAAGTTATACTGACCTTTTCCTGTGTCCTTAACATTTTATACACATTTCAGAAGTCAGAAAAAAAAATGTAAACATCTCAAAGTTCTGTTATCTATGTTAAGCAGCACACAGCGATGCCTGGTGGCTCTACCTGAAGCCTAAACACAGTAGTTTTAAGGCCTAGACCAGGGGTCCCCGACCTTTCTTGCTCGTGAGCCACATTTAAATTTAAAAAAAGAGTTGGAGAGCAACACAAGCATGAAAAAGTCCATGGGGATGTCAAATAAGAGCTCTGATTGGCTTTTTGGTAACTCCTATATGAACTGGCAGCCTACAGGAGAGAATGTTTGGCAGTACACTTGGTTTTTATGCAACCAAAACTTGCCTCTAAGCCTGGAATTCAAAAATAAGCTCCTGCTTTGAGGCTTCTGGGAGCAACATCCAAGCTGTTGGAGAGCAACATGTTGCTCACAAGCTACTGGTTGGGGATCACTGCTCTAAAACATCTGCTAGGAAAGGGAGCCCCTATAAGGTATATTGGATCATTCATCTGACATCCAGCTGCTGCATGAAGACAGAACGAGGAGAAACAGATGCAGAGAGAATTTCTTTAGTATCCAGATTTTGTTTAAATATGCGGAAGCTTATATTAAATGGTCATTTTCACAATAGTTTCCCATTAACAGTGAAGATCTGTCTCTGAAGATGCCTCTAGTAACTCAGTCTTTGCGGATTCACAGCACATGCTCTGAACCTGTGCAATATCACTGGCTCTAAAAAGATGATCTAACATAGTGTTATAAATCCCTTGATAATTCAGCTATTCATCTAGAATCTCCAGCTACAATGGCTGCAGTAATTAAATGTAAATGCAATTAGAGTAAAACTATAACATGCATTTATTAGATGTGTCCAATGTTCCCTCAAAAAGTGAGTGCAAAAAAATTCTTGTGTAAGCAAGTACAAAATGGTTCGTTTTTGACACAAAATTCTTTGTGTGCACCTTAATTCATTGGGTGTTCTGGCCTGTGTACAATGGAACACTGGACGTGGCACTGAATTTTCGAGTGACCTGGTAACCCTAGGATCCAAGATGGGGATCTGCCGTTGGAAGACATGGATCTTTACTGCCTTTACGACAAGTTTGGGGCATTTCTAGTTATATTCTGTTTTAGGCTTTAGGTTTTTCTTCAAGTATGCAATGTTACTGTAAACGTTTAAAGCAAAAAGACACTGCAAACTTCCCCCTTGTGTTAGCTTGTTTTACAACACCTTGTTTAGATGCTATGGATCATAACATCTTAGAAGAAAGTCTGTATGGAATGTAAACAGATTAATGAGCTTCAAACACTAAGGGTCATGTCTACTAAAATCCCAGCTAGCAGTCCACTACTGTTTACAGTTAACACTTTCCAGATTTTTCTTTCAACCAGGAAAGTGTGTAAATGTTTGATGCATTTATCCATGTAGATTGATGGATCAGTTCAATAGAGCGTTCAAAATCAATTCTTTCCTAAGTGTGTTAAGAGTTCTGAACTCTAAAACTCTGCTAATTCCGAACATTTAATGCAGCACTCTTTTATAACTACTTTCTGAAATGATAAAAAAAACAAAAAAAAAAACCAAACACACAAGGCTATGTAAACCTGCCCTTAAGTGTTTAGATTTCTTTTTCATCCACGAGTAAAGGCTCCACTTCTATTGCAAATAAATCTTTAGTCGGATTTCTGTCGTTTTTCCGATAAATTATGAACTGTGCTGTCATCTGCAGTTTTTGAGTTAAGGAAATGATCTAAAATTTTCTTTGGTACAAGTGAAATGGTGCAAATATATATTTTATGCATTTATACTTGTGCTA
Source organism: Xenopus borealis (assembly GCA_024363595.1). Classification (NCBI taxonomy): domain Eukaryota; kingdom Metazoa; phylum Chordata; class Amphibia; order Anura; family Pipidae; genus Xenopus; species Xenopus borealis. Next base: position 125,601,040 of record CM044439.1, read on the forward strand.
TGTGCCTGTATGCTGGTAACCTTATATAGGGTTGTTCACCTTTGAGTTAACTTTTAGGGAAAGTGATATTTGGAGACAATTTGCTATGGGTTTTCATTTTCGTGGTTTTTAAATTATTTAGCTTTTTAGTCACCAGCTCTTGCATTTCAGCAATCTGGTTGCTAGGGTCCAAATGACCTTAGTAACATGCATTGATTTAAAAAAGAAACAGGAAAATTATCAGGAGCGGGCCCTAATAGGAGGAGTAAAAAAAAAATTAGCAATAACAATAAATCTTTTTTTCCTTACAGAGCAGTTGTTTCTTAGATGGGGGTTGGCTACCAGCAAATTAAAAAACTAAAACAGAAATAAAGACCAATTCTATAACATACTAAAAGTTAACTTAAAGGTGAACCACCTCTTTAACATGTTGGTGTACCCTGTCCCTTACACCTAACTGCAGCAGGTTGCATTACTCAAAACTACAGCACCTCATTGAGCGCTAACTTTTCTATATATATACAAATTCTCTATAGTCATGCAGTTATAAAAATTCAATTATATTAAAATCATAAACCCCACATGGAGCCTAACACGTTTCATGCTTACCCAGCACTTAATCATAGGAAATTGCCTATAATTAAGTGCTGGGTAAGCATGAAACGTGTTAAACTCCATGTGGGATTATGCATTTTAATACGATATATAGCAGGACTATAGAGATTTTAACTCTGTGTTACCTCTTTTTGATCAATAGAGGTCTCCATCATGCTTCTTTTGATTGATTTATACCAGGGGTGTCCAACCTTTTGGCTTCCCTGGGCCACATTGGAAAAAAGAAAAATTGTCTGGGGCCACACATGAAATACACAAACACGTTTGATTTGTAAAAGTAAAGAAAATGCACAGAAAAGAACTACAATACCAGTTGAAAACCCAGATGGAGCTATACACTGGAATATGGGACACCTGGATTTTAAATAGACTTAGTATTATATTATTGTTAATAACTGGGCAATGGGCAGAGTCCCCCTCCTGCATACTCTTATTTCCTTTGCAACATGAAGTTTCCTTGGGAAACTTCAGCCGCATGCAGTCCTCAGGCGGGAGGTTGGACACCCCTGGGTTATACTAATCAATTTTTCTGTAGCCAATACACCCTTTGGTAAGCTAAAGTTTTACCAGTATTTACCAGCCTGTGCCAGTTTGTTACTTTTCCTAAATTGTTACAACACCGCTATAGAAACATGGTAAATTGCACTGGATCTATGTGCTTGGCACGCACCACTGCTTTGGTTGGGCAATAATCTAAGTCTAATATTGTAATGTCTGTAAAGGGTATAAAAGAGATCTAGTTATCTGTTCAAAAACATGTTGTTGACATGAGTTCAAATTTAACAAACAAAAACACAATTTTCTTTGCATAAATAACGATACTTATATGAACAGTAATGCAATACGCTGCCCCCCCCCCCAATATTCATGTTTAATTGGCTGTTGTCGAATCACAACAAGTTAGCCAATTTCTTTTCTTCCAGCACTGACACTAGTTATTTCTAATAAGACTAGGTAAAATAACAGAGGTATTATAACTGAAGAATGTGAAAAGCATAAGAAGAATTTTTAAAGGATACAAAAAAGTCAAGAATAAGGACACCAAAGCTCCCAATTAACCAGGGCAGGTGGTGCAGAATATACTGGCTCTTATGATGTCGAACAGCAGGTAGCTTTAAAAGCAGACTCATCCCATAGGTACAGTTTCCAAGCATGGCCAATGCAAATAACAAGTAGGAAGTGCCCTCTGTGGATTTTCTGTGAAACTGGGGAACAAAATAAACACAGGAATAAGTATGAACCATTTACAAAACTTATACCAATGTTTTTAAAGAGTATCAACACTAAACAGATGACAGTTTCAACCAGTCAAGGTCTATTAAAAATGATCATATTTTGGTTTTGTCGACTCTGGAAAAGCAAGTTATTTTAGTGTGTGTGTGTGTGTATAGATTATATATATATATATACACACACACACAAGTCATTGTTACAAGACTCCCACTACAGTAGTACAGATGACTACATCAAAAATAAAAATGGTCAGTAGCTGACACAGGGCAATTTAATTAAGCATTTAAGTTCATGGGAATTAGGCTTTGTTGCCTGATGGTTAGAGAGCTTATTTCAGTTTAGTTAGCTGTTATTTTGATTTTTCAGACTTCCTGAGATCCTGTCTAGAATAATTTCTTCAACTAATTAAAGGGGTAAACTATTCTGAAACCGGCATTTACAGGTCCACAAGTTTGGCATCTGTAGATGATAAGTTATTTGAAGGTTTGTTAAGAGCTCACACTCTAGAATACATCTTGGAGAAAGGGAAATGCAGGAGGCAATAGCAAGGAGTATTTTAACTGGCTGAAAACCCTGCCCCCTCCATCTCACATTAGCCTAAATCATGGCTTGTAAAACACATCACCATTTAAAATTAATTTATGTATTACAATGATAAAAAACACTTACGTTTTTATGAAGCTGGGGAAAGCGGGAGCCCAAATAAAAAACAGATGAAACATACCCACAAATAAAACCAGACATTTCAGTAATGCCAAGACTTTTCTGAAACAAGAAAACAAAATGTTATAAAAAAAGACCTCACAAAGGGCAGAAATAACTTTGTATTTAGGACACAGTTTTAAAATGAAAAAAAAAAAAGAAAAGACAAATTAATTTGTTTACCAAAAAAGCCATTTCCATTTTTCAAGCTGAATATCCAATTATGACTTTGCAACGGGACAGGAGAACACAACATAATGAAAATTCTACTTCTAATTTAAAGTGACAATGACACTGCAGTGTCAAGTTTATAGCAGTTGCAGAATTTCAATTCTCCATTACCATAATCCTGATGAAGGGAAATTTGATTGGTGATAAATGTTCCATGTTCGGAGCAACAGCTTCTGGAAAGCACAGACCCAACTCAACACAGAAAACTGGGACACGCCCATATGGAATGATGAGAAGCCACCTGGCTACCGATGCTACGTAATGAGGCAAGTTTGTATATTCACATTTCTATAGCTCCATAAACACAGTCGGGCTCATTTATCAACACTGGGCAAGTTTGCCCATGGACAGTTACCTATAGCAACCAATCAGTGATTAGCTTTTTAAAGCCAGCTGCAAGTAGAACAACGAAAGCAGCAATTTGATTGGTTGCTACTGGTTACTGCACATGGGCATATTTGCCCAGTGTTGATAAATGACCCCCAGTGATTCTAATAAAATAAAAAGCCAGGATATCATGACCTGCGGATGGAACTTATTAGACAATGGATGGCTTAATTAGACAATGTATATTATATTGCCAGTATCACTAATTTATAATCATTAAAAACCCAATTATACATCAGGACTAAAGCATTTCAATGCAAACAGTACAGTTTTTATTTTGTGGCAACATTTTAGTGAAAATACAAAAAGATACAATATCCTTTTGTACAAGAAATAATCTTATCTTGTGTATCCGGTTACTTCTTTTCCTGAAAAAGGCTATTCTTTAAGATTTGATACGCTACTATTAAAATGAATGTATATTTACCCATTGAAAGTATATATATAAAAGTACATATATTTACCTTAAGGCAAACATTAGATGAGGCTGGCCGCAAGTGTTCAATATAAAACAAAGCAATGTATGGGAGGTAGGGCCATGAGGCAGTATGTTACAGTAATGAAAACTGAACATCAAATTTCTCATTAAGTTTACTTGACCACTATGTAGTCAAAGTACCAAAATAGGCTCCAGCACGATCATGAAAAATATTGACGCAAAGAATTACAAAATAGGAGACATGGCACTTTGTTTTTGTAAAATACCACAGCAAGCTTCTGCAAGCTACTCCCTTCTGGGGCGTCTGTGCCCACCACAGACCATCAACTATGGGACTAATTTTTCATCATCACCATCCACTCTTTACTTCAGTTGTTTAAGATGTGGAGTGGTTAACACCTGCTACAGATTGCCCAACCCTGGTTTAATCCTATTAAAATGCATACATTTGAAGAAAGGTGGGATTCAGTTTTTTAATAACAACTGAAAAACATATGACAATCATCAGTTTTTGCCTTACAGGGTTATGAATTAAAGGGGTTGTTCACCTTCCAAACACTTATTTCTGTTCAGTCGTTTTCAAATTGTTTCCCAGAAATAAAGACTTTTTTCAATTACTTTCCATTATTTATCTTTTGCTGTTTTTCCAAAATCTAAGTTTAAAGTTGAATGTTGGTTGTCTCTGGTGTTTGAGTCTGGCAGCTCAGTAATTCAGGTGCAGGCTCTAAACTGATAAATGTTGCAACATTTAATTGATACATTTCACAGCAACATCTCTGGAGTATTAGCAACTATTGTATCAATTCTAACAGCTGCCTGTAATGAAACACAGATTCTGCTCAGCAGGGATAAGATAAGAAATGTATCCATTAAATGTATCAGTTTAGAACAGTTGGGGGGGGGGTCGGCGACCCCCCATTCCAGAGCTGCTTTAGAAGGTGAAAAATGACACTTTACACTTTAATATTAGAAAAACAGTTACAAATAGAAAATAGACAGTAATTTCTGGTGATCTATCTGAAAACAATTAGTTGTTTGAAGGTGAACAACCCCTTTAATGTATTTGTTTTTTATTGTATAGAACCAGAAAGCAAATAACCTGTGTGCAAATGTTTATGGTTCCACTTCAGATACTATGTTTGCAGTAGATTTAGGTCAACAATTTCATGGAAATAACAGTTAGTTGAAAACAATGTTGCATATACCTGGCTTACTTCCACATCAGTGTTCTTGTCATGTTTTTTCAGAAGCAATTGACTAGGCAGTATGATAGACAGGGTGATGGAAAGGACTACCCAGGATATGCAAACTCCCTTTAGGCTTCCATTCCCTAAGATATTAAAGGATCATGATTATTATCTGAATTTAATTATATAGCCCCAACACAGTCTGTAGCACAAACTAAGGTCCTTTAAAAGTAAAAATATTGCAATAAATTAAATCTTATTGTAATGTAAAAACATTGTGGCTCTACATATACATACATGAAGCTTGCAGTGTGATGTACAAAAGCAGTCAGCGAGGGATAGTCAAGGGTGAAAATTGTCTGTTAGTGAAGCAGAAAAAAGGTAAGCGTTGTTGAGACTATGAAGCTAGCATCCCTGTTTTAATCTCCTGTGCAGGTTGTGACCTCACTGTATAATTACAAAATACCAGAGACTGGGCGGGAGTAGCTCAAAAATGATTGTAGGAAGCAAGGTATAAGCAAATAGTTTCATGCGTGCCCAGTTTGTTTCATGCACGCCCAATTTCACAAGTAAAATGTTTCACATTAAATACATTGGCAGCAATTGCATCAGGCATATTGTGCCCTGGCACCCACAATAATGCTGGAATGGGGAATAAAACAGCAGTGTGAAAAACCACAGTGAATGTGGTCTAGATATAGATTAGTGACCTCTTTAATGTAGATAAAAGCAGAATTTCACATTGAAAATTAAAATATAAGCATAGCAGTTAGCACAAAGGCCAACCTAACAAATGGGTAAGCGTTAATTATATTCTAAATACGACTAAGGATTCAGTATCGGTTAATAATCTAATGTGCGGTTTTCTATACAGATTTAAAAAAAAAAAAAAAAAAAAAAAAGTACCTTTCAACCTGTTATTTTTCAGTTTGTAGTAGGAGAATTGCGAGATCATAATTATGTCCATGTTCACATAAAAAATAGCTGTAATAATCTGGGGGGGGGGGTGAAAAACACTGTGCAATCAGAAATAAAACCAGTAATAAACCGTGTAACATTTATTAAGGCTGCTATAAATACAGTGCAATGTATGATTTCTAACATGCAGTCTAGTGAGCCTGACAAGAAGCCAGGAGACTCGACTCGACTTCAGCAGGGTGTATTTATGGTATTTATCAGTAATATGGTGTGAAGTCTGCCTGTTCTGATCAGGCTCCCATGGACAGGTGTTACTATCATCCTAATCTCCTCCAACACCCAGCCTGTCACTTTATGTGTGATAATCCTATCACAATAAATCCACTTGGGTGAAAGTAAAGGCAGAAAACAAATACAGGAAAGACAGACATTTGCGTATTGCCTGTACAGAGAGAAATATCAACAAGTCAATGTCTACCATATGTTTTTTTCCCTTAAACAAAAGCCTCGCGCTTTTTTTCGATCATGGAACGCCTTGGTGCTTATAATATCCTTATATTTTACAATAGGGGGTACATTATTCAATATATATAGTTAGACATACCTGAAGTGGCAGTTGATTGGTCAGGTAGCAACCTATGAGATTTGTGAAGTCACCCCCAAGCCAACACAACAAAAACCCAAGGGAAAGTGCCTGGTCAACTCTTCCATTTGTATGGGCAACATATAGCTGACTAGAAAAAAACAAGGTTAAATGATCAGCACAATTAACTTTTAAACAGTTCATTAAAAAATGAAGTGTAACTACTAATAATGCCAAAAACTGTAGCTCACTTTTTCCAAGTAGTCGGATTCTCCTGCAGGGTGTCCTGTGTCCACACCCCAAAATTCATTCGGTTAACGATCAAAAGAAGTAGGATGAATCCGAGGCAGTAATTTAAACTGCAAAGTGCTTAATTGGGGAATTTTGCACCACAACATGTTTCGGGCTAGGCCCTTTATCAAGAGTGCACAATAAGACCACAAGGAAGTATTTAAACCCTCATTGACCTTTCACCTCGTAAAGTGCATTATGGGTAAATCCAATCTTTTTGTTTAAAATATCTTTTTTCAATTAACATTCTATAAAACCTTATCCATCATGTTTATACATTGCATAAATAATAAAATCATTTTGATAAAACATATTTGTGTTCCGAACTTTTCTTATAATCCACAAGCACTTTGTAGTTTAAATTACTGCCTTGGATTCATCCTCCTTCTTTTGATCATTAACCGAATGAAGTGTAACTACTGCCATGCAATATGGAAAATGCAGATATAAAGTGCTGTTTGTGCCACGCTTTAATATTTTTTAGAAGCCAGTATTACAGGCAAACTTACCAATAACTTGGGGCCACTTCTATGTATAAGTGAAATATTTGGGGGGCAGGGGCTACACTTCAGGTGTAAACTTCTTATTCATTGTTCAAATTGAGGAAGGAAGCTGCAGACACCAGAAACGTTGTTTTAACTGTGGAAAAAAGGCTCTTGCAGCAGTAGGCGAGGGCTTCAACTTCATTTTAAAGGAAAACTATACCCCCAAAATGAATACTTGAGCAACAGATAGTTTATATCAAATTAAGGGACATATTAAAGAATCTTACCAGAAACGGAATATATATTTAAGTAAATTTTGCCCTTTTACATCTCTTGCCTTGAACCACCATTTCATGATGGTCTGTGTGCTGCCTCAGAGATCACCTGACCAGAAATATTTCAACTGTAACAGGAACAAGTGTGGAAGCAAAAGACACAACTCTGTCTGTTAATTGGCTCGTGTGACCTAAAGGTGGACATACATGGTGAGATCAGCTAGTTCGGCGATGTCGCCAAACGAGTGGATCTCTCCCTGATATGCCCACCTTGAGGTGGGCGATATCGGGGTGATCCAAACGTGGGCCCTAGGGCCCAACGATCAGACCATAACAATCGGGAACGGGCGGTCGGATTGCGTGACTGCAATCCCATCCGGTTGACATCTGCCCGACTTTCGGCCAGATAATGACAGGGGAAGCCCGTCGGATGGCTCCATACAGGGGCCAATAAGCTACCCAATGGCACGTCTTACTAAAAGAGTATATTATTAGGAAAATCGTTTACTTAAAGCAGGGTTTTACATATGAGTTGTTTTATGCAATATCTTTTTATGGAGACCTACATTGTCCGGGGGTATAGTTTTCCTTTAAATGAATTACACAAGTTTTATTTTGAATATGTGCCAGTTCCCCAGACTGCCCAGACAGAACCAGATAGCCCATGGCTGAGCACAGTTACACAAGGGCCATTCATTTCTTCAGAGGGGAACTGGGTGTCAAAGGTGGGCGGGTTCTGTTACTCACTATGTGACCTCGTTTATGTTCCTGTGCAGACAGATAAACAACAACATAGGTACAGCCTCTGCCAATCCTGCCATTCATTACACGGGACAAGGAACAAATACAATAAACTCGCTTCATAACTTACGGCAACGCAGCAAACAAGAAGCAAGCGATGGACACCATCCCCACGATGACGCTCCAGTACTCCCAAGCATTTTCCACGCATTGATGCAAAAGCTGCCAAATCCACGGGCTTCCCTCAATACAAACCGCGCCGCTCTCCAAGGGAAGCGCATGCAAAGGATGCCGGGGCCCCGTGTCAGCCATGATACTACTGCTGCTGCTCGACGTAGCCACTATCCCCTTATGGGAGAGGAAAGCTGTGGCCCCGGGGCCCCCCGACTCCTTCCAAACATCAATTGCTAGTAACCCGCGGACTTAATTAGCGTTACACCAAAGGCAGGGTTTCCGGATTTACTGAATTCTGATTGGTGAGATCCTGTCGGGGACCCGCCTCTGGATTCCCCTCCGCCTTGAAGAAACGTGTCTTGAGGACGTCAGGAGGCGTTCCCGGATGTAGCGCTGACAAGCAAAGCTTTATAACTAATAAACACAGTGTTGGGGTTATTGAATCGATGACAACGCTTTAGTGTAGTGAAAGTATGCTATAAAAAAATCTAAGTTGACTTTCCCCTTGCTTGGGGATGCTTTAATGCAATAGTAGACCCAGGTACCACCCCCTTCTATTTACTGACGTGTTTTCGGAGCCATACCATACAAAACATATAGGAAATGCATCTAATTTGATCCATCCATATAGAGTTCAGTGAGTGCATTTGCTAGGGCTAAGATATATAATGACTGCCACCTGGCATGCTTTTTAATGATTTCTCAAAAGAAATGAGAAGAAGAAATTGAAGTTTGTACCATGAGGTTTGGCCTTCCTATATATTTAGCTTTTTTTCCCTATTAATAACATTGGGGTCAACCATCAAAAATACCGGTCAAGCCGGTAAAAAAACGGCCAGGTGGCAACCCAAGTACCATGTGTTGGTAGGGTTGCCACTTTTTCCTGAAAAAAATACCAGGCTTTCTATATATATTTATCTTTTTTCCTATTAATAATATTTCAACCATCAAAAATACTGGCCAGGCTGGTAAAATACCGGCCAGGTGGCAAGCCTATGTACTGGTGGTGGCCATGCCACTGTTAACATAGACTGGATTATTATTAAATAAACTGTACACCTTTAATTAAAAAATTATAACTTGTAGCAATAAAGGCTGTAAAACGTGAAAGGAAACCACATTCTTTAGCATAAGCATGGGTGTAAAATACAGTCGGAAAACAGTCCCCCCTTCTCAAACCTGTTACCACAAAGTAGGTAGCACAAAAAATGTCACTGTATGCTGTAATTTAAGGATGTTCTGTCACTAGTGCCAGGGAGCCAAGCCCAAATAATTAAAAAAAAAAAAACTGGCCAGTGGTGGTATATCTATATATTACTTTCATTTTCAGGCCCCAAAATGTCCAGAGGTTGACCTGATTTATCTAATATTTATTGAAATTGTAACTTAATTAGGGCTTTGTCGCACTCCTAGACCTTCTAGGTACCCCTGCAGCTGCACAGTCTGTTTTCTCTGTAGTTAACCCTGAAACAGACTAACTTTATTCAACTCTAAAAATAAGCAGGAAGAAGCTCACAACCCACCTCTGTGGGGCATAGGATTGCCGCCCGGCCAGTATTTTACCAGTTTAGCGGGTAAAACACCTGCCAAAAGCCCTTGGCCCTTTTCTGGAAATTTACAGATTTGTTAGTCTTCTGCCCATCGCGCGCCGTGACTCTGCCCCCTTTTGCGACACTGCTCTCCCCTTCTGTTCTCATCCTCATCACTAGCCGGTAAAAATATTCTAAAAAGGTGGCAACCCTAGTGGGGCACCACAGTGATAAAATGTCACAGCAAAAACACCCATTATGTTTTTTTTTTTCTGAATAAAATAAAATAATGGTTATATTGTAGAGCTTGTTCGACCGATTAAAATTAGGAAGATTCTGCTTTCTAAAGAAATTGCACATGAAAATATCACAATTGAGCCTGGTTTACGATTTGCTGGAAAAACAACCACATTTAGTAAGGAAAGGCTTTCAACTAGATATTGGAACATTGTTGTTGGGGTTGGCTTCCATTCAACTGGCAGAGTATTAATGAGGTCAGGTACAGATGTTTGTCAGTTAGGCCTGATTTGCCCAAATTTTCCCACAGTTACTCATTTGGGTTTAGGTAAAGCCCCTCAAGTGCAGATCTGTCAAGTTCTTCCACACGCAGGAAATCAGTTCTGTACAGACCTTAATTTTTAGCGTAGTTCCATCATGAAGTGCTGGCTCTTTCTTAGGGTTGCCACCTGTCCGGTTTTGACCCGGACAGCCCGGTATTTTGAAGGGCTGCCCGGGTCAATGCTTCCTGCCCGGTTTTCCAAATAAGGAAAACCGGGCGGGATTAGCTTGATTGATGCCGCGATCGGCCAATCGGCAATCGCTGTGTCATAGCTCCACCCTGTGATGTCACTGGTCCACCCACCGACATCACAGGCCCGCCCACTGATGTCACGGGTCCGCCCACCTGTCCGGCTTGAGCCACAGGGAAAGGTGGCAACCCTACTCTTTCTGAAAATACAGAATTAGGCAAAATGACCTGAGATTGTTGCTTACACACCTATAACAGCTAAAAAAATATGCTTGGTTCAGGAATACATTTTTTTTATGGTAGAGTGAATATTTGAACGGTAAACAATGTAATTTAGAAATAAAAACTACACTGCACCATAAAAATCATGACAGAATCCCTTTAATAATCAGCCCTGTAGCATCAGTTTATATGACAGGCAGACCTCATTTTCTGCTTCATGATTTGTAACAA
>CM044439.1:125624807-125646443 GCA_024363595.1 Xenopus borealis
TTTTTCCTATATTTAGCTATTTAAGTTATTGCTGTATTGAAAATCTGAAAAATGTTTTTGGTGGTTTTTGAGATTGTCATTGGATAGATCTGTAATAATGCTACTAGTGGTAGTTGAGGGATGTCCAGCTGAAATATTGATTTTATTAACTTAAACACATCTTTCCAGAGAGGGGTTACAGTTGGGCACAGCCACTACATATGGAACATTGTAACTTGATTTCCATACTGTCTTCAGCACTGGGTGGGATAGTTTGGAGTAAATGATGCTATCCTTGTTCGGGTTAGGTACCACCTGCATATTAATTTGATATGGAATTCAATATGGTTGGTGCAGTGCGTTGCTCCTTTTGTTCTGTCCACATTTCCCTCCACTGGGCAGGGGTGAATTATATTTGGAACCCATTTCTCCATGTATGGGAGCTTCTGCGTTTCATCAAAACATTTTAGCGTTGTTTCAAAATATGTCTCCCAGCTTAAAGGAAAACTAAACCCTAAAAATGAATATGGCTAAAAATGCCATGTTTTATATAGTGAACTTATTGCACCAGCCTAAAGTTTCAGCTTGTCAATAGCAGTCAATAGCAATGATCCAGGACTTCACACTTGTCATAAGGGTTCACCTTGGAAAGTGTCTGTGACACTCACATGCTGAGTGGGCTCTGAGCAGCTGTTGAGAAGCTAAGCTTAGGGGTTGTCACTAATTATCAAACAGAAAGTGAGGTTGGCCTGTAATATAAGCTGATGCTACAGGGCTGATTATTAAATTCTGATGCTAATTGCACTGGTTTCTGTGCTGCCATGTAGTAATTATCTGTATTAATGACTAATCAGCCTTATATTGTGACATTAATATTCTATGGGGCACATTTATTAAGGGTTGAACTGAAAATTTTAATAAAAAAAATTCAAAATTAGAAGTAATTTTAATAGCCCAAAATTCTAGTCGAATTGAAAAAATTTTAATTTTGGAATTTCAAAGTACTGTCTCTTTACAAAATTTCTAATTTGACACTTCACCACCTTAAAGCTGCCGAACTGCTATTTTAGCCTATGGAGGACCTCCTGGAACCTTTCAGGGGTGTTTTTGAAATTTTCAATTTTTATTCAATTGAAAACATACCTATTCAATCTATTTTTGATCGAAAAGGCCCTTTAAAAAATTTGATGGTGAAATTTCAATTTTTTTTTTAATTTGAAATTTGACCCTTAGAGGCAGATTTATCAAGGATCGAATTTCGAAGTAGAAAATACTTTGAAATTCGACCATTGAATTAAAATAAGACTTCGATATTCTAAGTCGAAGGATTTTTCACCGAATTAGAAAAAACTTAGAAAAATGATCTAGATCCGTAGGCTTACATAGCAATTTGGCAGCTTTCATCAAAATATTTTTAAAGAGACAGTACTTTGAATTTCGAAGTCTTAGTTTTCAAAAATTTACTTCGAATATAGAATTTTATGCATTCGAATATTCACTTCGACTCTATGTGTACTGTATATTGTGAGTTGGTCCCTAAGCTCAGTAAGAGCATGTGAATCAGCAGAAAATTGTGTGATGACAAGGGCCATCTTTGGTGGTTTATGCTGCCAATAATTTTCTTTTTTTCTTTTTATATTGTGTTTTAAATATGTATAAAAGAAAGCAACCCTGTATATCATAAAAGCCTTTTGTGCATCTCACTATGCTAGTTAAGATTATGTATGAATGTTTAGCACCATTCATGAATACTAGATCAGTAATAACTACCTCATTTCCCATTGGCCTATGACAACTATAAGTTATTAAACACAAAGTTGTTAAACACAAAATCTTGTGCTCTGATGTTTTTAGGAATTCAAATGGAAAGCTAATACTACAGATGTTACTACTGGAGCATCATAATAACTGAACTCTTCTCTTAGAATGTCTGTTTTGTGGGCCATATATCAAAATGAATTCTCAATAAATGGAATGCATGCATTATTTCATAAAAGTCTAGGATCGACCTAAAAAAAACTTCAAAGCATATTGCTCAGTAAAGTAGGAGACAGGAAGTAAAGTATGATCTTAATTTTGAAAATGTGAGAAGCATATAATTACATATGTTGGTAGAATACAAAGTTTTATGATGGAGGAAAAATGCCTCAGTTTGCTGTTCTGTATTTCATTTTCAATTATTATGTTAATGTGTCTGTATAAAGAGGATAAACCACTAATTACTGATCTAATTGAAAGGTGTTGCGGTCCTGAGTTATTTTCTTACATTAAGTAACAGTTTATATTTGCCACAGGATTACAAGGTTAATGACAACGATCAAGCAGTTGTAGAAATTTGTATTACACGGATTACAACTGCAATAAGAGAAACAGAAACAATTGAAAAGCACACTGAAGCATTAGTATCACTTTGGGAATCCTGCTTGGAACACAATCTAAAATCAGTGCTAAAAGATGAAGACACTCCTCATGCTAAAATTGCTTCTGACATCATGAGCTGCATTTTGCAAGTGAGTGTTTTCTTTTACTTTTAAGTTGTCCCCAAGAAGTACACAACGGGTCAATTTACATAAATAGTTTATTATAAAGAAGCATGTTCCTAGGACTATAGTACATGGTGTATTCCAGTAGTAGTGGCAATCAAATGTTCTATCAGCCCTTAAAATTGGTTTAATATTTTATCTTTGATAAATTACTGTAACATATATGATTTATCTAGAAAACTGCTAAAATACGTTACACCGGGTGTTGTAATTTAACAGGCTAATTAAAAAGGATACCAGTGCACAGATAATCCCTCTGCATAATGGAATCCTGCTAACAAAAAAGTCAACTGGTAGATATCTTACGCCATTATTTTTTTTATCATTGTTCATATGGTGAACAGATGGGCCCATGTGTACTGCGCTCTTTGTTCCTGCAGATGGGATGTAAGTTCCCTGTTCACACATATAAACATCTTGTTTCCACTTACTAGTTAAAAAGCTCTTGGTGTGTTACCATGGCCAGATAATTTCCATTGTATTAGGTACAGTTGTAAATAACATGATGGCAAAACACACATCTACTATACGTTGGCTTTTAATGATGAATATACTGGTATTTGGTACAGCGATTCATTAAAAAAAAAACACATACTTTACTAAAGTAGATTGTATAAAGAATGCTGAAATCTCTTTAGCCCACCTGGTAGGGTGTATTCCCTCCAACAGTCCTTTGCTTGTGCATTACATTTTCCACCAGCTGTAGTATGTGTACATTCCACAAGTGCTCTTGTTTTATAAGGCTGGCCAGACAAACACACAGAACTGTCCAACATTTATAAACACTGGCAAATTTGTTTTATGGCAGTAATTCAAGGCAACCAATCAGATGTTTGCTTTAATTGTCCTTCCTATAGCTGGCTGAAAAAAAGCAAATCACTTACTGGTCGTTACTACCTAGGTGCAAATTTACCCAGTGTACAGATGCAGTCACTTTGGATTGTAAGTTAAATGCGTCGTGACTTAACTCATCTATCCCATTTATCCCACTTAGCACAGAATATTGTGTCACAGCATCCCATTCAATTAAAGAGTTCACCATTGAAAACAATGGTGCTTTGGTATGCTAATAAAAAGGTTAAATGCATTAAATGAGTTAAGATAACTTTAGATAACACAGTTTCTTCAATTAGCCCTGAGTCACGACGCATTTAACTTACAAATCCAAGTGACTGTATCTGTATATAAATGAACTACATCTAATTTCCATCGGGGTATGTGTGCTGCATGAAGGATTAAACTGCCAGTGAAAGCATAGACCTCATTTAGTAGCATAGGGATTTGTTTGAGTGAGTGCACTTACCCAACCAATCTGATTTTTGCTTTCATTTTCTAATTTGTAGTAGATCTCTGAAAACAAATTGTTGATTGGCTGTTGAACCACGAATGTGATGTGTCTATGACTTGTTATTAAATCAGTGCCTAGTCTTTTAGAACATGGTCAAACAGCTATGTACCTATACCTGTTTTTCTATTGACTATACCTTTATTTATCTAAGTAGCTGCACAGAACACCATTCATTTCAATAGGTTGTGGCTACACATGTCTTCTTTATGAAAAGCAAATATGTGAATTTTACAGCACAACTGAAAACTTAACGGATTGGTGTAGTTGTAACCCAACATACATTTAGAATGTTATTATAAATGCTTTTTGGACAATGTAAAGAATATAAAGAGACAATTTTAACATGAAGAAGAGTCTGTTTTATTTTGGTTGATAGTGAATAGCTGCTGCGTGTAAAATCTGAGAATGTTTGGTTAATGTTGCATTATCCCCTGTGGAAGGTGTTTTAACTATTTATTCCTTTATGTGAAGAAAGTATTGTCCACCCTACAAAGGGTATACATTTATGTTTACTTGATTGAACACTGACTCTAGTTCACTGACAGCCATCTTTGTGGTGCTTTCTGATTTTCTCCACTACTTTTCCTTTATGGAATTTCCTGGGTTCCCTGTGAGGGTGGAGGTGAGTCGGGGTGCAGTTTTTTCCTCTAGTTTCAGGTGCAAGCTAGGTAGGTCTGCAAGGTGTTCTGTCAGGTGATGACTGAGTAGGACCCCTCTGCCCAACAGCCAGTATTCTAGCATTGTGCCAGACCATGTTTATATTTTGCTCAGCAAATTCTGTCCTACTGACCCCAAGCTTGCCTGTTAAATAATATCTGGAAAACAGGGGCAGGAATATGAGGATTTCACTGAAATAGAGCTCAGTAGTTGAAAAAGCTTGTTTATTAAAGTTCAACCACATAAAGGATGTTGGATGGAATGTTCAGATCTGAGTTAATTACTGAAAACTGTGTAACACTTCATTAGCTCCAGATGATCAGCAAATGGCCCTACACAAAGAACTATAGTCAGTCTTTCTGCTCAAAAACAGCTCTGTTTGTTTATCAAATGGCTCTGTAGTGCTATGCATGGAAACAAGTCAAACTTTGCTGGTAAATGAATGTTTTTCTGTTTAAAAAGCCAAACTGTAAGACATGTCAACATGTTGTTTGCTCATTTCTTATATACAGGTATGGGAATGGTTATCCGGAAACCCGTTATCCAGAAAGTTCAGAATCATGGAAAAGCCATCTCCCATAGTATAATCCAATTTTTAAAATGTTTTTTCCTTTTTCTCTGTAATAACAGTAGCTTGTACTTGATCCCAACTAAGATATAATTAATCTTTATTGGCAGCAAAACCAGCCTATTGGGTTTATTTCATGTTTACATGATTTTCTAGTAGACTTAAAGATCCATTATCTGGATAGCCCCAGGTCCCAATTATTCTGAATAATAAGTCCCATACCTGTATTAACATGTATAGTTATAATGTCACTGAACTGGTGATGCCACTTTGTGGATATAACTATTTTCTGTAAAATGTATTCACAGAATTATAACAGACCAACAGTTATGTTACTTGCTATCCCAGTAGCTGTGAAATTCCTCCAAAGGGGCAACAAGGAACTGTGCAGAAATATGTCAAGTTACATATCGCTGGCAGCCATTGCCAAAGCAGACCTCTTGGCAGATCACACAGAAGCAATTGTAAACAGCGTTCTCCAAGGTAAAGATTTTTAAGAAAATTATATCCACTTTCATACAATGAATGAAAAGTTATTTTGCTGATCTTCAGATAATCATTGAAGGTGTTAATCAATTAAATAATTTGATAATTGAGTTTATATCACTGTTTGGGCTGTCTGCCATTGAAGTGAAGGCACGCTCTCTTGATAACAGATTCCTGTCTGAAAACAAGCTGCTGACAAACAGTTGTAAGTTTATGGCAGGCAGCCCAAGCTGTTACAGGTGTTATTCCGCTTCCAGAAACAAGGCAAAATATGTGCCATGGGCCTTACAGTATTGAGACAAGCTATGTAACTCCATATTTTGAGAAGGGAGCAAATAGTTACATAGTCAAATAGTTAAATTGGGTTGAAAAAAGACAAAGTCCATCAAGTTCAACCCCATCAAATTAAAACCCAGCATACCCACACACACACCCCTACACTCTTTCACACAAACCATATATGCCCATAGCTATACTAACTGTAGAGTTTAGTATCAAAATTGCCTTTGATATTATGTCTGTCCAAAAAATCATCCAAGCCCCTTTTGAAAGCATCAACAGACTCAACCATCACAACATCACCCGGCAGTGTATTCCACAACCTCACTGTTCTCTCTGTGAATAACCACCTACACTGCTTCAAATGAAAGTCCCTTTCTTCTAGTCTGAAGGGGTGGCCTCTGTTGCGGTGATTCTCTTTATGGGTAAAAATGTCCCCTGATATTTGTCTATAACGTCCTCATGTATTTGTAAAGTGTAATCATGTCCCCTCGCAAGGGCCTTTTTTCCAATATACAACAGGCCTAAGTTTTAGCGACTGTTCACCTGTATAACAGCTTTGTTTAGCTAATCATAAATTCCGCTTAGAGTGACCATGACTTTTGATCCATAGTATTGTGAGGGTCCTGAATCTACCATCACCTCCTAACCAAGTGTAGCTCCATTGTTCTCTCAATGCAGTTGTGTCTAAGGCAGGGCTATCCAACTGGTTGCCCCCCCTTCTGTGGCCCTCCATGAGAGTCTGCCTGCTATGTCTGCTTACCATGTGTAAACTTTAAAAGGTATCGCTACAGAGATTAGAACCAAATTCAGACTAATCCCCTGTATTGTTCACACCTGTGACCTCCCTGCATTGTTCACACTTGTAACACCTGTATTGTTTACACCCCTAAAGCGCTGTACTGTTTACACCTATGGGTTTTTATTTGAGTTGCCCAGTCTTGATTAATGATCTCCATTCTTGCTGCATTGGGTGTTTGGCTAAAAATAGAATCTAGTGGCATTGTATGCTGTTGCAACACCATGCAATGAGTGTTTGAGTGCTCCAAGAATTGTATAATCACAAACACATTCCTAAACACAAGTGTTCTTGAGTCTGGTTACTCTTTTACTTCATGAGATCTAGTCTAAACTAACAAAAGTTTAGGAAATTACCATTAAAGGCAGTTGAAACCAGCCTTAAAGGAGTGGATCACCTTTAAGTTAACTTAAAGACTTTTATAGAATGGTCAATTGTAAGAAACATTTCAATTGTTCTTCATTATTTTTTTTTGTATAGTTTTTTAATTGTGTGCCTTCTTCTTATGACCGTTCCCAGCTTTCAAATGGGGGTCACTGACAAATAATACCAAATGAAAACCAATTGCAAATTGTCTCAGAATATCACTCTACATCATACATGTTCTTAACATATTGAAGGTCATATCATTTCATCTGTGTGAAACATAAGATTGTGTACCATCTGCGGTTATAGTATCTGTATTAATAATGCCAACTAATTTGTAGCAGAAAGCATTTTTTTGCGGCATACATAACAAGTATATGTTTATTCTTTAAGGTCTATTGGATCAATGTAATAATGCCACTTTTGGAGAGACCATGTTCAGTTTCTATTTCTATTTACCAAATAAACACAATGCTTATCAAAGTAGAAAAAGCCATTTAAATGTATTATTCTTTTTGCTTTAAAAAAAAAAAACATTTGTAATCACAAAAACTTTTATTATAAGGAAACTGATTACATTGTGAAATAGCCAACCATATATATATTTGTTTCGTTATTACAGTAAATCCTGTGTTCCTGTTATTAATATTGAAATCACTGAACAGTTGTAATTAAGTCAAATATGTGAGCATCCAGCTCATATAAGCTGTACTTTTCCACACCCATTGTCTCCCAGTGACCAGAGATACTGGGAGTTAGCTTAAGATCTAAGGGTTCCAGACTAGAGAGGTCCAACCTGCAGGAAACTGTACATCCACTTCAGACCACTAGATGTCCTTACTCTTGATTAACATATTGTCTTAAAAAATGGTGAAAATCTCCAATATTAATGAGTGCATGTCTTTCTTGAAAACCTATGATGATCTGCTAAACTTCTATGGTACAACTTTACAAAAATACAGTAGTTTTATTGCAATTCTAGCACATTTAATTTACAATATAATACAGTAGCATATACTTACACATATAAGGTGGATTAAAACAAGTGGTTATAATTAGGTTTTAGGTTTATAAAATGTAGCTTTTTAGCTGCATATCTGCATTCACATTAAACAGAAATACCAAGGACAGTATGATCAGACTGAATATCTAGGTTGGCTTTGCCAGAATCTAGTAACATTTCTTTTTTATTAAATCAGAGGACTTTTGGTTAAGGAAGATATTTTGTGCTCAGTGTTATGGTTCTTATTTGTTCTTGTTGAGCAGATAAATCAAATTATCATCTTCTTGAAGTTACAAAAACTTGACTTAAATAAGACTTGGCTCAATGCATTCAATATAAGTTACGGTTATATTTCAAGACAACCAAACTAATGAATGTACTGAGCACCCCCATGAAGTAAGATTTCTGTTGTTCCCCACCCAACAATATTTCCCCGAATGCTGCAACCTTGCTCTGTTCCAGTCAATATAATCTCCTCATCACTGACTTCTTTGTCCCACAAATTGAAACCTGTTATCTTTCCAGAAAAGGATAATGATTCATCAAATCCTCCTCCCACACAACAACCATTTTTTTCTTGACCAAGTTGGAAAATGCCACGGTTAGGTATTTCATGACCCTTTGCAATGTCATAAGAAGTAACTCTGTTGTTTCCATTTACCCATAGTGTTGCCTTGCCATTTTCAGAGCTCCATGTACCACACACATTTGTCCAGTTACTGGGTGTAACCACATTGTCTGCTATTACCTTATTCTGGTCACCCCCTATTACTAAGATAGATGACTGGTGATTCAAGTACAACTGGATTTCATAAGGGTTTCTTTTGGTGCCATAGGAAAAGACAATAGTTTTGTCCAAGGCTTCTGTTACTTTAACCCACACACAGAACGAGAAGGCCTGGAGGGTCATGTCTGCAGGATGCACACTAGCATATATTTTAGGTGATCTCATTGGGAATAATATTGCCATATCACAGCCTAAAAAAAGAGAAAACATATTGAAGTATAAGTACAAGTACACATGTTTGTCAAATTGTTTAAGAATAACACAACTAATTATTCAGATATATATAGAATGTCACATATTTAAAATGTACAAAACAATATAATTTACCTTCTATGTCCGTATGTCTACATATTGCAAATATTTGTAGCAATATTACCTAAACAGCTGATCTAAGGCATTTTAATGATTAACCCTTTCATGTATCCTGTCACTCTAAACACCTCATAAATTTGCAAAACTAGTTGTTAGGCATCTTCAGACCAAATTATATCACGAACATATTATGTTGCCACAATAGATTCTTGTTTTTCTATATACATTTTTGTACATTTATACAGTGTGGTCAATCTGAAAATAATTCCATCTAGAATTATGTTGGAGTGTGTTGGATTGTGAAAATACACTTAAGTTAATAACTCAATGATTTTTGCATAAACTTTGATTTGATCATTACTTTTACCATTACATGCCATACATGTCAAAAACAACCACATTTCTGTATCAATTGTATAAATTGAAGCTAAGGCACAATTTACATATGTCTTAATTAATGGGTATATGGCCAATATGCCTTTTAAAGTTCATGATATTGGTGTGCTGGTGGCCAAATGCCATGGGAATTAGCAGATTGTTCTTACAATGCAAGATTGTTCTTGCATTGAACTGATGCAATCATGGCTCAATAAACTGCATCTTGGAATGTGCTATGAATGCAATCAGGTTGAAACACACCAATAACAACAAAATAACTGACTGACAGCAATGGCCTGTGTAGTCAGCATTAGATTACTTAGAGACTAGAACAGGGATCTGCAACCTTGGCTCTCCAGCTGTTAAGGAACTACAAGTCCCACAATGCAATGAAGGAGTCTGTCATGATTCATAAATAGTGATGGGCGAATCTCCCGAGATTCGGTTCGCCGAAAAATTTTCGAATTTCCAGAGAAATTTGCGAAAAATTAACGAAACGAGTCGCAGGACGCTTTTGACGCGCGTCGCGTCAACTTTGGCGCGTCACTGTTTCCGACGTGCGTCGCATCGTTTTCGGCGCGCAGCGTCAAAAACAACGCATGACTCGTTTTTCTGGCGAATCGCGGGAATTCGCTGCGAATTCGCCCCTGGTGAATAAATTCGCCCATCACTATTTATAAAGGCAAATGCATTGTGGGACTTGTAGTTCCTTAACAGCTGGAGATTCAAGGTTGCAGATCCCTGGACTAGAAGATCCAGCGATTTGTGCATAATCACGTTATAGTACATTACTACTCAAAATTCTCTTACAAGATAAAGGTCCAGTTAGATTGCTTGAAATTGTAGCATTTGTGGCTTCTACGTAGCCCCACAAACCCTTAAAGGGCAAGGGAAATCTAAAATAGAATAATGCTAGAAATGCTATATTTTGTGTACTAAACATGAACTTACTGCGCCACAAGCCTAATCAAACAAATTATTTATGCTTTCAAAGTTGGCCACAGGGGGCTGTCATCTTGTAACTTTGTTATACATCTTTGCAAGACTAGACTACATACACATGCTCAGTGTGGTCTGGGCTTCTTAGGGATCATCATAAATGATCAAAAAACAAAGCTGCTTGAGTTCTGCATGGCTGGTAAGTAAGGCAGGGGCCCTCCCTGCTGTTCATAAGTATGATTGTTTCCCTGCCAGAAGTTAGGGACCGTCTGACAATTCCTATCCACAGCAGGGATAGGAAGAGAGAATTTCATTGCATACAGTCAGGTTTATTATGAAAACGGTACACATGTTTTAATTAAAGTATATTGGAGATAGATTTCTTTTTCATGAAAGAAAATTAAGCCCTGCCTAAGAACCAGCTAAATCTTTTCCAGAGCATCTAATTAAAGTAACAAACTGGGTATTATCCTTAAAGGGGGCATAAATTCCCCCAGTGTTTCAATCTGTGCTAAATAAAATGCTATTAACTTTAGAAATGTACACCTTTAATAGATCATCATTCATTTTCGGTCCATTGTCTGAAACGTCCTAATGGTTTGTGCCCTGAAGCACGGAAGTGTAGCCTATCACAGCTCTGCCTTTACATAAACTGCAGTTACCTGACACATCCATCTAACTGCTGATTGGCTGCCATTCTACAGTACAAACTGCTAAGAGCAACAGACTTGAACTGTCTGGATAAGCAGCCAACTGGAAGTGGAATGTTGGGTCATAGCTAGAAGGGTATTGCAATAGCAAACGTGTTTATTTACCCCTTTAAATGTCCAAAACGTTTAAATGTTAAAGCTTTTTTACAGATCTACAGTAGCTTACTGCTTTTATAAAACGGAAACCAAATAAGTGATTTTATGTAAATGAAAAAAACACAAGTATTATAATTTAACCCCTACTGTTTTTCTAGAACTGTTACTAAATACAGAACAGATTGACTGCAGTTTAGTTGCCTTTTCTTTTTGACTCATGCCTTGGGTGTTAAGGGCAGACATTCCACCAAGCTAAAGCCTTCCAGTAACTAAACAAATCTTTGTAGTAATAAAACATTACCTTGTACTGAGATTCCCAAGTCCATACTGATGGAAAAACAATTATATTGGGGTTATTTAACATTTAAATGATTTTTGGAATTTGGTATAGTAATCCAAATTACAGAAAGATCCAATATCCAAACCCCACATTCTGGATAATAAATCCTATACTTGTAAATAATTTTTTAACTTATTATATTGTTACTTTTTAAAGTTTTACATAAACTAAATAAAGTTAGTGTTCAAACAATAAACATTAAAGAATAAAGACTAAGCAATATGTGCAATCAGTTATCCTGAAATAACTTAGATGGAGATGATAAGGATCGTAAAGAGAGTTTCTTTGTCTTAAGGAATAAAGAAGCATTCCAATAATAGACATGCAGGGGTTCAGTGCTGCAGGCTATTAGACTGGTTCATTTCCTCTATAAAGAAGCTTGTGCAATTTAAAATTAATCATGTTTTTAGACTGGACAAATGGCACACTTTTAATCAGTTTAGGAAAGGCATGACCTTTTTTATTTGCTTGTTTAAATATAATCTGGCTGAATATTTTGGTATACCCATTACTTTTTCAGTCACCTTGTTCGGATAATGCTCTAAAATGTCAAGAACACCATCTGAAATAGTCAATTTAATTAGGGGGTCTTTGGCTTGATTATTATGGGCTTTCTAAAATTAAAAACAGTTCTCTAAAAGACCAATAGTGTCATTAGAAATTCCCTTAAGAGCTTCACTGGCTCTCCTCCAGCTTTTGCAGAAATTAAAACCAGTTGTAGCCGTCTCTTTGAAACTTCACTTTTGGGGCATCTGTGTAAGATTTAAAAGCATATGGTGATAGATTAGGAGATTAATGTGTGTGTGTGTGCCACACATGCTAGCACACATATAGAATTTATGGAGCAAGAACAAAAAGTTAAAATATCACAGTAAACATATGTTGAGATAAAACTTTTTATAACAATAACTGATGCAATTGTTTTGGATTCATTTATGGATTGTGGTCACACGTCTTCAACTCCTGGTCCAGGCATGTGAATGGAATGCAGTGAACTACAACCATCAGCATTCATAAAAACTTCAGAAACATGTGGCCCTCAGAGTCTAAGACCTTGTATATTGTAAAGTCCTAATATATAGACACATCTTGAGGCAGCCAGTGGGGGAACTAGCTGATTGGTCTATGAGACATCTTTACTGATCAAGTTCCTGTGTGATTGGCAGTAGTTTGTAAACCACATGATCTCAAAGAGTAATTAAATGCTCTAAGAAATGTGTTATTTTGAAACTTTTATTATTGCATAGACTTAGGGGCCGATTTACAAAATTCACATGTATTCTTGTGAATAAAATCGAATTCGATGGAATATTTGATCATAGGATCTATTCGATTGGTCAAATATGCAAATTAGACATATTCGATCATCGAATAGTGAATGATCGAATAGATTCGAATGATCGAATATTCGATCAGCGAATAAAATAACATTTTTAAAATATTCGACTGCCTACTTCACCAGATTGGACCTACCAAATTGCAATAGAAGCCTATGGGAACCCTCCCATAGGCTTCTGAGTCTAAGTCCTGATCGAATAGGATTCGAACGATCGAAGTCTTCGATCGTTCGAATCGTATGAATTATTTGAATGATCGAATGATTTATTCGACTGATCGAATAAATTATTCAACTGATCGAATGCTAATCGAATATCGAATTTGGTCGAGCTAATAATGGGGAATA
Organism: Xenopus borealis; assembly: GCA_024363595.1. Taxonomy (NCBI): domain Eukaryota; kingdom Metazoa; phylum Chordata; class Amphibia; order Anura; family Pipidae; genus Xenopus; species Xenopus borealis. Next base: position 125,638,082 of record CM044439.1, read on the forward strand.
ATAGTAAATTTGCCCCTTAATTTCCCCAGTCCAAAACCAGCAGCCCTATGCTACTTAATATATAAATAGCAGGCCATATCCATTTTGCTGAATGACAATTTTAGGATGCAAGAGTAGGGATTGCCCTTCTGTTGGTGTGAATACCATATGGATAACTGATTTCACTGTGGGAGACAAAAGTGTGTGTAATATGCACACTCAGCACTTCAAGAAACACAAGCAACTCCATGAGTGCAAGTGATGCTGGATGGCTTTGAATACTTGGTTTTAAAGGTCAAATCAGCTGGATGACTGCACCCTTGATATCTTTGCTTTCAAGCATTCTAACCTCATGAATTATACCTAAACATTTTGCATTGTTCACTTTCCAAAAAAACAATAGAAAAAAACCCCAGCTGCCCTGCAATGAAAGAGTAGTCATTACAAGTCATGAACTTGGGCATATCTGAAATTTATTTTATGCTTTAAGACAAATGCTGTTCAAAGTAGTGTCACTTTGACCTGTTTCAGTTTTTTTTTCTTTACTGGAGCATACAGAGCAGCCCTAGAGATCATATTGTCACCAATACAAAAATAACTTATCCCTCTCAGTCTGTAGAGACAGCATATGGATTTCAAATGTCCTAGTTTCAAGAAAATATGTATTTATAGTACCATTAAGTCATGATAAATGAGTCAATTCCCTTGCCATCTTCTCTTTGAGCTAGCCAAATACTTGGATGATGGTAGAGCAGAGAGCAATTTACTTAATATAAATATGCAATTGCATTGTTTGTATGTTTTGTGCAATCTAGTGGAGAGGATCTCATGGCTATATATTTCAAGTTCTATTAAGAATCCTTTAATATATACAGCATAAGCAGGTCAACATGGTTAATGTCATTGCTTACACATATGGCTGCCCTAATTATATAGAAAAAGTATAGCTGTGTGGAGTGCTGTTGTCTTTTTAATCTGTAGCTGTGTGGGGGCGCTCTCTGTAAAACAGCAGCCATCGGTTAGTTCCTGGCTTAGCACCACCCTCTGTATTCGCGGAAGGTGTGAAAATGTGCCGCACATTTGCTGCTGCTGATAGTGACTGAAATTTACTAGTGTAAATTGTACAACCCACTCTAATGCAATTTTTTCTCTAAACTGCCTTATGATGTATAACCTGTCTCCCAACTGTATGCATCTATAAATATAGCACTGTGCAGTGTCCACTTTCCACCAAAGTATAAAGAGCCAGTTTATCAAACTGAACAAATGATGTCAAATTTAAGCCATTTGATTCACCAAAATGCTTTCTAAAATCAAGACATGAGCCACCATCTTTTATGCATCACAGAATCCATATATCTAGAGAGAGAGAGAGAGAGAGAGAGACTGATAGTTCATTATGTAATACTTGGAGAGACATATCTTTCTCTACTAAATACTCCCTGTTAGAGCTAAGATAACATAGTTGCTTCAACTGAACCAACAAATTACCTGTTATTGAAAATAATTTGGACAGTGGTGCTTTACTTCCTAAGAGAAACTGCAGAGATACATTTTATTAGGCAATGTTGGAGGTTGGTGTTGAGGTTTTATGGATCATTAAGCAAAATCTTCTACCTACCACCATATCTCGGGAGGAAGATTTGATTTGATTTGTATTATATAGTTAAAGTATAGTACATTGGGCATGGGGCCCCATACTGTATTCCTGTGCCCCCAATAACTGGGTCTGCAGTTTATGTTAATATACACCTGTAATGTTAGCATCCCACTCACTCTAAATCACATACACTATATAAATAACTTTTAACAACACCTTTAGTAGCAATGTATCACACCAAACAATGCTGCTTTTGTAGGATATTAATTTACACCTGCCTTGTTTATATTTCTTTGGAAGGGGTGTATAGTTTCAGATCCTGACTGTCATTCTGTTAATGGTGATGGATGGCATAGTGGACTTTATGAAACCCCCCACCAGTCACACAAGGGACATTCTACATTATTTCTAAAACCCCCCAAAATATAATATTAATTCTAAATGTAATTTTAGTTGTCATATTGCAGAAGCATGAGACTTGTTGGTAAGAATCAGCATAGAATGGAAGTTTAGCACTTTATACTCAACTGAAAATGTAATGACTCAGCACATCTGAACCATTCATTGGAGCGACTGCCATTGTTTTGAAGGAAATGTTGGTTAAAAGTTAACCACATTGCTGATAGCGCAGTGAATTGATACAAATGTTACAATATTGTTATTGGAACAATTGTTAGCACTAGTGTAAAGGAAAGGGCACAAGAGTGCCCATCTTGTGGGATGTTTCTAATAAAATTTTCACACAAATAAGGCTCACCAGCATAAGAGATATAACCCTGCATAAGAAGCAAATGGCCGTCTATCTGCCAGCTGTAGGGGGAAAAAACTGTATTACCACCAAAGGCTAACAGGGAATGCTGGGATGTGTAGTACACAAAAGCAGAAGTTCACATAAGCTTACCTCCTGGGAGATATCGCTGACTGATCCAGCTTTGAGCTGTCTGCAGTTTGGCATTCGTTTGATCCAACACTTGCAGCACAGCATCAAGAGCAGAGCTTGTTTCTGCACAGTTGGAGCTGTCGTCCTTTGTCCTTGACAGCAAGGCTTCTTCAATACGGCTAATCCTTTCTGATATGTTAAAGTTCAATAAAATGGCATTTTCCAGATCACTTTCCTTCTTGGTGTCCAGACTATTTTCTCGTCGCTGAGCATACTCACACTTGGATGCTAATGATCTGTTCACCTCTGTAGTAATTTTAACAGTGGATTTCTCGATGTTGCTTGCACATGCTCCAGCAAAGTTACTGACAAACTGCAGCATTTCTGCTCTCAAGCTCTGCAGTTCCACACTAACAACTTCATCCACAGTCTGCAGCAGCATATTCTCTCTCATCTGGGAGTTCTCCAACATTGTAAAAAGTTTGTCCCACTTTGTCAGATCTTTCACTTGGCAGTCGGAAAACACTAGAATACAAAAATAAAAGTTACACACACCCTTTGCTCTGAAAGGTATTTACATGTTTCACTTATGGACCATTGTGTGGGATGTTTTTGTTGCATGGCATGCTTAATGTAGCAATAGGAATTAGATGTAAGATGCAGTAAGGTAAGCTAATTAAATGACAAATACATAACACCACAATTACTAAAACTAGTTAAATTAAATATTTCCAACATCAGTAATTAGAATAAAATGTTATCAGTAAAAATGCATGATTAAAGAGTAAAAAAAACTGGAATAAAGGGAAATATATATACTTGCCTTCTTCGTTCTCTAGGATTCCATTATCTAAATCATTATCTAATTTAACATGGATTATGTCGTCAATCGTTAGGGCTGTGGAGAAACAGCAGACAGCACAGACTAAAATATTTAGTGGGGTTATTAAATGAGAAATCATGATTTTGCTGTTTGGCAGTGCTGTGTTATAATCCTCTTGCAGTTGTCTTTTGTTCTATAAAGGCTTCTTACTACACGTCAGAGCTTAGCTGTAGCAACTCTGAGAAAGAAGCCCCTGAAAGCCCTTAATAAATGCTATGAGTGAGCCAGGTGAAGAAGTAATATCAGTATTACTCAGTAGCAGCATTGTAAGCATCCATATGATGTAATGTAATAGGAGTCATGTTAAGGGGTGGTAGGGGTGGAGGTATGGCAGTTACGCAACTTCTCCTTAATGGTTAATGTGGTGGGTGGATGCTTCCAAGCAGGGGGAAGCACAGGGAAGTTTGCATGGGGTACTATAAATCACAAGGGGATTGTGAACACAAAACATCAAGACTCTCTCCATCCCATATGTTCTTAACTGCTTCCTTTACCAGAAACAGCTTCTGCTCAGATTTTCTTACTCAATGTGTGCTTGTTTGTGTGTTTTCTTCATTAGTTGTTAAGGAAATGCCAAAGTGTGATGGCTTCACGATGATTTAGGTCCCGGTGACAGCAATGGCGTGTAATTTATTTTATATTTACTTTAATGAAGTTGTTTGAACATTCACTTTATATCATCACTTTTCTGAGGGACTGAGAAGAAAGAGTTTAGCCAATTGCCATCTTTTAATAATTAGTTTGTTGTATGTAATGTCCGTTGTGTATATCAACTGTCTAGCATGCAACTTATATTATTATTGAGATAGTTTGCTTAGTCGATAATTAACGTCTGAGTTGGATTCTTTTGCCTGAACCGTTTGTCGTTGGTCAAGTTATTAAATCTGGCTATGCATGGATGCATAAAAAATCAGACATTTTATCTAATCCATTTGGCTGTTGATCACATCAATATGTCTATGTAATAATAGAAAATAGCTGACCCACCTGATCCAGGTAAGATTCAAACTGCTTCCCTGTGCACTGAACTCATGGGAAGGTCCTGTTGTGTCCTAACACATGATCTTACACAAGCAGAGTTGTATCTGTTACTCTAGAGTGTAATGCAAAAAGGATTGGCAATGTTCTCCAATTACCCTGTAAACTTCTTTATGGGGCAACTAAGGGCTCCCTTACATCTGTGTGATTTGTGTGCTGATAAACCCATTTATACACATAGCTTTTTTTGTTGTGTACCCAAGTGCAGAAGCAATGGTCTGTAGTCAATAAGTTGCAGTATCTATCACTGAGCCATTGTATTTGGCCCAAAAAAATCAGCCTGTAGGAAAAATGCAAAATTTCAACAAAAAAAAAACCTTCCAGCTTTAATGATGAGCTTTTATGAGAGATTATGGTTACTATCTATCAATATTTTTATCAATCTATGCATTGAACTGTATGTATCGATGTGTTTAGATTTGTGAAAATTGATCAGCAGCTTAAAATATAAACACATCCATTCAATCATATGCCTGTATTGGTATACTATTGCATTTGCAATACCTTAACTAGAGTTTTGGAGCTGCTAAAGATCATTCACGACACATTTCACTCAACACTGCAGTTTTTCCTGCTTTTTTTTTTTCTGACCATATTTTTTCTGCTGCTACATCTGGCAGACGTATGACAAAATTAGGATTTATTTTATTAGGATTGAAATCTGTCTTTTTAAGCCAAACAGAATTACTGTTATGACATATGACTGACACTTTACATTTACAAATCTCACTGGACATTTACTATTGTTTGCAAAGATAGCCTATGGGAGGAGGATATTTGCTATTAGTTAGCAGTTCATACCTAGGGGCAAATTTACTATTATTCCCCAAAATAAATTCGAATTCACTCGATATTCGATTAGCATTCAATTTTCCAATGCTAATAGAATAGTTTTAGGCTACCCTTTTATTCAATCATCGATCATTCGAAGATCAAATAATGATCATTCGAATGAACTTTTCGATCATTCAAATAATTCCATATCATCGATCATACGAATCCTATCCGATCAGGACTTAGCCTCAGAAGCCTATGGGAGTGCTCCCATAGGCTTCTATTGCAATTCGGTAGGTCCAATCTGGCGAAGTAGGCAATCAAATACATTTTTAAATTTAAATCCTTCGCTGATCGAAGGATCGAATATTCGATCATTCGAATCTAATCAAATGTATTCAATCATTCGACCATTCGCTATTCGATGATCGAAAATGCCAAGATTGGCATATTCGACCAATCGAATAGATCCTACGATCGAAATTCGATCGAACTTCGATCTATTCACTTGAATTTAGTACATCGGCCCCCTAGTGTCCTTTTTTGGATAGAAATATATTTATTATAAAGGTTGCTCATATGCTGACTTTTTATTGTACCTGTAGTATACAAATTGTACACAGTCAAACTGAGCTGTATGTTAGGGGTTCAACCATGTAGAACCTGGATGGTAAAACTATTTGGCTTATAAAGCAAACAGGCCAATGTAATTAAAGAAGCTAATTTATAGGCTTCAGGACTTGACATGGCTCTATAATAAAAGTAGGCTAAACCAGGGTTATCTGGGCTTTCTGGCAACACCTACGACATACTTCTTGACAGTAAAAGCCAGGATTTTTGAATAAAAAAGCTTCTCATCCTATAGTTGGGTACAGAGCTATTAATGGCATTTGACTATATAACAAGTCTAATATGACTATACATGAAGACCTCCATTGCTACAAAGGAATATATCTGAATATATGTTTACATGTGTCTGCTAATAGCAGTGTTGGATGGCTGCTACAAAATTCAATTCAATTTGTTCAACTGTCCAAAAATTATAGATCAGTGCCACAAGCTACGGAAAAAAGCAAAGTGGAGGAACTGCAAAAAAAAGATCAGCAAAGGAAACAATTGAGGGTTTACTTTTCCTCTAATCTTGCAAATTTAGTTTGGGGCAGATTTACTAAAGAGTGAATTGTGGATTTTTGGTGAAAATTCGACTAACATCAACAAATCATCACTGATAGTACGCCAGTGTTCTTTTGCCGAGATGCAATTGCACATTTTGAGGAATACTTGTATTCGTCACAAAACAACGTTCTGTATTTGCGTGAAGTTTGGCAGAGGGTTCCGAAGCAAAAATTCAGAAGTGAGTAAATGTGCCCCATAGTGCCATGTGGTTTGTTTCCCCATGAGCAGATATTCTACTTTGCTGGAAGTGGAAATCATGCAATACAAAAAGTTTTCTTTTGTTTGACACTATTGCATGCTAAGTAAAGCCTTCTGAAATCAGAAGGTATTTACTTGTCTCATGCCATACACATAGCATTGCCTAGATACCAAAAATTTGAGTTTTAATTCTCCCATAACGCATCATGGGCAGAGACATGTAAATCACTCCTTTATGTCCCTTTGGCCAACGATACATCCAGAACCGCTGGTTTATAGCACAGATACAGCCTAATGGTTCCCAGCCATATATCCAAACTTGCAGACAGCCAAAAAGCCCTTCACAAGCAATTACATGCAAAGTGAAGCCTTTTTGATTCTAGTCTAGTATTGCATTTCCATATTTTAGATGACTATACCTTAAAGAAGGAGGAAATGTGAAATCACTGGGGGGGGGCATATAAATTTTTCTATATTTCAGGATAAGCTTTGAACAGAAAGCAACATTTACCCACTATCTGGTAAATAACCTTACACATTCCTATTCATAACTTTTTATTAGGGATCCATTAAATCAGCTAATTACAAATCTGAAAAAATAATATTGCATGAGGGATGCTGAATTGAAATCATATACTCACATTTCAGCTGCTGAAGACAAGCTCCGCATATGCCATTATTCTTAAGCCAAAGGACACAATTCTGTTTTAGCAAATAATACTTTCTAAACATTTTTACCTTTGTCACCTCTCTATACTATACCTTTGTGCTTGTGTCTTCATACATTCATGAATATCTCTGGCTTCCCTCACAGAGCAATTGTCTGTACAATATCTACCCACACCACCATTTTCTGCCTTGTTTCATCGGGGGAATACTAAATCTAAAAAATTTTAGTTTGTTTTTTAAAAACTCAAGTGTTTTTTGGGAAAACACAACTCGACCTTTGATAAATCTGCCCCTTTCTTTAAGTAGGTTTGTTTTAATTCAGATATGTTGTGGTATATTGTACATATACAGTTGTGCTCATAAGTTTACATACCCTGGAAGAATTTATGATTTCTTAACCATTTTTCAGAGAATATGAACGATAAAACAAAAACTTTTCTTTCACTCAAGGTTAGTGGTTGGCTGAAGCCATTTATTGTCAAACAATTAATCAAAAGTTTACATACCCCAGTTCTTAATACCGTGTATTGCCCCCTTTAACATCAATGACAGCCTGGTCTTTTGTGGTAGTTGTGGATGAGGCTCTTTATCTTCTCAGACGGTAAAGCTGCCCATTCTTCCTGGCAAAAAACCTCCAGTTCCCATAAATTCTTGGGATGTCTTGCATAAAACTGCACGTTTGAGGTCTCCCCAGAGTGGCCCAATGATATTGAGGTTAGGAGACTGAGATGGCCACTCCAGAACCTTCACTTAATTTTGCTGTAGCCAATGACAGGTTGACTTGGCCTTGGTGTTTTGGATCATTGTCATGTTGGAATGTCCAAATACCTCCCATGTGCAGTTTCTGGGCTGATGATTGCAAATTTTCCTCCAGTATTTTTTGTATTTCACCTAAAGTTATTTGTGCGTTTTTCCTTGCATCCCAAAAAATTTTTCTGGAAGTTTTGGCTGACATTTTAGTGGGTCTACCTGACTAATTTTCCACTTCTTAATTAGAGTTTGAACACTGCTGATTGCCATTCTCAATTCATTTGAGTTCAACTACCTTTTCACACAGATCCTTTGACAATTCTTTTGCTTTCCATATGACTTAGAATCCAAAAAACAGTGCAGCACTGGATGAAAGATGAAAGGGTCTGTCAGGAGTCCAGAAAGTCATTGACCT
>CM044439.1:125646894-125668609 GCA_024363595.1 Xenopus borealis
TATATATGGAGAGAGAGCATGAAAGGTCAAGTCTGTCATTTACTGGTTGCAGTGGAACCATTCTAGATTTATTTTGTTGATGACCCCCAAAAGTCATAGCATTTTCTGAGTTATTTGCTTTCCCTGATGTATCCTTCTTTTATCGCCTTACAGATATCCAGATGGTTGCACAGAGTCATAGTGAAATGCATATCTGGAGCTTATATCCCCGTATTTTAATATAAACAAAGGAAGCTGTAGTCACAGAAAGGTTATGTGGCATTCTTTGTAATATTGCAGAGATGCATGTCTGCATTTCACTCATAGCTGTACAGTTCATTTTCAAGACGCTTCATATTTCATTTACAAAATAGAACCATGTGTTTGACTAAACTTCTGAGAAAATGGTCACTTTGTCTAACTTTGTCTATTGTAATGTAAAACTTTGTTTTATTCACATTCTGAAGCTCCTTTTCTTATACTAGCCATGCAAAATTCAATACATATTAACATTTATCTTCCCAGTTGTGTTTAATATACTTTCTCTTATGTGCTTCTTTTGAAGAGAAGCTGCACAGTATTAACAAGTAGTGTTTATTTTCCATCTATGTACCCTTAATAGACATTAAACTACAGGAGGTCTGCATTTTTTGATCAATAATTGCATGCCATTAGACTCAGTCATAAGTGGCACATCACTAGCTGACCAGCAGTTGTGTAACCCCTAAGGAAGCAAAGCTGAGGTGCTGTGGGGGATAATGTTCTATCAAAGCTACCAATGATGAAGCCAAAGAACACTGGAAAAAAATTCTCCTGTTGTACACATGGATTGTATTATCTGTTAGAACCTTTTGGTTCACTGCAAAGAGACTTTCTAATTAAACTGCCTCCGAGATTTTTGCACTGACCACTGATTAGGACAGTATACCCCTCAAACAAGTACAAAAGGGTTTTCGAACAGTAAATCCGTGACAGTTTAGGGACCCAAATGGATTAATCTGCCCCTATGGCTTTAAAGGGGTGGTTCACCTTCAAGTTAACTTTTAGTATACTGTAGAAGGGCCAATTCTAAGAAACCTTTAAAATGGTCTTCATTATTTATTTTTCATAGTTTTTTTAATGATGTGCAATTTTCTTCTGTTTCTTTGCAGCTTTCAAATGGGGGTCACTGACACCATCTAAAAACAAATGCTCTTTAAGGCTACAAATGTATTGTTATTGCCACTTTTTATTTGTACCCTAGAAACCAAACTGCTGACACTGCACACTAGAGAGCTCCTGAATAGAAAGCTAAATAACTATAAAACCACAAATAATAAAAAATGAAAACCAATTGCAAAATGTCACTCTCTACATTATACTAAAAGTTAACTCAAAGGTGAACAACCCCTTTAAGGCTTTACCCTTTTTCCTTCTCCCTAGTTACTAGGCAGAAGCCTATGTATCTAAATCCTATTTGCATATCCCCTGCTATTGGCCAGGTGGCATTGTGATCACATCCAGCCTCAACCTGGTATAGTGGCAGCTTCCAATTTGCCTTCCACTTGAGGATCAGGGTGGATGTGTGCGATGAGCTTGGGCATGGGTCCAGTAAAGTCGGGGACCAGGCAACCCCCTGAATGAGGTTTAGCTATTATAGGGCATACTTGTAATAGTCTCTCTAAGAGAGAAAGGTAGATAGGGTAAAGAGAAAGAGAAGCTGAAGCTCCCACGAGGATTTGCAGGAGGGGGTAGCTTCCCAGATACTTTCTAAATGCCTGAGTGCAGGGATCTCAGTGAAGAGGGACTGTAAGGTAGAGGCTGCTTCCTGACAACTTCCTGGAGGGAATGGTTGTACTGAGTTACTGCAAATGCCTAATGAAGTCCTTTCCTCAGCTGTGTTACCTATTACCTGATTTGACTGTGTGTCATGTTCCAAACCTGATCTGTGTACGGGAGTTAACCTGGGGACATTGTCTATGATTAATAAACAGCTCTTTGTTTGCTTCATAAGAACCTCCTGGCGCCCACACTCATTTTTTTGTATGCACAGTAGTCTGGGTGTTGTAGTTGCTCTACACCTTAGAGGGAATACTTCCACTTAGCGAAGGCCCTAGCCTGCAGTGTGAGTCCAATGTAACACATGCTGCTATCACTAGCTGGACATTAACTATTTGTGGTCTGCTTAGCCCAAATTAGCATTACAATAGGTAGAGGATTTTCTTATATTTCTTGTTTGTCCAGTCCCTTCGGTGTAATTCAGTTAAACTGAGGGCCAGGGGTAGATTAAAGGGTCTATTTATTAAGATGTTTAAAATGAAATTCTCCAAAAAAAATGGTGTACAAAGCTGTGTAAAATAAATGGCGAATTTATCAAGGTGTGTTTAACTTACACCATGCAATATATTTTATACTGCTTCAGACCATTGTAAGTGAGTTCTGATGGAAGTTGCTAAAAGAACAAGTGCATAAATTAAATTTTTTTTACATGGTGATGCCTACTGATGTATGGCAAATAATTCTGTTGTTTTTTACATAATAAATCTGCCCCTAAATAAACCCCAGGCCATTCTCAAGATATAGTCCCCATGTGGATTGTGGCTTAAATAGTGCAAGGCAGCAGATCTTGCTCACACTCACTTTTTTCAATTTCACACCCACTTTAAAAACTAGGATTTTGCACTAATAATAAATAATTTATGATGTTTTCTTTTTGACAATACAATCTGCAATGCACAAATTGCTAACTTAAGCCACAAAATCCCACCAATAAATATTTTCAGGTCACGGCAATAGGTGGAGTTTTGGAATGTATCCCAATCTAAATGGAGAGCAATCATAATAGTGATATATACAAGGAGATCAGTGGGTATGGCACATCTATCGTATTCTACAATGAGATATGGTATATAATGGTACCCATAGCACATCATTCTGTGAGTCTAATGAAAATTAGCATCCCTTCCATATTAAAGAGTGACAGCAATGCAACACACATTATACAGTGTAAGAAATATGTACTAGCCTCATGGTACATAATAAAGTAGGGACAATTAAACATGCCACCTCTGTGGCATTAGTCAGTAAATGCCAGTGGCACCCATATAATATATACAGTGGCAGGCAGGGGGTACTGGCACCCCAAGCACCCTTGATTGTTCTCATGGATTTGTAGGCAGTGACAAATCACTATATATGCATATAAATTCTGTTACTCTATTCAAACATGAAAATTCCATGAACGCACAGCATTTATTGTTTGTTGTTTCAAACAAAACAAGAACTGAAGTATATTTTGTTTTTAACTGGTTTGTAAACACCATTTACAAATAACATAAATTTGAGTAGCCTTGTAATTTCGCTAATCTGAATCTGATAATTTTGTAATTTTGCTAATACTGTTCAGTATCATGGTTTAGGGGAAGGCTACAGAACGATATCTCACTGGTTTAAATTGTCAGTTTCAACTGTAAGGAATGTAATCAGGAAATGGAAGGCCACAGGCACAGTTGCTGTAAAACCCTGGTCTGGCAGGCCAAGAAAAATACAGGCGCAGCATTTGCAGAGGATTGTGAGAATGGTTACAGATAACCCAAAGATCGCCTCCAAAGACCTGCAAAAACATCTTGCAGTAGATGGTGTATCTGTACATCGTTCTACAATTCAGTGCAATTTGCAGAATGGACATCTGTATGGCAGGGTGATGAGAAAGAAGTAATTTCTGCTCTCACATCACAAATAGAGTAGCTTGTTGAATGCAAAAGCTCACTTAGACAAGCCACCGTCATTTTTGAACAAAGTCCTTTGAACCGTTGAGATAAAAACTTATTATTACTTGTTATTTGGTCATAACAAAAATCACTTTACATGATGGAAGAAGAACACTGTATTCCAAGAAAAACACCTACTATCTACTGTCAAATTTTGTGGAGGTTCCATCATGCTGTAGGGCTTTGTGGCTAGTTCAGGGACAGGGGCGCTTGTTAAAGTTGAAGGTTGGATGACTTTAACCCAATATCAACAAATTCTTGAGGATAATGTTCAAGCATCAGTCACAAAGTTGAAGTTACACAGGGGTTGGATATTCCAACAAGACAATGACCCTAAACACACTTCAGTATCTACAAAGGCATTTATGCACAGGGAGAAGTACAATATTCTGGAATGACCGTCACAGTCCCCTGACTTGAATATCATCAAAAATCTATGGGATGGTTTGAAGCAGGCTGTCTAATTTTGCTATGATGCATATTTCATATTTTCTGTTACCTTAATAAAATGCATGTCACTGCTGAAATACTACTGTTTCCATAAGACGTTATATTTTAAAATTAAGTTGCTGCTTTGAAAGCTACATATAACAATGGTTAACAAAACTCCAATAATAAAGTGGCGTTCCCAAACTTTTTCATATGACTACATATTATAACTGCTGCTTCTTAAACTATCCTTAAAACTTAGAGGGCCATTTAGTAACAGTAGTTTTGTTGTACTTTAACTCAGCATCGCTCCTACAGCTAAAATATGTAATTGTATGCTGGGAACTGTATTTCAACAAAATTTGAAATACTTCTTGGTTGCTTTGAGACTGCACTGGAATAAACAGTACTGTATATCTCAATTCACCTTATAATATAACATACTAAGTAAGTAGGCACTATATTCCTGTGATCCACACACAGGCAGAACTCTACCACTGGGAGGCAGTAATGCTTTGATCCTGTATTCGGTATTGTTTCTTGAAAAATAATAGAAGTGCAACTGATTTCAGAATTGCAAAAGAAAAGAATGCACTGCAGTGTTTTATCTGACTATTACTCAATTTTTAAATGCATTTTCCTGAAACATTATTTACCTAGAGATTTGTGTGATTCCTTGTATCACTCAATCTTTCAATTGTAATTCAATATTTTTATAGTTTATTGATAGGGATAGGGATACACAGATTCCATGATTTGGTTTGGGCTTCGGCGGAATCCTGGCCTTTTTCTAAAGGATTTGGATTCAGTTGAATCCAAGAGCCTGACCAAACCAAAAAACATTTGTAGGGTTCAGATTCAGTTCAGCCAGAACCTTGGATTCAACCAAATCTGAATCTTGCTAAAAAGATGTTTGGGTTCACCCGAATCCCAAAACAAATCCTGGATTCGGTGCATCCCTAATGATAAATAGCAAAATCCTAAAGTTGGGGACACACGCTTCAATTGCTTACAGGAAGACAATTGTTTGCAGCCCCAGAGAAAGGATTCAGTTTGGTATTCGGCCGAATCATGTGTGAAGGATTCAGAATTTGGCTAAATCCGTGAAAAGTTGTATTTGTGCATCCCTATTTATAAATTATAACACCAAAGAGCAGAAAATAACAATATTCTTGTTATACTCTGAATATACTCTGAATTGTGGTTAGTGATATAATGAGTGCTTTACACGATGCACTGTAGCTCATGTATAATGAAATATAATTTTAAGGATTATTTACTTAAATCCAAATTCAGAATCAAACTCCCATGCCCAATTTTAGCTTATTTATTAATAAAAAAAACTTGATTTATTTGGATTGTGAAAAAATCAAGCAAAAACTGGAAGTGTATGTATTTTCTGGTTTTTCCTTGAATAGCTAAATTTTTTCAATTTTTTTGCCTGAAAACCCAGAAAAAGTGAGATTTATGGCTAAACCCAGTTCAGACCACAAGGAGGAATATTTTCAGATTCAGGCTTTGTGCAGCATCTGAGTATATCAAATCTCGAAAAACTTTTTCACAAAAAAGCTTAATCAGAAAAATTTAAGGTTTAGTAAATAACCCCCTAGGAGCCACCTCCTGTTACCTATAATAACTTATGTTTGGATGCAGGACCACTCACATGTCTTATATTTTATATCACTGAACTGAATTACCTTTTTTATTATCACTGTATTTTGTTGAGAAGCTAAAATACAAGGGCAGGTGGGCGCACTCCAGAGCACTGTACAACTTAGGAAGGGAGCGTGAGGCTCCTCAAACATTTGACTTTTTTCCATACAATAAAATGTTTGGAGGTACCGAGGGTACATCATTTGCAATAGCATTGCTTCTTCAATTCTTCTATTGCAACCATTGATATATCACGTAGGGTCACATGATTGGAAGTAGACAGGGCTGCAAGTCGATGAGATTTGTAATGTATCATGAGTGTATTTTAAACTCAAAAACAAATATGGGAAGAATTTCAGCACAGTGCCTATCCTTGTCAATACTAGTATTCAAGGGCAAATATCTTTGGTCTTGCTAGGTAGAGAGACCATTGTGTGCATGCCCACTGATACCTGCTCCAACTGCAAGGCACTTGGTCACACACATTATTGGTTTTTCCAACTGAGGAGACAGTAAAGAACAGGGGGAGGATACGCTATGAAGGAGCTGAGAAGGATAAAGAAACCTGGTGCATTTTGCTATGAGGGTGTTATGAATTTTTGCTTGTTAAAAATGGTTTACACTACATTATATATGTAACACTGGAATTAGCGCTAATATTTTTACACTGTAGTTGTGCATGAGAGCAAAGCAGGGCAAGTCTGATACACATGTTTACAAACAAGGCTTCCTACTTAATTTTAAGTAGCTTTTTATACAGTTTTTTTTCTGTACAGCTTCTCTGGTTTTAGCTCTGCAATGGTCTGTGAAAATAGTGAAATTTAATTTATCCTCCATTTTTAATTTCTCCTCTATTTTTCCACACAGATTCATTAATATTAATTCATTAATATTTATTAATATGCCCCTTGTGTATACTAGGACTTATTATATGGCCTGTTCTGTAGCTTATTCTAAAATTCCAAAAGAGCTGAAGTATCTAACTGCTAGGTTTGATAGGTGAAATGAATGAACTGTAATAATTCTTTAAAAAAATGTTTTATTCTATTGCATAAACTGAACAAATAAACAAAGTGCCAGACACGGGATCATTTCCAAACTTGGCCGTATGTATTACAAACAAAAATCCTGATGTTGAACATCTGAGAATAGAGGCTGTCAGAATAAAGAAATCTGGAAAGACCTAAAAGGGGGTGAAGGCCGCTAGCCAGCTATTTGATTCTCTGGAATGCAGATGTGTTACCTTGTTATTTTCACATAAGCATAGGAAATGAAATTTCAAAACTTGTTAAATTATAAGAATATAACAGGAACACTGGTGCTTCAACACCATTCCCAATGCAGAATGTGGCATTAAGCCAATAAACAAAGCAGATGTTTGTTCTGCAAAGTCTTCTTTGTTTATTGGATGAATGCCACCTGAAATATGACCACTTTGAGGGCCCTCTCTGAAGTCAGAAAGGCTAATGTCAGCCCTTATACTCATTCCAGAACCTAGCTGACAGGATCATCTCATTTAGGCAACACCTATGCGTGGCTTCTTAATTCCACATTGTTATACTTAGCAATTACCTGATAGTTTACTAAACATTAACATGTAGGTGATATAGTCCCTTATGGGCTACTATAGGCCTACATAATGCACTATTTATTAGGTCAAACCCAAGACACTTTGCACTCAGTCTGTCCCCTGACAATGACAGAATCTCTATTGTAGAATTATCATTTAAATCAATAGGTATTGGGTAAGAAGTAGAATCCATGTCAATTGTTGTCCATCTTTCTGTGTATTTATGGCCACTTCTATTTAATACTTTTTATTAACTTTTGGGGGCAGATGTATCAAAATCTGAGTTTGTGAAAAAAAAATACTAAAGAGGAAGAAACACAGACGAAACTCATGCAACTTTTTTTCTCAAATGCTACCTTAAGTAAAAAAGCAGCATAATATTCCTGCGCTCATTTTTTTTGCAGAAAAAAGATGCATGCAAATGGAATCTATATATAATAGGTTAACCCTTAAGTTCAAGTGCCTAACACAGCTAAGTATCTTAGTAAATATAAGTCCTCTGCTCGCAACCCATTATAAATATATTTAGGCGACAGAGACATTTTGTGCATATAGCTACTAACAAATGCCCTTCTCTTTAAACAAAACAGGGATTGTTTGTCTATATACTGTATTGCAATATATTTAAAGGGCACTAAAATAATTTACTAAGTAAATACTCTATGGGGCCGATGTACTAAATTCACGTGAATAGATCGAAGTTCGATCGAATTTGATCGAATTTCGATCGTAGGATTTATTCGTTTGGTCGAATATGCAAATTTTGGCATATTCGATCATCGAATAGCGAATAAATTCGAATGAACGAATATTCGATCATTCAATCCCAAAGGATTTAAATTTTTAAGTTTATTCGATTGCCTATTTCGCTAGATTGGACCAACCAAATTGCAATAGAAGCCTATGGGAGTCCTGATCAAATAGGATTCAAACGATCGAAGTCTTCGCTCGTTCGAATCGTACGAATTATTTGAATGATCGAATGATTTATTCTAATGATCGAATACATTATTCGACTGATCGAATAAATTTGTATTCGATCGTCGAATGATTGAATATCAAATAAAAGGTAGCCTAAAACTATTCGTTTAGCATTCGACGATCGAATGCTAATCAAATATCGAATTTGGTCGAGCTAATTATGGGGAATAATAGTAAATTTGCCCCTATGTGTAAGTTCAAGAAATCCGATTTTTAAAACAGTTAGAATTGTTTGTATAATGTATATCATCAGCTCACTATACCTTCTGCAAAATCTCCCCTATCTCCACTGCAGTTCTAATTGAGGCAGGCATCTTGGATTTCACTGACTCCTCCTACCTATATCTTCACAGCTAACTGTAGCTCTGAAACCTCGCAAATGCTCAGTTGAAATTCCTTGCTTGCCTAATAAACCTTCCAAGCTATTTTGAAATCTGCCAAACTTCTGTGTTAGTGCTGCCACCTTCTGGAAGTTGCTGTGTGTCCTTCATTTGCATAATGACATCACCAGCACTGTATGGACTCCCTCAGTGAAAGAAGTAAGGGATTTTTTAAAACCTGCAGTTTTTAAAAAAAAAAACTATATATGTAGTTTGATAAACCCTCATTTTTATTATAATTACCTGGGTACATAAGCACAACTCTCAACACAAACACCTCTAAACACACACGAAGTATGTAAAGCAAAATATATTTTCTTTTCCCTATGACCTTAATTATTTTCCTCAGGTGTTAACCAACTTATGCCTTATAGTGCAATAAACCCTAATTACTTTACAATTACCTGCCTACTAACTGACACTGATCTCTAGAGGCCAGCACAGCACAGATGATGGCTGTTATTATGCAGTCAACATTGCATAAACTGCATAAATATAATTAGCAACCAATTAATAATTACTGTAACTACCATGCATTAAACATGGTATCTGCTAGGTTTCCATGGATTACACTTATGCAATAGTACCAATGTTTGTAATTCAGTTCAGTAGTGTGCAATGTGTTAAAATTGCATCTGTGAAAAAGTTATGACTTAAATAAGTGAAAGGAGGGGAAGTTTAAACCAAGATTTGGACCATAAGTGTATGTGTTTGTGCATATACTGTATGATTGAGATGTAGACACAGTGCCCTGGGAGATTATACTATTTTATACTGTACATGCCTTTGCCTGTTTAATGTACATTGCCATGACCTACAACATGTCATGTTTTCTGGACAGACTTAGACCCAACTGAAGTAAATGATATGGCAAATAGTTGTGCATGTCTGGAAATATTAAATTGTAATGCAAAAACATCTTCCAGTTGTTGGAACACACACATATGTAATCCTTTTCTTAGGAAGCTGAATAAAGCTTGTGTTGGGCAATTTAGTCTGTACTTAGTGAACTGGTCCTTCCTTTAATTCATCAAACTGTTTCAATTCCTTGCATCACTAAACTGCTGGCAATGTTTCTGGCAAAACTATCACTCCATCTAACTGATATACAAACAATTTATTTCCAGGGAGACTGTAGTACTGTAAAAGAATATTAAAGACTTTTATTCCATGTTTTGGAGACATTATGCAAACAAGCATAGGGCTCTCTTTGTTTGATTTTTTAAACACAACTTGAGACTGGACAAATAATGCATAATAGGTGTAAATATTAGGACACAAAACATGCATTCATTCCTTAAACAACATACATGACAGCTTAATTGATTGCAGTATTTTTGTGTATACAGTGTACATCATCTACAATATATATATTTGCTGGCACTGCATAATAAGCAGTTAAGTCTTTCTTCCCTCTGTCATATACTAGAAAAATTTGTTAGTGAGCTGAGGTTTAATTATTAAGGGTATATTAGAATTAATAGATATACAACTTTTACGACATGATGCCTTTGATAGGCCCACATGAGATAATATAGGCCAGATTCCTTTCAATAAGAATAACTTATCCAAGGATGTATGCATACTTTGTTCTACTCTAAAATGTCATGGCCCAACTTATTGAAAATACCTATACAGATGCAAACCCAAAACTATATGTTTGCCTAATGAAAGGAAACTTTATTCTAAGCTAATTCCTAATATACATTCATTAAACATTTTCAGTGGTTTTGAAATTTGTAATTGCAATTGAAAGCAGTATTTGTCTGTCCCTTTCTGCACTACAATGTAGTAAAAGTAAATTCATCTCCAGCCAAGAGTTTCCCAGAATGCTGTGCTTGCTTATTGGCAAGTCTTTTAGGTTAGGGTAAAATGGGGCCAAAATCAGCCTACGGAAATTTGCAGGCTGATTTCAGGAGCTAATGTAGGCAGTAGCTTCCTTCTTACGCGTCTGGAACCATTGCATCTCTGATGTGACATACAAAGTTTTGAGTTATTTTTCCAAAATCCGCGGATTGTGTTCTCGCCGGAGACGACACAGTGATTCTGGATGCAAAAGAATAAGGAGTCTACTGCGTCTGGTATGGACTGAAATCGGACTGAGGATTTCAGCAGCCTGATTTTGCCCCCATGTGGCTCTAGCCCAAATGAGCTGGCTTCTGCTACATTGTTTCAGTTGTCAACCAGAAATATAGCACCACTGGAAAAATAGTAAAGAACTAAGTTGGAAAGTTGCTGAAAATTATATGTATTTGTTAAGTTATATGTTTGTCAAAATTGTATTCTGGGATTTGCAACAACTTTAAATATTTTACCTGATATTTTACCTGATAAACCCAAGTGGGTATATTTCATTGTTTCGTTAATGGTGTATATTTTCAATAACATGTTAGCATAGGTTATCTGCATGGGGAGCCTTATATATCTATATTTATTATTAAAAAGAAGATAAGATCTTGATAAGATCATTGCTTCCTTAGTGACATTATTATAAAAAGTTGATATGCCTTGATGGGCCTTTTTTTCATCAGATTTTATCTGACTTTTTTAATGAAAAAAAATTCTGACCAAGCTAGAATCCACAATTGGACCTTATTTATAATTTTTTTATGCTTAGAGGAGTGTTCCATACTACACAATTTCAGAAGAACAGATGTGGATTAAATGGCAGTGCAGGTGAAACCCTTGTTATTTAATCAACCATGCTACTGTGAGTGTTTCTGCCCTTTTCAGTCTCCTGGAAAGCTTGACATAATTGCCTCAGAGAAGTGTGACCCCACATTCCCTTTTATTAGTGTTTCTAGAATTCTTTCCAAAAGTTGCTAGTTAATTGAGTTCAGGGCACTTTAGGGCATATCTGCTAAAGTGAAAATATTCTTTTCGACTAACCCTGTCATAGTTTGCATCAATACACCAGCGTATATCCGTAGCAACATTGCATACTGTGTGTATATATATCTATATATATATAGATATATATATATACATAACAATAGTAATGCGCAAAAATACAGTGGTGAATTATCACCATAAAGCAATAATGTATGTGGGATATTAGCATCGAGTATAAAATGTAGATAAGATGCTAAAGTTGCTGCTGTATATTTATAATGGTAGTTCTCCAGCATGAACTTATATATTTTTGCTACAAAATAATTTTGGTGCACTTTGGTGTATTTGACTTTACTTGGGGGCAGATTTACTAAGGGTCGAATTGTCGAGGGCTGTTAGCGAATAATTGACGGATAAATATTCACCAAAATCAAATCAAATTTTCCCCCAGTTTTGAGCACTTTTCGATTATTCGCCAAAATCGCATGATCGAACGATTTTGTACAAAAATTCCTACAAATCTAATATTCTCAGAGTTCAATTGTATGAATAATATTCGATAAGAAAACTTTAAAAAAGCCTATGGGGGCTTCCCATAGGCTTCTAATGCAATTCAGTAGGTTCAATCTGGCAAAGTAGGCAGTCGAATAAAAATTTAAAGGGCAAGTTCTTCGACCGGCGAATAGTCGAGCAATCGAATATATATTTATGAGATCTATTCGATTTATTGAATATTTCAATTTCGATGGTCGAAAATACTTAATATGCATATTATTCACACAATCGAAAATAGACTATTCGAGTGAATATTCAAATCCTTCACACGAACCTAGTAAATCTGCCCCTTGGTGTTTTTTCATTCAATTACACCTATGTCATGTCCAATTATCATTTTTTAAGAAAATACATCAGATTTGATATATGAATATGCCCCATCATGTCTACACATATCTTGACACACAGCTGAGTTTTAATACATGCAACACAGAAAGAACTGCAGTCTGTATGATACATCTAAAATGACTACAAATGCATTTTAATGGGATTAGGTAGCTCTTCATTTGTGGCAGCCCTACGACTGGGTGTCAGTTCAGATAATGTACAATCAGAGGGGCATATCCTTTATTGGAATGTGCTACTTTCATAGACTTCATTGAACCCCTGACCCAGCTTTAACTTCAGCTTAACAAATTATTTAAATAGGAACCTGTCACAAATGGCACCCTAAATCCAGAACCTAAGCTAAGCTCCCTGGTCTCAGCTCTTACTTCTGCTTATAACCGCCGCCTTTCACCTCAATGGGAGGAGCCCTCAGCTAATTGCCACCAGGTCTTATTTGAGAGAGGAGCAAAGCTAAAAAGTTCTGGATGAGCAAAGGGACACAATCATCTCACCAGGATACTGGAAGGAAGAACACCACCAGGAACAGGCAGGCTGGACAAGCACAAGTGTAGAATAGTCAGACAGGTCGGAATCAGGATTGGAGAGCATAGAATAGTCAATGGACAGGCAAAGGTCAGATTTGAGAGTTCAGAGTAAACAGGCAGGCTAAGGTCAGGATTGGAGAGGTCAGAATACTCAAGCAGGTAGGCAAGGGTCAATGCACAGAAGATCAGATAAGATTCACAAGGAATATACACCCAGGAACTTTACTAGTAGAACCTAACAACGGGCAGCTTGCAGTACACCGATTTCCCTTTTTATACTATATGAATTTCTTGCCATTGCACGGTGACCTCATCACACCGGCGCAACTGCACCTACGAAACCCAGATGTGCGCGCCGCGTGCCCCATAGGGTAGACCTGGCACAGGAGGAGAAGAAGCAACACGTCAGGCATCCACGCTGCAGGAGTGGCGGTGGTCCCCGCTGCCCACTAGACTATCAGGGCGAGCCACTGGACCACCAGGGTAAACTTTATTCTTTACAGAACCAAAATGTAAAAACAATTGATTTTACACACCAAAAACTTTTCTTGTCTTCAGTAAGGATCATTTCAGGATAACATTTTTGCATGTGAGTTGTAGTCAATTTTGTCCATGTCTGGGACAGATTTCCATCAAAGCTTCTGCCCCACCAGGTCAACTTTTGTGGGTGAATTACCCCACTTTTTTCAGCACTGCAGTCTTTTCTGGTAGGTGTTCTATAGGAAGTGTTATATTTCAGGCGGTTTTATTCACTAATTTATTCATAATATATTAAAAAAATATGGTTGCCTTTGATAAAACACCCAAGAAAAAGATTTGTAGCTTCACAGCTTATGAATTAAAAATAGTGTATAGAAACAGATTTGATTAATTTTTCAAATAATTTATGTATACATACTATATCTTTTACATGATGGTGAAGAGAAATTACTTTTCTACCTCCCATTAAATGTTGTTATGCTTAATATAAAAACAAAAGAGAACAGCAATATGGTAAAAGGCCTTGCCAAATAAAATACCCAACAGATCACCTTCCTATATAAAAGAAGCTAGATAGCCTACGGTATGTCTCCTGGTCTTGCCCCACTATGCAATTGTACTTTCAATATATTTTATCTTTTAACTGAATAAATTATTGACATTCCCTTGCATATCCACATTTCCTGTTATTGTTACAAATAAACTAAGATTGCACTTGGATAAATAGCTTTATGCTCAGTCTTTCTCATTTGATGTAACTGCCTATCACCGTGCATGCACAGCTTGTAACTAAATACAGATGTCATCCATATGCGGCAAACTCTAAAATTCCTTGTGCACTTTGTTATTTCTTTTACGTTTTCTTTCACACGAATGCACAAAAATAATATATACATAAATTGTATTAAGATAAATAAACAGGACTAGATTAAGAAAGATCATATGTTTGTCTTATCGGGTTCCTGGAAACATGTCCCATTACAAGTTCTGTTAGAATTATTGCAGATTATTTGTACTGGATAACAAATATTGCAAGCCTGTAATTACTTAATACATCTATTACATTTTTTTCAGATACTGTAATTAGCATTTTATAAGATGCACCGAAATATTAGAGACATTTAAAGGAAAATGCAAAGTGTAAAGAAAAAGAGGTTATACATGCATGAGCATTACCAAAGAACATATTTGAACAAAATGCTAGAAAAATGTTTATACACATATGATAAGAACGTAGGGTTACTCTTTCAAATATATGTGCATTTTGAGTTTAAAAATATCCCACACCTAGAGGACAGATTTTTGAGGATTGTTTGGAAGGGGTAACCTCAAAAGATCACAAGTTTTGGGTGGATTCCCACAGTGGGACCCAAAGCAATAGTAGGGGGGCTCAGACTAAAGGCCTGGAATAAATGATTATTTTTGGATATCCCTGGAAGCTCAGCCTGTCCAGTCCAGTTAGTCTGAAAACCAGTTCCTTGGCCTAGATATTGCTTAGACAATAGAAATGGGATTTGTAAATGTATTTTTATATATATACAGTATTTAGCTAAGTGAGTCCCTGACTAGTGTGGAACTTCTATAGAGAGCTTTAGCTGTAAACACTAAGCTATAATTATAAATGCTAATCAGCATGTGTACTCCATGGCTCCATAGTCATAATATTAACTTACAAACTTGTGGTTTGATTTTTCTACTATGATCAAATTTATATAGGAACAAGAGTTCTCCCAGAGCAACAGGCACAACTAGAGGTATAAACTACATGGAAGTTTTGCATTTCAACAAAATAAAATACAGTTATACCACACTTATGAGGGCATTTTCACTAAGCCTGGAGTTTCATTAAATATTCTGGCAGAAAAAAAGGTTTTGCGATTGCAAAGTTTTATTACATACACTGCAAACGTTCGCTGAAACGATTGGTTCACAAAATTTTGTGGTGAAGTCATTGAGGTCTTTAGTAAGTCAAAAAGGACATGTTAACATTCACATCTTGAAATGTGTTATGATATTAGCAGAAAATATAAAGGGTTATTTATGATTCCCCTGGGCAGACATGTAAAAGCACATATGGGCAGATTTACGCTCAGGTCGGTGAATGGTAGCGTAGTTGCGCTAGTTTTACTTCACTAGGCAAAGCGCAGTTATGCTAACGATGCCTAATTTGCATACGGCGGGGACTTAAGCGTATAATAGAAGTATATGTTACAGCCACTACATTCCACTACACAAGCCCAGGAAACCTTTAATAAATTATATAAAGTTGTCCTATTGCCCTACATGTGCCCCCTGTAAATTTGAGTTGCCATATGTTAGGAAATGTAGGGGGGAAGAAGGGTAACCCCCCAAAAAAATGATTGATCTTTTTGAGACTATCACCCTCCTATGCTAAAATACGCCAGCGTTTTTTTGGGACTTAGAAAAAAATTTGACATTTTCTTTTCAACCTCCTATCTATTGTATTGAACTTCGCCTGGTCTGACCAGGCGAAGTAACGTCTAGCGTAAGTGCTAACGTTTAGGAAAATGTTCATCTTAGTGAATCTGCGAAGTTACGATCCTTCGTCAGTGCGCAACTTCACTTGGCGTAAGGGTGCGAAGTTGCGCAAGCCTATCTACTTCGCTAGTGAAAATTCGCCAGAGACCGTGTTAGTGAATTTGCGAACTTGCGAAATGACATCACGCTGGCAAATTTGGGCTAGCGTTAGACGCTTCTCGCTTTAGTGAATCTGCCCCTTAGGGTGCAAGAACCATAAGGACTGGGACCTGTTGTGACATGGCAGTCTCTGATATTTCCTAATTTGCACGAATAACATGCAAGTTAGGAGGTGGGAGGGTTGATGCCAAAATGCAGATAGTGCTCTGTTTAAGGGAGTAGCAGCAGGTCGGTCTCTGAAACATACAGTAGCACAGAGTCCTGAATCAATTTTGCTTTAACAGAAGTCACTGTACAAAGGGCCAAAACCCTTGCAAATGACTATAGTCATTGATATTTTCTGGAACCAGATAAGGTGTGTTTGCTGCACTTTGCTGCTGTGTTACGAAGCTGCTCTGGCTATATTTATGCTAGCTCTATGATGCTTTAGATGAGAATACAGACTTCCCCATAGATTACATTGATATTTTATCTAAATGTTGATGTTTTCAAGCTGAAGACTTTTCAAATCCAGAAGATTTGTAAGGCTTACTAGTGATTGCTTTTGCAAATCTCTTGAGGTCTAAGTGGGACTTTTGTTTAATGTTAATGCATAACATTAGTAGCTCTGCTGTTCATTTCCTCCCTCGTGGCTCATGGCTCACATGCCACACTATATGATTAAACACATCCTCATTTCAGATGTTCTGAATTCCACTGTTCCACTCTGTGTTCTGATACCCATGTCAGTGATTTCGATTAAAGAAATCAAATCAAAGAATCTTTCCAAACTGGAATAAATATTTAAGTAAATTTATGACCAGAAATAATGCAGCTGTAACTGTAACAGGAAGAAGTGTGGAAAGAAATTTGTCTGTTTATTGGCTCACATGACCTAACATGTATGGTTTGTTTGTGTGCACCATGAATCACAGGATCCCAGGGGGTGGCACTTAGTCCTTAAAATTTTCTATTTAGGCTTACCCAACAGGTGAAAATGGTTTATTTACATGAATCAGGGTTATACTTATGAGCTTTTTTATGCAATATATTTTTACTGAGAACTACCTTGTTTGAGGGCATAGTTTTCCTTAAAACATAATTTATTGCTGATTATTATCCAAAATACTCAGCTCCTATCTAGAAGCAATATTGGGTGCTTCTGTGCATGCAAATCGGAATGTTGATTTGCTTTTAAATTACTTTAATCCTGAAAAAAGTTTGCCTGTAGATGGTTTTATAATCTGTAATATATACAGTGATAGTATAGTTGGCTTGTGCAAAATGTTATGCAAATATTCAAATGTTTGCCAATTAACTACATTTTGATATAAAATATATCCTCTCTATTGAAAATTATGATTATACTTTCTGATGCAAATAATTATTTTCCTCAAGTGAATACATTTAAATATTATAAATAATATTTAGGGCCGATAGTTCTCTGAATAAAGGGTTTTTTCCTCTAATGGGAAGCACGTCTTCAGAATCCATTTCAATGGACTACTCTTGAGACTGAGGCTCAAGTACTGGGTTTTGCAGTACAGTCTATTGTAGAGTATTGGTCATCAAATTCCATTAACAATTTTGCCCTTTTTGGGTGCGATACAGGCATTTGCTGATCAGAAACCTGCACTGATGAACCTTAATAAAGGACAAAAGTAATCTGTATTTGGGGATTCAAATGTGTTTACTTTTCAAAACTTAAAATGTTATGTTTAGGACAGGTTTTTTCACTGTTCCTTTGACTTGCCATGGATATAAAGTGAATGGAAAAATCAAGAAACTCCTGAAAAAGGCCTTATTTATTCAGCTTTTTCAAAAGATATGTCTCAGAAAAACCCCTAAAAGCTGTAACTGCAACTTTAAGAAGTGTATGTGTTTGGTTAATTTAAAACATCTTGCTTTATCTCTTGGTTTGATAAAACATCCCCTAAGTTACACAGTTTGAATAATGTCAAATGTGTTATGCTTCATAGGTAATAGCATGCTGCTGCGTGTTCTTCCATCACTTTATGAATTGCAGCCCCAGCCCATAAACTGCTGCCTCAGAGAGCTGGTATCGCGGATTTCTCAGTTGGATGAAGGGGAACAGCATCATTTGTTAAGGTTGTTACAAACAGTCGCTAAAAGAAAACAGCCTAAGGTACTTGTGTTCAAATAAATATAAATATATGTAGATTGTGTTAAACAGATACTACTGTATTGTAATGTTCAAAATGAAAAGAGAAAGGACACTGGGAATGTATACACCACTATTTATAACTCGACAACAGACTTTTAAAAAATTTTTTGGGTAGTTTATTTAAAATACAAGAGTACACAAGCTTACAAAAAAAACAAATCATAAAAATATCCCCTAAAAATATATGGTGAATGCCCACCTCTGTCCTTTGTAAATTTCTCAGCTTCCTGACTTCTTTCTCAAGCTCTCAAATGCCCCCCCGCCCCTGCTCTTAGTCCTGATCAGTGAGACCATCCTAACCTAATCGCAATGAAAGACCTTTCCACATGACAACCTTCTTGTAGTAAGTCTGGTGTAATAGGTGAGCTGGACCAGTAAAGTATTAGGCTCCCTCTTTCTATAAAACTCCAACTGATGATCCAAGAGCAAGATTCTCGGAACTGAGAAATATATTCCCAGTATGGTGACATCTACGGTAAATCTCATACTTGGGAGAAATTATAGAAAAATACACAATTTTGCCTAATTCTTTCATAAACTTGATCACACTGTATATAACAGGGGCTTATTAAGAAATGGAAAAAAAAATAGAAGCAAGAGAAACTACAACATCTATTACCAAAATGTTTGGAACCTGTTTTTGGATAAGGGGTAAATTGAATCTATATACCTTAAGTCTACTAAAAGCATTTAAACATTAAATAAACCCAGTAGAATTGTTTTCCCTCCCATGTTGATTTATGAAGCTTATTTCCCAAGTACAATGTACAGTTTTAGTATAATAGTGAAAAAGGATCCAATATTAAATAATTGCCATTATTTGCTTAAAATGGACTCTACAGAAAATGGCCTTCCTAAGGGGTTACTATAACAGCATTAAGAAAGGAGAAGAAACAAGACACTTTTTGCTAATATACAGTAGGTGCACAATTAAAATTAAAGCAATAATCAAACTTCATATCAATATTCTTCTTTAGTCAAGTAGTCCAGCTGAAGTAAAATCTATGATTGCTTTCTGAAAGCTATGACAAGGGGCACATTTCACTTATACATTAGGCAAGGGTCTTAGTCTTATCTCATTTTCACAAATGAACTTCTGCCATATGAAATTAATCTCTTTTTGATTCCCTATTCTTGTTTATTTGTTCAGTATGTTGTTTTTACCTTTGACCTATCAGAGCAAGCTAAATTGTTGATGTTCATGGAGGTCTTTGAAAAGCTTATAAAGAAGCTGTAGACAGGAGATTGAACTGAGCCAAAAGTATATGTAAAAGCAAATCATGCACTTTACCATACAAAATGAGTATCCAGACACAGGGAACACACTAAAGCAAGTATGGACTCCATAATAGATTAGAGAATAGATCTTGTCCTCCGCTTATTGGCTTCATACAGGCCATGTAAGTGAACTAGGCACAGAAGCGACAACTTTGTTGCCTTTCATACAAAAACATTTTACTTTTAACAGTAAACAGCATTTGTTTGACAAATTACTTCACTTCCTTATTGAGAACAGCTGTTATTACAAGGTTATTTCTCCCCCCCAAACACACATTGGGGAATATTTATTTACTTGCAAATTTTCAATTCAGATGCCTCCGGCAAACCTTGTACAACTATGTCAGGTATTATTTCATGGCAAATAAATGTACAATTACGCCACGTCAAAAGAACACTGGTGTACTTTTGTCAGTGATGATTCGTTAGAGCAAAAATGTCTTGTGAATGTGAATTTTCTCTTTTCTTCCTAGTGAAACCTTGTAATTTTACATCAATTTAAATTCAGTGGGTATATAAAGGTCATATGTATGTGTTTATTAGTAGTGATGGGCAAATCTCCCGTGATTCGCTTCACCGAAAAATTTGCGAATTTCTAGAGAAATTCGCGAATCGGCGAAAAATTCGCGAAACGAGTCGCGGGCCGCTTTTGACGCGCGTCGCGTCAACTTTGACGTGACACACTAAAGCAAGTATGGACTCCGTAATAGATCAGAGAATAGATCTTGTCCTCCGCTTATTGGCTTCATCCAGGCCATGTAAGTGAACTAGGTACAGAAGCAACAACTTCGGTGCCTTTCATACAAAAACATTTTACTTTTAACAATAAACAGCATTTTGTGACAAATTACTTCACTTCCTCATTGAGAGCAGCTTTATTACAAAGTTATTTCCCCCCCACACATTGGGGCATATTTATTGCAAATTTTCACTTCAGAAGCAAACATTGTACAACTCAGTCAGAGCAAACCTTGTACAACTCAGTCAGCCAGCTCTGTAAAGTAGTCAGACAGATCAGCAGGAGAGCAGGGGGCTAGGCTTAGGTAACTGTTCCAAACCATTAAAAAAACATTAAAAAGTCTGCATATTTTTTAATTGATGTTATTGCAAAGTTGCGTGAAATTATGTTTACTTCTCAAAAATCTTATGAGATACATGTAGGGGCTTTTCAATTGTGTAAGATTTTTCTAGTTGAGTTTTTAAGGGGGAAATAATCTGAATTTTTATAGGAAAAAAACTCAAAAGGTTAGAGATTTACTATACACCAAAGCTGCTGAAATCTGAATCTGAAAATACCTGCCAAAGTCATGTAAA
Organism: Xenopus borealis; assembly: GCA_024363595.1. NCBI lineage: Eukaryota > Metazoa > Chordata > Amphibia > Anura > Pipidae > Xenopus > Xenopus borealis. The sequence continues at coordinate 125,667,789 of CM044439.1, forward strand.
ATCAATGGCAGATGTCCCTTTAAAAAAAAACATGTTGCTCAAGGGTTTTGGGCTGTTGAAACTGTTGAGCGACATTTTTCACCAAGTTTCGCCACGAATATGACAAAAAAATTTTATGCGCTGTGACAGAAATGCTGGGAAATTGGTTGAAGTGATGTATGTATCACCCAGATTTCTGTCATACTGTTTTTATGCAACCAGGTCAATGTGCATTTTTCATAGCCGGAAAAGGGCCTGGTTTACTGAAGTGGTGAGTGTTGGGCATCCTGTTCCAGATGAACAGTCCGGGTCTGTCCAACACCTGACAGAGAAAACAGGTGTTTCCTCTCCTTAAGGGGGAAATTCACTAATTCTAAGCATCTAACGCTAGCGCTAATTCGCCAGCGTAACGTCATTTCGTAACTTTGCAAATTTAAGAACCCCGACTCTGTCGAATTTTCACTAGCGAAGTAGATAGACTAGCTCAACTTCACACCCTTACACCAGGAGAAGTTGCGCAATGACGAAGTATAGTAATTACGCAAATTCACTTAGATGACCATTTTCCTGAAAGTTACCACTTACGCTAGACTTAACTTCGCCAGGTCAGACCAGGTGAAGTTCAATACAATAGATAGGAGTTTGGAAAAAAATTGGAAATTTTTTCGAAGTCCCAAAAAAATGCTGGCCTGTTTTACCATTCTAGGGTGATAGTCTGAAAAAGATCGAATTTTTTTTGGGGGGGTTACCCTCCTTTGCGTAGCGCTGGCGAAAATTTGCCTGGCGAAGTGCGGCGAATTTTCGCCGCTTAGTGAATTCCCCCCTAAGTTGGGAAGGGATTG
>CM044439.1:125670052-125682439 GCA_024363595.1 Xenopus borealis
ATTTTTCAGCGAAGCAAATCTGGATAGATTTGCCCATCACTATCATAACATTTATAATAGTCCAAGGCGCACCTTAGTAAAGATTACTGCTTTTGCCCTCTCAAGTATTGAAAGGCATGCACAAAGAATTTTGGTGTGATTTGCTGCTGATGGAATTCTAAAAGGAGGGGGTTGTAGAAATGTTGAATAGTGCTGCGTTTTTAGCATTTTGATTTCATTAGTAAATGAGACCCCTTGTCTTTAAGATCTCATTATTTTGAATTATTCTCTGCCTAATGCATACAGGCTGTGTACATTTCATTTGTTTTTTAATGTGCTGTTTATATGTATTAGATGGTCTCTCTATATACTTTCGTGTATGGCATTTTGACATTCCCTAATTAAAGAATTAAAAGAGATGATAATGTCTCATGTATGGTTTCAGCATCTGTTTTCTGTCATTGTTAAACACCAAATGCAGAGTTACACAATACATGAGTCCTGTTCAGCTTTGCATGTAGTAGACATATCAGCAGATAAATACTAAGGATATGTATAATCAACTTAAAAGGGAACCTAATCTGGGTAATTATTTTCATTTAGAATTAATGTATTTAGTCTGTGCAGTATCCACAGTTTACTGATTTTGATCTACTAGCAAAATCCTGACGGCTGACAAAGGCTACATATAATGTAGTATAGTACAGATGATTCAAAGTCCTTGAAAAATTCAGACATGTGTGGGAGTGTATTTCACAAACTTTGTGACTCATTTCAGAGTGATGATCTGCACTAAAAGTATTTCAAGGAAAGCCCTAGATTAAAAAAAGTTTAGGAATTTTGTTACATTGAGGCATGCATATATTTGCGTGATTATAATACATATACACACATACATGTTTTTGAAATGAACAGAAATTAAGGTACGTATGGGTTTCATTATCCAGAAACCTGTTAACCAGAAAACTTCAAATTGCACAAAAAAGCCATCTCCTATATACTCAATTTTATCCAAATAATCCAATTTTGTTTTTAAAATTGTTTCCTTCTTCTAATAAATAATAAAACTATATCTTGTACTTGGTCCAAACTAAGATATAATTAATCCTTACTGGAGGCAAAAACAGCCTATTGGGTTTATTTACATGATTTTCTAGTAGACTTAAGGTATGTAGGTCCAAATTACGGAAAGATACGTATGTTATCCGGAAAACCCCAGGCCCCAAACATTTTGGATAACAGGTCCCATACCTGTTTTTAAAATTGTGTTTGCAGTTATGTGGAATAATTTCACCTGTGGTGGTTTTACACTACGTCTTGGTGACAAATATTGAAGAAGTATCATGGATTGCTTCCCAGTTATGTTAAAGGGAAACTGTCACGTTCATACAAAAAAGTTGTCGATATCACCTCTTTATGGGTAAAAAGGTCTCCTGCTATTTGTCTATAATGTCCTCCAATGTACTTGTAAGTTCCTCCTCATAATTTAAGTTTTCCATCCCTCTAACCAGCTTAGTTGCAAGTCTCTGCACTCTGCTTATTCAGAATGTGGAAGTTCAACAGCTATCTGGTTTCTAGGGTCCCGTGTATCCTAGAAACCAGGTAGTTGTTTAAATGAGAGACTGGAATATGAGTAGGATGTAACATTAACAATTAAATTGTAGCATCACTGAGCAATTGTTTTTGGCTGCTGGGGTCAGTGACCCCCATTTCAATGCTTAAAAGAGTCAGAGGACGAAGACAAATAATTAAAAAGCTATACAAAATAAAAAATCAATACCAATAAAAAGTTGTTTAGAATTGGGCATTCTATAAAATACTAAAAGTTAACTTAAAGGGGAATTACCCCTTTAAGTCTATTAAAAAATCTTTTAAACATGAACCTAACCAAATTGGATTGTTTAGGTTCAGAGAAAGCTTAATTAAGGAATTAAGTACAAGGTACTGTTTTATTGTTTCAGAGAAAAAAATAAATCTTGGTATAAAATCTTAATTATTTAATTAAAAAAAAGTCTATGGGAGATGACCTTACCGTAATTTGGAGTTTTCTGGATGATAGGTTTAGATAATGGAACCTATACCTGTAGTAGCCCTATGGTTTCCCTTTCAGAGTAAAAACATTCCTCATTCTGTAAATAAAGCATAACTGAAATGTTTCTCTACTTTCATTTACAAGATACTCTGCTTTAGAAAAACATATTTTTTATAAACTGTTAGAAATCTTCAAAGTGTGTTAGTACAGTATCATTCAAAACCTTTATCAAAATATAAGCTAGCAGAATCAACACAGTTTATGTCAACTCACATAAGACACTAAAATGTTAAGTAGCTGATGATGGCAAAGTGCTAGTAAGTAGCACAGTACAACATCTGCTCATTTGACTTCATAATGTTTCACTGTCAGTTGTGTCTTAATGCTTGTTTTAATCACCATACACAATTTCTAGCCACAAAGTCTTTTACAGAGGCAAATATTTATGTCATAACGACTATAAAGAGTTAGAGAAAGTAACGACTGATGATTTTCTTTAATGGCCATGTAAGAGTTCAAGAATGCATTTTTGAGTGCAAGCAAAGACCACCTTCACTGAGTGAATAAAAGGAATAACAAAACAGTAAAACAGTAAAGAACAAAACATGTGTATATCAAAATCAAATATATTAATATGACATAGCCCTTTGGGAAATTTAACAACTCAATATAGTGGAGTAGGAATGTATTATTCTCCTTCAGGTAGGAGGAGGTAAACAAGGTGTTAGTGTGCCCCTAGAGTAGCTAGTAGATCAACCAGAGGCTCTACTGAGGGGTTTAGAAATGGTTAGTATTGTATGTCTCGGTCGGCACCCAATACCAGAACAAACGCCAAGCACCCTGGTCTCAGCTTGTGCTTCAGCAGTAATGTGACCGCCTTTGGCTTCGAGAGGAGCCCTCAGCTACTCAGATGCCACCTGGACTTAAACGAGAGGTGCAGGGCAAGAGTTCTGGCTGGCAATGGGGCACGACTGTAGTAATAGTCTATAAAGGCCGAAGGTCACGGTACAGACAGAAATAAGCAGATTCGTGGTTAGACAGGCTGGATCGAGGCAGGCAGATAGTAAGGATCGTCAGGCAGGCAAGGGTCAAAACCAGGTAATCAATCAGACAAGGATGAGGCAGAATCGGTGGTCAGAAACAGGCTCGGGTCAGGATACAGATAACAGCGAAGTCTAGAGTCAGGCAGGGTCAAACACAGAATCAGGATCAAGGAACAGACGCTAAACAGCACAGAAGGCACCAGGGAAAACCTATCACGGGCAGCAATCAATTTCCAAAAATCCCATTAAATACCCCTTTAATTATTTGAATTTGGCGCCATTGCATGCTGACGTAAAGACGCCAGCACGCATGCGCCTTTAAATAGCAGAAGTGCGCGCCGCGCACACTCTAAGAGAAGCCGGCAATGAAGAGGAACAGTGCGGCGGGCGTCCCCGCTGATGGTGGCGCGGCGGGCATCTCCGCCGCACCGGTAAGGTGCGATTTTTTACAGTTACACAATTATATGGTGAAAAGAGCAGGGGAAATGTGGGGAGTGTAATGACATCTAGTAAGTGCTGAATGGAAAGTAATTGCCTGCCCCGCCTCTATGCTTAAGGCATAGAGGGCCGACAATATTTGATGGACAATGGAGAGTTTTAAATGTGTTTACAGCTGTGGATGCTTTAATAACAAAAAAGATTTGGTATTTTATTTTTAATTTGGAAATTACTTTTGTTACACTGCTTTTATGTCTGGGTGACAGGTACCCTTTAACATATTTCTGCAAAGGTGACCAAATACACATACAAAAACAATTGGTCTTTCCATGATGTAGCTACCTTATGCTGGGCTATATTGTTTTAATCCAATCATTTGCCAACAATCAGATCTTGACAGAGGAAAATGCAGGCTATTCTGAGAGGACTACATAAAGAAGCCAATGTGCTTGGCAGCATTTTTTTAAACTGCCGAAAATGACAGAAACAAATGTTATCCTCCCCTCCTGTTTCCAAATGAGTTCAAATAGTTATATGAACTTTGTTTCTCAGAATTGTGACTGAGCATGAATACCTAAAAGAATTACAGTGCAACATGAAACTTGTTTACCTTTTACTTTAAGTTGTGTTAAAGGAGAACTAAATCTTAACAAAAGAAGCATTATAAGTCGGAAGGGCCTAATTGTGTTTTCTTTTAATTCGATTTAAGTGGCTAGAAATGTTGTATAATGTTTTTGGCTTCTGTACCAGCCCCTGGCAAACACAGGCCTTTAGCAGGGAAAATCTGGGCCTCTGGGCACCAGTAGCTTCTTCTTTGAAGACACTGGCACACACAGTAAATTGTGGCATTAGCTTATTTTACAGGCCAACTAAATTTTCTTCTTGATAATTTGCAACAACCCCTAAGCTTAGCTTCTCAACAGCTGCTCAGAGCCCACTGAGTATGTGAATGTCACAGACACTTTCCAAGATGGTGACCCCCTGTGACAAGTTTGAAGTCCTGGATCATTGCTGCTATTGACAAGCTGAAACTTTAGGCTGGTGCAATAAGTTCAGTATATAAAATATGACATTTTTAGACATATTCCATTTTAGGGATTAGTTCTCCTTTATGTGTTTTTTCTAAGTTATACGGATATTTCCCAGTATTTTCAATAAATTTGCTGTTATCATTTTTCACAGGTTCTCACAGAGACAATCCCATTTTTAATGGATTACTTATCAGATTCAAGCTACAGTGATATCATACTTAACTTGTTCATAGACATTTCAGCCTATGAACCACATGCGTTGGCCAAGTCACTTTCCACATTAAAAGACACTGGTGAACATTTTCCTTGCCTTATTGGACAGATAGCAAAGATTTATGGAGCAGTGGGACATCTAGATGAGGTATGTATATCACATTCTTAAATCACCAACCACTATATCTAGTTTTACAGAACTTTAATAATTAATGCAAGGGCAGAGATAGACTCACTGCTTCAGATAGTTACTAGACTATGGGCCAGATTCAACTTAGCTAGAAAAAGTTAGCTCATGGTTTATCATGTGAAGACTCATGGACAAGATTCAATTCAAGGAGAAAACATTTTCTACAAATTCAGATATAGTTTTTTTTCCCATAGACTTCAATAGAGTTTTCATGTGATAATCCAAGATAAGTTTTTCTGACTTAAATTTCATCTCAAATTGAATCTCATCCATAAGTGTTTACGTCATAAACATTTTTCTCCCCGAAATGAATTTGGCCTTTTGTGCGTACAGCTTAAAGGGCACCAATCTTAGTTAAAATCATTTACTAAGACTGTAAATACACTATGTGAACTGTTTTTTAAAACAGTTAGAATTATTGTATAATGTAAATCATCAGCTCACTATACCTTTTGCAAAATCTCCCCTATCTCCACTGCAGTTCTAGTTGAGGCAGACATCTTGGATTTTCACTGACTCCTCTTACCTATATTTTCACAGCCAACTGCAGCTCTGAAATATCACATATGCTCAGTTGAAATTTCTTGGTTGCCTAATAAACCTTCTAAGCGATTTTCAAATCAGCCAACTTCTGTGTTGCTGCTGCTCAGTAGTGCTGCCACCTTCTGGAAGTTAGTGTGTGCCCTTCATTTGCATAATGACATCACCAGCAGGGGACAAGACAGGGAAATCTCGTGATACTTCTAGTTTACTAAAGCTAGGCATGGGTAGACTACACAGGGCAGTGCTATAATCTGAGCATGCTCATTAACTCATTTGTATGTTGTAGTGTAGTCACAGTATGGACTCCCTCAGTGAAAGAACCCGTTTGACAAAGTATGGGAATTTTTAAAAACTGATGTTTAAAAAAAAAAAAAACAAAAAACAAAACTATATGTAGCTTTATTAAACGTGTTTAGGTTGTACTGGTCAGTTGTGTTTGGTTTTGGCTGTGATTGGTGCCCTGCTAAATTGAGAGGCAAGTCTGATATCATGTATCATGTTGGAAAGTGCCAAATTTTTTGGGTAAACAGAATATTACTTGTAGAATCATTGATATCATGGGAGGACACTTGCAAACATGCTATGCAATAAGTTATGCTATATGGACTTTACCAATAAATTCTGTGATGTTGAGAAATGTTTATTACTGACTTTCGGTTAAAGGCACATCCTAAACACCATGAAAGAGCCTTAGTGAGCATACATTATGCTGGTACTTACGTATGTATAGGTACTTCATCTGCAAAATTAATGCCAAATATGCAATGCCATGTTAAAAGAAAAAACACAGAGAACAAAAAAGGGCAGCTGGTACTATAGAAGTATGGTTTGTCATCTGATGGGGGAATATGGTAACTATGGAATGCAAAATCAACTCTGAGAGGCAGGATTATCATAAAAAAACATAAACCTCAGAATATTATAATATGCAAAATTGTGTGTGGGTTTATATTTCTATTAAATTCTGCACTGAATATCAGGTAGAGCATCTGTTATCCAGAATGCTTGAGACCTGGGGTTTTCTCTGTAATTTCAATTCCCATTCTTGAAGTCTACTAAAATCAGCTAAACAATAAATAAACTCAATACGATTATTTTTCCACCAGTAAAGATTATTTATATCAAATACAATGTACTATTTTATTATTAAAGAACAAGTAAACCTTTTTTTTTCTATCTGTAAATTTGCTCTAAACAGCCCCCCAGATTAATGTACCTTAGTCCCTGCTGCAAGTCTGCTCTGGTTTCTGTGTTATCAGCAGCTTGTTTCCCCTTCTTCCTGGTGCAGAGTGAAGCCCCGCCCCATAGTTTACTGAGCTGACCTTATCTCTGTGACTAGTCCTGGAGATCATTTGCATACTATGACATAGCAGAGACCAGTGTGTGCAGCACCTTTTGCTTGGGGAAACTAGCTTACTAATGCACACACTGGCTCCCTCTTCCTCTCTATTGTGTAACAGCAGCAAATGCACTGCTCAGTAAGCTAAGGGGCGGGGCTTCACTCTGCACCAGGAAGAAGGGGAAACAAGCTGCTGATAACACAGAAACCAGAGCAGACTTGCAGCAGGGACTAAGGTACATTAATCTGGGGGGCTGTTTAGAGCAAATTTACAGAAAGAAAAAGAAAAACATTTACTTTTCCTTTAAGATGAAAAAGGAAATAATTTTGAAAAATGTGAAATATTTGGAGTCGATGGGAGGTGGCCATTCCGTAATTCAGAGTTTTCTGGATAACTGGTTTCCGGATAACAGATCCCATTCTTGTATATAATTATATAAACATAACAAAAGTTTGGATTAAGGAATCTATTATTTTGCCAGGTATGTTCTGAAATAAACTTAACTGCCATATAACATAAATCTGTGCTAACCAAACTGTTAGGCGCAAAGTAAGTCGACCTAACTCCCATCCACAAATTTAACTCATTTATCAGAAAATCAGCTTGAAAATGATGGTCCAAAAGCGTTGCTTCGAATCATAGTAACATAATAAGTTAGGTTGAAAAAAGTTACAATATGAAAGATAACCCGGAGAGCTTGTTATGGGCTTGTTAAATCATCTTGTATGCTTTATTGCAGTAAAGTGCATGCTTTTCCTGCAATAAAGCATGCTAAATGATTTAAGAAGCCCATAAAAAGCTCTCCGGGTTATCTTTCATATTGAGACTTGTAACTTTGGCATACTGACACGGAGGTTGCAACCTGTTGATGAGCAGAGACACAAGGTATTCAAGTTATTTAATTTTATTGACATATTCTGTAGGTTGATATATATATATATATATATATATATATATATATATATATCCTGCCAATTCCATATCTTCACAGCTCTCACTGTAAAAAAATCCCTATTTAGATGGGCCCTCCTTTCTTCTAATCAGAATGGTGCCCTCTTGTCAGCTGGATGGACGTACTGGTAAATAAAGCATTAGAGAAGTTTTTGTATGATTCCCTTATATATATTTCTGCTTAGTTATTATATCCCCCTTAAGCACCTACCTTGGCCATTCTTTCCTCATAGCTGCAATTTCCCATATCTTTTACCAGCTTAGCTGCCCTTCTCTGGACCCTCTCTAATTCAATAATGTCCTGTTTGAGCACTGGAGAACAAAACTGCATGGCATATTCTAAAGGGGGCCTAACCAGCGCTCTGTACAGTTGAAGAATAACCTCTCATCCCCTGAATCTAGCCATCTTCTTTCCCAAAGCAGATGCACCATCATCACTGAGGTGCAGCCAATCCCTGGCAAAGAGCCTGTAGCTGCTTGAGGAATCAGTCCAGTTCTCCAAAAACCCAAAGCCCTCCTCCCTACAACAATCTCTCAGCCACACATTAATATTCCTAACTCCTGCTGTCTTCTTAATGTTGCTCGTGACACAAGTCCTTGCACTCAACTTTTCACATTGTTTTTTTAAATCGTTATTGAGTACTCCCCCCCCTCTAAATTTGTCATTGGTACTTATTTGTATGAATCATGTGACTTTACTGATCTACTGGTTTCTTGAGAAATGTTGTTATGCTTGGAAACTTAAATGCTAAAACCAAATAAACTATTATAAAAAAAAGAAATATCTTCAGGAAGTTGTCATTTGAGGTTTAATAAATAGGCCCCAAAAAGTTAACTTAAAGTTGAACAACCCCTTTAAGTAGGAACATATTTTGATTGAACTATATTATCTAAAATCCATGCATTAGAAAATTCTAGTATAGCTGAAATTAAATAAAGGGGTCATTTGTGACAGCAAATGCAGTAGACTTTATTTAAAAAAACTCAAACTAATCTCAGTTTTTTTATGAAAACAAAGTTGAGCTAACTCCCTTCCATGAATCGAAGTTTTCCCCCTAAAAACCTTGATCAGAAAAAATCAAGGTTTAATTAATGGGGTCCTAATTGTGATCTTGGGCACAGCTTGCCATGTGTTTTTTTTACCCACAATGCAGTGTTTTACCATAATTCCAGTGTAATTATGACTGCGCCAGGGTAATCAGTTGCAGATTTAGGATTGCACCACTTTTGGCAATTCACATTAAGAGCATTACAATGCATAACTGTGCTTATTTGCTATGTTGCATAAAAAAAACAGTTATTGATTTTGTTATAAGACATTCGTTTTGTACCATTTCATCTGTACTTGTTTGGCCAGCCTTAGATATCTGTAAGTTTTGATTTTCCAATTTAGCATTACATCTACTGTATATTAGTAACAAATCCTTTCTATACAGTTCTTACAAGTTACAAAAACATTCTTTAATATAAAAACAAAATAACATTTGAGTTTTCTAAGTAGCATACAGAAACACTTGTGTTATATCAATTACTGTATATGATCCACTTGCGCCCTATCTCAGGAGTTGCATAACCCTAAAAGCAACTGGAACACATGCTGAACACTCTGCCACCTAATATATAAGCAGAACTCTACATAATATCATGTGAAATACATACTTAAACAGCAGACCCATGTTTCATAGCAGACTTTTTCTGGTTGTATATTGTATAAATAAATGCATTTGGAGCTATTTCCTTGGTTGAAAATCGGAAGCCTGCAATTTAATTTCTGCGTGTTCTTTTTCTTTGAAATGTAAATAAATATAGTGGAAAGTGGCGGCAAGTTAAGAATTTAAATAGGTGCTCATAGATCTCAGAGAAACAGATTGTGGATTTTCACGGGAGACTGGAGGGGCCCAGCACAATTATTCTAAATTGTTTCTTAATTTGTTTACATGGCCTGTAATACTGAAACATCACTTAGAATGTGCTTTCTTGATTACAGTTTATTATCTTTGGGAGGTAAATGAAAGAAATCTGTCATTAAAATACTGAATTGATTCCATATTATTTCCATAGTGAAATAATAAATAATATGCTCTTGTTTTAAGGTATCACAATTAAAATGGCCAAATATCTTATACTTTTTATTGCTTAAAATCTTTTAGAGAATATGGGGCAGATTCATTAAAGGGCGAAGTGACTAACCCTAGAGAAAATTCGCCAGCATGACATCATTTTGTAAACATCAATTTACTAAAGAGCACAGGAGCCCCTACACTAGTGAAGGAGAGGTACGCTAGCATTGCTTCGCACTCTAAGGCCAGGCAAATTTTCACTCTGGCGAAAGAGTGTTATATGCCAATTCACTAAGATGCGGATTTTACTGAATGTTACTGCTTGCCTTCACCACCTCAGACCAGGTGAAGTGTAATAGAGTAGATAGGAGTTCATCAAAAAATAGTTGAAAAAAGTCCCAAAAAAAGCTAGCATCTTAATTTCTACTGCAAAAGATTGTACATTTTCTTGGGGGTACCCGGCTTCCCCCCTACATTTCCTAACATATGGAATATAAACTATAAAGTGGGCATGTGTAGGACAAAATAACAACTCTATTTTATTGTTTTCATGGGCTTATGTAGTGTAATGTGTATTTGCTGCAACATATACGTCCATTGAAGTTTTGCTTCTTGCCATTTGCAAATTAGGCAACGCTAGTGCAACTTTGCTTTGCTTGATGAAGTAACGCTGGCGCAACTTCGCCAGCGTTTAGTGCCCTGGACGAAACTTCGCACTTTAGTGAATTAGCGTTATCAGAGCTTATTTTCATCTGGTGAAGTGTTGCGATGACGATGATGTGAAGTGGACGCTGACAAAGTTGCACTCTTTACTGAATTTGCCCCTATGTTTTGTTTTACCCATAAACATGTTTATCTTCCTATTTCTATCTTTATATCTATCTATCTCTATGTATGTATATATACTGTATATATATATATATATATATATATTTTATTTATATATTTTTTTAATATATATATATATATATAAATATATATGCAATATATACATAGAAGCTTTCCATTAACCAAATCTTGCTTTAGTTTTATCATGCATTTTTTGGCACGCTCAGTACGTAAGGCCTAGATGTCAATATTTTGCAGCCATTTCTTGGGAAAATGAAGCAGTTGCATTGTTTAAGCTGTTTCTGATGATAGCCTTCCACTACACAACTAGACACAATAATGAACTAGTTTCGCAATCCACTGACCTTTTTTACAATATATATATTATTATATTCACATGGTTATGGATCTTTATGTTTATTTAGATTTTTGGACAAAGGGATTAATAACATTCATAACTCGTGCCAATCATTGTAGTATCTTCAGCCCACCATACTAAAATGAAAGTTGTTACTTTTTTACAATATTCCTAAATAGGATTATTATAAAGAAAAAAAGTACTGTGGGAGATGCTTTTTTAGGCAACATTTCTTCCCACAGTCCAGCTGCAAGCTGTGGTAAGGACTGGGTATGCAAACTATGCTGTGTCCAGACTTTTTTGTCTGAATATTGCATGTTTTTGCACTTTGCAAACTGCCTTCCTCAAAGTAAATGACCCTGCTGTCTCCAACACAAATTCTAAAAGTGAATACTCCAGGTGATTTAGCATACCAGAAGTCAATGCTTAATAGTCAAACACAGGAATGATCATTGTATTTTATGTGAGTTTAATGTTTTAATTGGAGTGCTAAGGTGTATATTGGCAGATTATTATACTGTCATGTTTTCTGGAAAGACATATTCAGAAAGCTCCGGATTATGGAAATGCCATCTCCCATAGACTCCATTTTATCCAAATGTCCCTTTTCTCTGTTGACCCATACCACAACATTATGAATCATTATAGGAAGCAAAACCAGCCCCTTGGGTTTATTTAATGTTTACATGATTTTCTATTCTTTTTGATGTATCACAATTCAAATTACGGAAAGATCAGTTATCAGGTTCTGAACATTCAGGATAATAGTTGCCATATAGGCACCAATGTCATTTTGAGATAATTTTTATATTCTGAACATTTTGACAAAAAAAGTGTTGTGTTTGGAGAACTGATCTGCTGCATTGTTTATTAGATTGATTCTAAAAGAAATAGGGAAATAGGTAAACATTTATATATTCTTCACAGTGTCAATAAGTATGTAGTGCAAAAGAGTTCTTGCATGCATTATTCATTTTTGCAACACACTTCTCATGGAAGTTTGTTAGTGGGATACAAGACTGCAGATGGAGAACCAATAGGAAAAATTACGTAAAATTCAGTAAAAAAGACAAATTGTCCTGTCAACTATACTCAACTATACCTCAACAGATTTGAACATCCGCTATTGAAGGTGATTTTACCATAAACATTTAGATTAGGGCTGGAAACACACTTTTCTACTTAAAACAACTATGAATGTAGGGTTAAGTTAGAATTGTAAGTGACAAAAATTATGAGGAACGTTATTTCACAGAACCTAACATAACATAAATAACATAAATATTCAGGTATTCAAAATATTCAATATTCAAATATATTCAATATTCAAATATTCAATATATTATTATTTTTATCATTAACATGTATTTCTATAGCGCCT
>CM044439.1:125687581-125708460 GCA_024363595.1 Xenopus borealis
GGATATTTAGACAGAATGTGAACAAGCTCACACAGCTAGATGGCAGTTGTTTGAACACAAAAATGCGCCAACTGAAGCGAACCCAAAATGGCGAACGTCGCGCGCCGTTCGAGAACTTCCGGCGCGCGCGAACACCGGTAGTTCGCCGGCGAACAGTTCGCGCCATCCCTAAACATAAGGAGTTACATACATCACAATAAATATGGAGTTACATACATAACATTAAATACCGGTACAGAAGGTGAGGAAGGCCCTGTACAGAAAAAGCTAAATGGAAGGGAATGATACACAAGGTGTGGGAGTGGGCAAGATCAGAGTAAAGTGGGTGAGAGATGTAGTACTGTAAGCGGTATTGCATTGGGTAGTTAACAGTGAGGGTAGGCTTCTCTAAAAAAGTGGGTTTTCAGAGATTTCTTGAAAGCTGAAAGATTGGGAAAGAGTCGGACAGACCGTGCAAGAGAATTCCAGAGGAAAGGTGCAATCCTTGCAAAGTCTTGAATGCGAGCATGTGAGGAGGTAATGAGAGAAGAGTTGAGTAGCAGGTCAGTAGAGGAGTGTAGTAAGCGGTTGGGTGAGTATATGGAGATTAGTTCACAGATGTTGGTATCAAATGTTTATACCAAACAATGAATCTCATTCATGATATTGCTGCAAATGTTTCAATAGATATCTTTTATAGGGACTTTCCATAAAATTTGGGAATCTGATTCAGCTGTAATAGTATAGTCCCTGCCTCATTGTGATCTTACGTACTGCATTGTTCTGATGTTTGCATTCCAGTCTTTGGCCCCTGCAGCAGTCCATCATTTTTTCAAAAATAAATTTGTATTTGCAAATGCCATTATTTTTGAGAAGGACAAGTCATGAAATTCATGATCTGGTTCAGAACTCTTTCAAAGAGTAAAATGAGAGGGATCCTGGTGCAGGTTTTGGATATTTGCCCTTTCCTCGTACCTCTTTGTATAGATTTAGAAACTAGTTGGTGTCCATAGGAATTGTAAAAACTGAAGGTTTTGAATCAAAGCATATAATTTTGTATCTGTGTTGTTCTTGTCACTAATCTTTATTGCTTACGAAGAGCAAGAGTTCAAGGAGATATGTTGGGGTTGTGTACTTTGGCAGGATAAGACTGTTGAGGCTTGGCCAATGAATGTATTTGTAGGAGTTATGAATTTGTAGTTGATCATATACTAAATGAGTAAATGACTTGTTCTCTGAGATGATTTTATTTTATCCATCATTGTAATCAACCCATGTCTCGTTTATATCACCTCCTAAGACAAGATTGGTTATGCCTGAGGAAGAACATCTGTAAAAACAAAAAACAAGTTTGTATCAATGGGGCATATCCAATCACTGCAGTATAGTTAAAGGGGTGTTTCACCTTTAAGTCACCTTTCAGCTAACTTTTTGTAGGGCTTTTCAACAGGGCTTTATTTTTTATTATAGTCTTTGCATTATTTGCCTTCTACTTCTGACTCTTTGCTACCTTCATATGGGAGTCAATGACCCCAACAACTGAAAACCAAATGGCTACAATGTTATTGTTACTCCTATACATATTCGAGTCTCTCACTTAAATCAGTGTCTGGTTGCTAGGGTTATGTGAACCCTACAAGCCAGATAGCTTCTGAAATTCCAAACTAGAGTTATACTGAATTAAAAATCTAAACTCAAAAACCACTCAAAAAATTAAAATCAATTGCAGATGATCTCAGAATATCACTTTATACATCAAGCAAAAAGTTCAGTTTAAGTTGAACAACCCCTTTAAAGGAAAGTCTCATAGATATCAGATATATCATTGGAAAGGCATACCTGTAGTGTGCTCTGCAGCACTGTACAAACCCCTTAATTTAGAGAAAAATTGCCACAGAAATAAAAAATACCCACAGTACACCAATTCTGTCTGCACATAGCTACTGCAGGTGAAATAAGGTACAGATGCAGCCACTTGGATTTGTATGTTAAATGCGTCGTGACTCAGGGTTAATTGAAGAAACTGTGTTATCTAAAGTCATCTTAACTCATTTAATGCATGTAACCTTTTCATTAGCATACCAAAGCACCATTGTTTTCAATGGTGAACTCTTTAATTGGATGGGATGCTGTGACACAATATTCTGTGACAAGTGAGTTAAATGGGATGTCTGAGTTAAATTATTCTGTGTCAAATGCACAATCCAAAGTGGCTTCATCTGTACTTAATATACTTAATGGAAAACTATAACCCTGAACAATGTTTGTCTTTATATAGATGTATATCATTAAACAACTCATATATAAAACCCTGCTTCATCCGAATAAACCATTTTCTTTATAAAATATACTTTTTTTAGTATTATGTTCCACTAGGAATCCTAAATAGAAAATTGCCATTTAAGAGGTATGGGCCACCCCTAGGCTCATACTATTCAAGATGCACATACATATACCAAGGGCACACATACAAAGTCACTTGAGCCAATTATGATATATAAAAAATTTAAAAATTAATAAAAAAGTTCAGGGTTAACAACCCGAAAACATAAATTGAGTTTTCGGTGAAAAAAAAATAAATTCTCTCAAATTGATCTACAGTAGTTTTCAAATCCTCCAAAAAAAAAATCAGACATCTTTTAGGCTATTAACATCTTCCAATGGAGTCAGTTTTGAAAACAAAAATGACTGGATTGATTCCATGGAATCTGCTGAGTCTAAAGTTGGGATCAATTTATTCTATGCTATGTCTGTAGTTTGGATTGTTTAGGAAAAGCTGATGTGTAGAATTCCTGTAGGATCAAGTGACTATGACCTTTATAGGACAGCATTGTGTATGGCAAGTGAAGGTGTTTGGGCATGCACACAAAAAGAATTCTTTTAGGGCAGCATCCACTGGAGAATGAGAGGACAAAGTGGATCAGAAAGTTGACGTGAGTAAACGTGACTAACTGAGAAATATGCAGGGCAGTGACCTGAAAGCAAAAGTTTGTTTATATTATATACCCTAGCTAACTGCTGTTGGCATGTGTTACTGCTATTTCTTTCAGGAAATCACACCAGTGAAATGCTTAATGCTGCCAAATAATGTACAGTTATAATTAATTTATAAAATTACAGTGTGGATATTACTCTTTTCTTAGTAAAATAATCTCCAGCCTTCATCAATCTAAAGATCAGAGCACAGGGAAGTCAAGTTGTTGCTATATATATATTATATATATATATATATACATATATGTATATATATCTATATATATATATAAAAGTAGTGGGTGCAGGCTGCACACCTTGAAATAAAGACATCTACCTGGGTGCTCTGGTTAGAAAAATCAAGTAGACATTGTGCTAGGTACCGGCACTCACAGGATTTGGAAGAAAGTCAATTGGTCAGTATGGTGAATAAAGATTCAGGTTTATTCAATCCGACGTTTCGGCTCCACACTAGAGCCTAGTGTGGAGCCGAAACGTCGGATTGAATAAACCTGAATCTTTATTCACCATACTGACCAATTGACTTTCTTCCAAATCCTGTGAGTGCCGGTACCTAGCACAATGTCTATATATATATATACATATATATATGTATATATATATGTATGTGTGTATACAGTATACTGTATATATAGACACATACATATGTATGCAGTATATATGTGTATATATACATATGTACAGTATATATACATATTCATTGCTTTGAAATAATAAAGATAGATTACTA
This sequence comes from Xenopus borealis, assembly GCA_024363595.1. Lineage (NCBI taxonomy): Eukaryota > Metazoa > Chordata > Amphibia > Anura > Pipidae > Xenopus > Xenopus borealis. Next base: position 125,691,285 of record CM044439.1, read on the forward strand.
GTACTTATTCTGAGTTGCCCATTGTTCTGTATATTTCAGTAATGTAACATACAGTAGGTTCAAATCAATCCTGATTAGTCCGTGATTACATATATAAACCTGCATGTTATTTCAATAATTTGATTCATATTTCAAAAAGCTTGTTTAAAGATTAAGCTAAAGCTTAGATGTTATTCCAACCATGTCTTTAACTGTGGAAAACTATTAGTGTTTTTTTCCAGATATCAAATTGGTAGTTCACCTTTAAATTAATTTAGATCTACACAATATTAATCTTAGACAATTTGCAACTTGTCTTGTTTTGGTGCTTTTTAAATTGTTTAGCTTTTTGTGTATTCTAGTAATCTTGCAGAAATTCTTTTATGCATAACGCATTTTTGAGTGCTTTTATGATATGAGTGTTTTAGCAGAGACAATTCTCAGTGTTGTCTATGGCAGGATATTTTCCTTAGCTATGTTCTGTGCCAGTGCTGTCCAAATTCTGTGGTACAGAGAGCTGGAATTTTTCTGGCCTACATGGCGGAGGACAGATAAGGGAAGCCAATGTTACCCATGTTACCACAAGGCATTTAAGACCATATCCACAATAATGGTGGTAGCACACAAAAACCAAATAGTTGGCACTTATTGCTGGGATATCACTCATATGTGAAAAAGTTAATTAGGTCATATTAAAGGTATACTGTCATGGAAAAACATTTTTTTTTTTTCAAAACACATCAGTTAATAGTGCTGCTCCAGCAGAATTCTGCACTGAAATTAATTTTTCAAAAAAGCAAACAGATTTTTTTATATTCAATTGTGAAATCTGGCATGGGGCTAGACATATTGTCAGTTTCCAGCTGCCTCAAGCCATGTGACTTGTGCTTTGATAAACTTCAGTCACTCTTTACTGCTGTACTGCAAGTTAGAGTGATATCACCTCCCTCCCTCCCCTCCCAGCAGCCTAACAAAATGGGAAGGTAACCAGAAAACAGCTCCCTGGTAGATCTAAGAACACTCAGTAGTAAAAGTCAAGTCCCACTGATACTGATTCAGTTACATTTAATAGGAGAAATAACAGCCTACCAGAATGTAGTTCCACCCTAAAGTGCACAAGTCACATGACTATGGGCAGCTGGGAAACTGACAATAAGGGGCAGATTTATCAAGGGTTTGAATTTCGAAGTGAAAATACTTTGAAATTCGACCATCAAATTTTAGTAGAACTATAGTTGTAGTTTTTTTCCTGATGGAATAGGCCCATTTTCGATCAAATTTGAATCGATTTAATCGTTTGATTCAAACAATTCAATTTCTGAAAATTTGCCAAAAGACACCATAAAGGTTATAGGAAGTCCCCCATAGGCTAAAACAGCAATTTGGCAGGTTTAAGGTGGCAAAGGGTCGAATTCGAATTTTTGAAAGAGACAGTACTTTGACTTTGGAATGGTTGCGTTTTTCAATTCAAATCAAATTTTTTCTATTTGAATTGAATTTTGGCCTATTCGATAGTCGAAGTACCCAAAAATTACTTTGAAATTTAAATTTTTAAAATTTAAATTTTCACTTCAACCCTTGACAAATCTGCCCCTTAGTGTTAAGTTCTTATGAAAGGTGAATAAGTTGTTGAGATGTTGCATTCCCCCCCCCCCCAAAAGCATTTTAGCCTATTAGAGTAAATTTGTAGGAACTTTTATGTGTCACTGTTGTCTTTTGTGGTACAGGTGGAATCACTGACTGACAGTGCTCAAAACATCTAACAAACTAAATGGATGGATGGCACATCTGGAAAAATGCTTTATTGGTATTAAAGACTGTACTTCACGTTAGCTGTGCAAGCAACAACACATCCATTTTTTCTGCTTATTTACAAAGTGTCAGTGTATTATACACTTTAATTTTGTGGCATTCCATGAAATGAAACAGGGTCAGAGACTAATAACTTATTCTTTGATCTGAGACTGACACATCATTAAATATGATATTATAATGTAGACTGCTAAAATGTAGACGTCCATAATTAAGGTTCATTATTTGATCTGCTAATTTCAGCAGAAGAAAGCTCTTCCACGTACTAATTTACAAATGAAACAAAGACTAGGTCATTTCATGGCATAAAGTTCAAGAAAAACAGAAGCTAATGTCCAAATAAACATGGTTGTCTGTGAGTGTTACATTTCCAAAGTCTTGGATACCAGGTCAGGAAGTAATTAAATGTCAGCTCATCACTTGCAAAGTTGAACTTGACTGAGACCAAATTTAGAACAGGCCACTTCCTCTTCTCATTAAACTGAAGCCAAAGTAGTCTTATTTGCGTCTTATTTTTCAAAATACAGAGGCTATATTTAGTTTACTTTCTTGTCATAAAGATATCTGAGCAAGGAAGGTATCCCTTCAGAACATACTGACATTTTGCTTAGCTGAACAAGTTGTAATATTAGAGTGTATTTTATTACTCCTTGAAATTTTTCCACATATAATCACTGTGATAAACACAAGTGGGGTTATTTATCAAAATCCAAATTTATCTCATTATTTTCTGAAATATACTCTGACTAAATCCATACAGGTTATTTTCCCTTATTTAGCAATACATTTTCATGAAAAATTTCCTGTGTGGGAAAAAAAACTTGAAAAACTCGTGAAAAATTTGAATTGTACAAGTTTTCAGATTTTCAGCCTGAAAACTTTTGGGATTTTTGCCCTAAAACCACAAAATCTTTGGATTTTTGCATGAAACCCAGTGCATTTCAGGATGTCTTTGGGACTTCTCCCGTTGACTTATATAGAACCTCAACAGGTCTGAGATGCCTGATTTTTGGATTCTGACTTTTTCCATCCTTCACGAAAAATGTGAGTTTTTTTTTCACAAAAAAATCTGATAAAAACTCAACTTTTTTTGAGTTTTTGGCATTTGTCCCCCAAGATGTTCAGAATAATGTCAGAGTGCAGTGCTATTGGCTAGAGAACTTTTTACAGCTTTTAAAGGGCTATGTTTTCTACAAGACTGTTAATAATGCTGCCATGTCCCATACTACAGCATCATTTTATAGAATGTAAGGTACATGTGTTAGCTAATAAAGGGCTTTGAATCAGTGTGGGTTGATTCTAAAAGATAACTATTTCATAAAATCTGGCCTTAAACAAAAGGAATGCAATCTGATACAGATAACCTGTTGTGTTTGTGGAAGGCATAAAAAGTCAGTTCTTAGAAATGATGGAAGTTTAAGACTGACCAGTCAAGTGTGGCCTGTGGAAAATCAGTGGCAACATGCTAGCCTACATCAGTGAGCCAATTTGATAATAAGAATTCCAGTACAAACTGTAGAACGCAGAATTCCTTACACACCTTATTTATATACAGTTTTGTTTATAAAAGTCATGAAGCTTGTATGAAGGAAACCAGAAGTTCGGGTAAAGAAAAATTAATAGTTGTATTGTTTACAAATGTAGTTGAGTAAGTAAATTATGTTTAAAAAAACTGTTAAATATGTGGTGGCATCCATATGGGTAGTGAAAGAATACTTTTCATAAAAATAAACTATGTTGTGCTGTGTTGTATTAACCAGAAAAGAAAAAGAAACAACCCTGTTTTCAAAGAGAGCTCATGAATATTAGTACAACAAAAGGAAACTTTGTCTATTTGGACTGTTTTATTTGCATTTGTTTTGAATCTGTAGAGTGATAGAGTGATTTATTCCTTTGCATAGATATATACATAACAATGAAAACTTGTGTTTGTGTGAGTCAAGCAAAAGCTGTGGTTGCCATTTGCTAAATGGAGAAGTAATCAATTCTGGCACTTCAATGCACCCTCTGTTGATAACCACATTAATGCACAATTCACTTACCAATGTCTATTGGCACCACCCCTAGTGAAACCCTAAAAATAGTGTCACATTCAGGCTATTGGTAGCTCCAGGTTCCCCTTGCCTTATTATGTGCAATTATATGAAATTCATCAGAGCAGGCTAGGTGATCACATTGGCTCTCCCCACAATGCACCAAGTTATATGAATGACAATAATGTGTGCACAATTTGTTGTCTATTTTAGCCTACCACTCTTGCAGTAAATCTGCAAATGAGCCTTTGTAGTGGCAGCTGCTCTGTGTGACCAAGTATATTTGTTTTTTTTTGTCAGAATACTGTTAGCAGAGTTCCCTGTTGGTGTTTCGTGTTGGTGGTGGTACCAGTCTATTGCTTTTTGTGACATGATAATTGGTGAAAATTGATACTGCATGTTACATAATGATCTTTGAACCACAATAACTGTTCTGTTGACCCATTATATTAATCAAGTGGCTATATTTTCACATTTACACAGTACTGTCATTTACTTTCTTTCTTCTCTTTCTTCTAGTGTGTACACTATACTTTCAACCATGGCCTCCCTTGATAATGGCTTTTTGCAACATAAGTAGGCATCCTTTATATGACAAAGGATATTTCCCAACTGTTATCTGAATTCTAAAATTGACATAGTTGTATGTACAAGTTATAACGTGTTAGTTAAAATACTGTAACACACTGCACTCAATACTTTATGAACATAACATTCCCTTGCTTATTTAAACAAGAAACCCAGTGTGGAAGTATAGTTTATTTATAAAGTATATGAATCATTTCAGTCATTCAGTCATGCATATTGTCATTCGTTATCAACTAGGTATGATTCAATTACTGCCTGTTTCCATGCATATAATACTACAACCACTAGCTAGATTGGTGTTCAATGTGCCAAACGTTATTTAAATCCAACATATGTCAAATCTGGTCAGAGGGATTCATATTTCTAAGCATTTAAACTTAAAGAAAAGAATGTATAATCTGGAAAGGATGAGAGGAATTTGTGGCTGGTTTTTCATGAGTCCAGACCTGTGGGATTTATTTGAATCTCTGCCATAAAAAGCTGAACTGTGCATTGTTCCATGTCCAAGAGAAATGGCTCGGTTGTGTGATATCAGAGGAACTAACTGGCATATCTGGGTGAGGGCGAAACAGCTCTGATATGGGATGAATAAGCTTTTGAATGCTGTGACTTTTAAAAGAGGGTGATGGTGATATAAACCTCTATGACATGTTTTTATAGCTAGCCAAGAATTACATAAGCCATTTAATTGACTGATGTAGCATGTCTGGAAGGACTGATATTGCTAAGTGGGCAAATAAAATATATATAAAATATAATGTTAATAATTCTTTCGCTGCTATTGAGGCCCTGCACTTAAGTGCATTTAAGTTTAATGCAATGTTTAAAACGGTATCACTTATAACTATATACATCCTTTCTATGGCTATAATTTTTGACTGCTTAGATGGAATCATATACATTTTACAGCTAATACAAGGCATTGTAACAGGGCTTGTAGAGGTCATTGTTCTGTTTAAAGTCACTCATTTAAAGGGGTCTTTCACCTTTGAGATAACTTTTAGTATGATGTAGAGAGCGACATTCTGAGATAATTTGCAATTTGTTTTTATTATTTACGGTTTTTGAGTTATTTTGCTTTTTATCCAGCAGCTCTTCAATTTGCATTTTAAGCAGTCTTGTAACTAGGGCCCAAATTACCCTAACAACCCTGCACTGATTTGAATAAGAGACTGGAATGTGAATAGGAGAGAGTATGAATAGAAGGATCAGAAATAAAAAGTAGCAATAACAATACATTTGTAGCCTTACAGACCATTTGTTTTTTTAGAAGGGGACGGCGCATTTGAAAGTTGCAAAGAATCAGACGAAAAGACAAATAACTATAAAACTATAACAAATAATTAATAAAAACCAATTAAAAAGTTGCTAAGAATTGGTCATTCTATAACATAATAAAAGTTACCGTAAAGGTGAACCACCCCTTTAACTAACTTAATAACCAATAGAACCATTAAAGCTAATTGCTCACTAGTTGATGATGGTTTGCCGCACTGATGAAAATTTCCACATTTCTAAGTAACTAGAAATGTTACAAGCTAAAAAGCAGGTAGCATAGAAAGATAATTTTGATTTGTAGTAGTGCTCACACATGATATGTCCCTTCAATCTCCCGCTTTACACAACTGACTATTTCTATTATGGATGCATATAGGTAAACTAATCACAAACTGATATCTAGGACTTTTTCTCCCCATCTGTCAGGCTTTACAGGAGGAATATGGACCGACTGATGCTTTTATTTGATTTATTTTTCAAATATGGATTTTTTGTAAAGATTAACATGCTGATTTAAGACTGCTCAAGCCTTTCAGCTTGAGCAGTCATTAAGGAAACCCTGTGTGAGTTTACCAATCACAGCTTATTAACTCCAAGCTTTTCTTGCCATGAAACTTTGCATGACTAGTAAACTCATGCAAGGTTTCATAAAAGATTGCTTGTGTCATATCTGGGTGTGTTAAGTAATTTTGTCAGTTTTGCCTTTTTCTGACTGGCTAGTTGACCATAAGCTCCATCACCTCTTGAAAACTTCCTATAGTGTATATAATAAAAGGAAAAAGTGGAGGCATGGTCTAGCAATTTTTGGTATGTAATAAGGGGCAATAATATCCAGAGAGGGCTTAAAGGGCTACTGACACTAAAAAGGTAAAGTTTTTTGCATATTAATATAAGCTGTGGGGCAATTTTTTCCAGAGCAAACCCTTTCTCCACTGTTAGGAGTATAACCGTTAAAATGTAAATAAAATACTTGAATTGTATCTTATTGCTTGGCATTTAATGCTGAGATGTTTTTGCACCTTAAATTACCTTTAACCGTTTAACAGATAGCAGACCTGTAATTTGCAAAAACATATTGAAGTCTTACCAATTTCTAATAAACTCTACTTAACAGAAAGGATATGAATTACAGATGAGGGATCCATTATCCAGAAAGCACAGAGTTACAGGTAGGGATGTAGCGAACGTCGGAAAAAATGTTCGCGAACATGTTCGCGAACTTCCGGACAAAAATGCGAACGGTTCGCGAACCCCATAGACTTCAATGGGAAGGCGAATTTTAAAAGCTAGAAAAGACATTTCTGGCCAGAAAAATGATTTTAAAGTTGTTTAAAGGGTGCAACGACCTGGACAGTGGCATGCCAGAGGGGGATCAAGGGCAAAAATGTTTCTAAAAAATACATTGTTGACACAGCGCTGCGTTTTGTGCTGTAAAGGGCAGAAATCACACTACGTCACTCAGGTGATGTTTCTGGACACGGAATGTGAAACAGCTCACACAGCTACGTGGCACTTGGTTAAAGACTGGGCAAACAATGCCTACAAGGTCAACGTATACACTACTACAGCAGTGGATACGGATTACGGAAAATATTATTGCTGCTTGAAAAACGTCACTCAGGATGGTGTTTCTGGAGACGGTATTATTATTGATATTTAGACAGAATGTGAACAAGCTCACACAGCTAGATGGCAGTTGTTTGAAGAACAGTAGATTACTAGCCAGCAAACTTACTATCAACTGTCCCTCAAATCACTAACAGCTCTCTCCCTACACTAGCTCTTCCAAGCACACACAGAAAGAATGAAAAAACGCTGCAGGGCTTCAGTTTATATATGGAAGGGGAGTGGTCCAGGGGGTGTGGGGGTGGTCCAGGAGGGAGAGCTTCCTGATTGGCTGCCATGTATCTGCTGGTCTGGGGGAGAAATGGCAAAAAAAAAGCGCCAGCTAAGGCGAACCCAAATTGGCGAACGTCGCGCGACGTTCGCGAACATTCGGCGAGCGAACAGTCCGCGACATCCCTAGTTACAGGAAGGCCATCTGCCATAGATTTAATTTTTCCCCAAATAATTCAAATAAAAAAATATATATATCTTTAATAATAAATCATTAATTTGTACTTGATACAAACTAATGAATCTTTATTGGAAGCAAAACCAGCCTATTGGGTTTACAATTGATAATAAAATAAAGAGAAAGAACTCTCTTTTTCAGATACTATAGAGGTATAATTTACAGTAAACCCCCCACTCTTCGACCAACAACCAAATTATTATTCTCAAATCCACTAACAAAGTGCAATGTGCCAATCACTCCAATCAGAGTAGAAAGTGCCAAAGTAATTCTGTGACATCACATTTATCAATTAATTAATGAATTAAAATAATGAATGAATTCAAAATTACACAGATAAAAATCAATTAATGAATGTGCCTGTGCTGAATTTAATTGCAACCACTAGCTGCTCAGTGAATGAATGAATTACTTTAATTGATTGATTTTTATTTGTGTAATTTTGGATTAATTCATTATGTAAATTCGTTAATTAATTGATATAAGTGATGGCACATAATTAATTTGGCACTTTCTACTCTGATTGGAGTGATTGGCACATTGCACTTTGTAAGCCTATTGGATTTACTTAATGTTTACATGATTTTCTAGTAGACTTAAGATATGGAGTACAGAAAGATTTGTTATCCAGAAAACTCAAGGTCCAGAGAATTCTCGTTAATAGGTCCTATACATGTATACTGTATGTATAATATAATGGCACAGTCTAACAACTGTAAAGGATGGGTAGAGGTAAAGACAATTGTTAATTTGTAACATATTGCTTAACATGTTTCCATAAAAATAATTTATTGGACAAACTTTCTGAAAAGATCCATTAATATACTAGTAATTTATTTTAATCCAGAAGCAAAACTTGAAATGAAAACATATGAGCTATTTCTGTATCTCCCAGAGCGGATAGAGACCTCTTTTGCCTAACATCCTATATAAACAGGCTAATTAATTGCTGTCTGGAATTTCAAACACTAATATTCCTTACACATGTAAGGCAAACCACCTAAAAAGAAAGGTCTGCTCTTTAAGTTGTGCCATCATTTTCTAATATCTTTCAAAACAATGTTCAATGTAATTGAGCATTCTGATTATCCTGCAGAGACCTAGAACTAAGCTATACCTTCACTGCAGCTTACTCACTTTTTCCCTCAATCACAGTTGAGTTTCATGATGTCATCTTCTTTCTTGTTTTTTTAGAAAAATTTATAAACATTCATGCTAATACTTTTTACTAGGATGAGGTGTTGATAAAATGATGTAAACACCAAACTAATAACTAATAGTGTATGCGTTCTTTCTTCTTTAGAACAGTACATCCTTATGGCAATACTGTTGTGTAACTTGAACTGTACTGCTCAACTGAACTCTCCATTTTTGGTCAAGAAAGCATGCTTTTTGAGACATGAAAAAATTGAAAAACAGCTTACTTCTTATATGTCTATATTCTAGAACTTGAATAGGAATAGGCTGAGGGAAGTTATGACATATATCAGTTACATACTGTACTTCATTAAGCAGTTTACTGTATGTTGGTGTTATGATTTTGACCTGGAAATATCATGAAGAAAGACTTCTTTTATTACAGATCAAACTTTATAGTCTAAGTGGCAGGCTTAATTTTTCTTTATTGCATCTGGATCATGCACCGTAATCATTAGAGCCACTAATTTGGCCAAGGATCCCATAAATGGAGGTTTCCTTGAAATACAGTCCCAAAAAGAAAGTGAGTAAAACTAGGCTTATTGGACATTATTACGTTGTTCCATTGATCAAAAGTACAGATAGAACATACTTTAACACTCATTATTAGCAGTTAGTGGAAGTTAAGATAGTTACTGCTCATGTAAAATATACAGATTTTGCCAGATATACCAAGCTCTTTTCCAGATTGTTAAAGGGGTGGCTCACCTTTAAGTAAAAAATTTAGCATGTTAAAGAAAGGCTAATTCTAAGCAATGTTTCCATTTTTAAATAGTTTTTTAAATGTTTGACTCTTTCCTGCTTTCAAATGGGGGTTTACTGATCTCATCTCAAAACAAATGCTCTGTACTTTTTATTACACATATTTCCATTCAGGCCCTTGTATATTCATACTCCAGTCTCTTATTCAGATCAATGCATAGTTACAAGGGTAATTTGGACTCTAGTAACCAGATGCTGAAATTTCAAACTGGAGAGCTGCTCAATAAAAAAGCTAAATAATTCAAATACCACAAATATAAAATGAAAATCAATTGCATATTGTCTCAAACATTAATCCCTACACCATACTAAAGGTTAATTCAAAGGCCAACAACCCCTTTAAACCCACATTAATTTGCATTGTGCTTATTTTCTTGGATTCATGATTCAGTGGAGTGCTAGAATTCATCAGTGCTGTTGAGTTCCCCCACAGAACAGAATAAAGAGTACTGGCTTCTCAAAATAGTGGAACACAACTTAACCCATTCATCTGTTTTGATACATTCTGTCAGAAAAGTTGGAATTTGTATAAATTAGTTCCATCCCCCAGAGTTTACTGGGCACCAACTGTTCAACATTTCTTATTCTACTTTAGAAATGTATGTATTGAATTGTGATTTCTAGAAAGGTTTCAGAAACATAACTGTAAATAGTATGAGTGAAGAGAAAATATTTTGAATAATTATTCAAGGAATATGTAATGCCAAACTAACAATGAAAAGTGAAATTAAAAGGCCATGGTAGCCCTTACTTACAAAGACCCCAGGAGTAGGGATGCCAAAATACCAGAAATCTACAATAATCTACATAACAACATGTTTTTATGGGTGATCACATTTGCATTGAGTGAAGCCCAAGCCCTGTGCATGAATTGTATGTACTCAGTGTGTGGAGACAAAATTCACATGGTATACCCAGGTGTCATCACTGATCTGTTTATAGACAGGGGAAGTGACATTCTTCACCAAACAATATGACACCCACAATAGTGAAGGTTTAGCAATATCTTCTAACTCTTGGGGATCAGTTATAGTGCTGTTTTTTTAGAAAATTATTCCAGTTTGGGAGACCACACACAGGACACTCTATGGGCACCTTATTATTTTATTACCTTACCATCTCCTTTACATAATGACATTTTGTCTCACTTAAGAACACCCTCTTTATTTCTATTCCTCTCTAACCCCCTGCCTAGGTGGTCCAACTTAGGATCCCTGGTATGAACTTTAAAAAAATGTTTAGGAATGGGTAAATAGACAAGCTGATTAATGTATTGAAGTAATTTGATTCTACTGGCAAATACAAATTCCTGTTTAGAGGCCCACTTCTAAACCTTGACAGCAAGAAATTTAGGAAACCTACATTCCTCACGTTTCTCAGGGTGAATATGTAACATATTTCATGTAACAACAGTAAAGAGGACATTTACAAATGAATATTGCTAAACTGAACCAAAAAGTCTTTTAACAATAGTAGAAATTGGATTGCATGATAGATGTTATAGATAGATGCATTGCATGTTAGATTTGGAAATAAAGGGGACACATTCTCCATTAAAGGGGTCCTGTCCCCCAGACAAAAAAGCTGTATAATAAAAGTCCTTTTAAAATTAAACATGAAATCCGTATACTTTTTTGTTGTAAACTAATTTATAATGATCAGCTGCTATCTTCACCATTTAATTGTGTAACCAGTGCATGGAGATGGACATCAGGTCACCCATTTTGGTGCACAAACAAAATAACAATGTCCACAAAATGGCTCCTGCCTGCTTGCTATGATTATAAATTCCCAGACCAAAAGAAACAAGATTCAAATAATTTATATAGTTTAATTAAAGTTAATTTTGCTTGACTAACATGATAAAATAGTATTTGAAATAATTTTTTCAGGTGATGGTTCCTCCTTAATAAAGTTTTAAATTATATCTTTGATATGGTTATCTGCTACATTATCTGCTATGTTTTTCCAGACTGAATGACTGCCCCCACTGGTATACAGCAGCTTGGTTATATAAATGATAGTTTTCTGAGAGTTTCTAATGCAAACACACAACGTTTACTAGTCTAGGCTAACAATACATTATGGGGCAGATTTTGTTAAAGGTCAAATTGAAAATTTTCGAATTTTTTAAAGCCCAAACTGTCCTATTCGACTTGGGAATTGTTAAAATTCGATTCAAGTTTTTTTAAACATTCAAATAGAAATGGGAAAATAGCAATAAGAATGGTCAAGAAAACATTGTGAAAGGAAAATGCAGGAGAGTATGGAATAACAATATAGAAGGTGAGTAGAGTGTTGGCACCTATCGCTTAAAATAGTTACCCCCATGTTATCTATCTCACAAAAAGATTAACATATTTCCCTAATTATTTCCAAAAAATTCAATAAAACTACTCCTCTTCACCATGTGTTGCTTCAGGCAAGTTTTAATGCAGATTTAAGATTTGGAAATTCTTGTCACCTGAAAATAAGTCTTGTCATCAAACTTTTATAAACTAAACAAAACCAATGGCTGCTAACATCAGTGTAATATAAAGTGGCTTTGTATATAGTTATCTTTTATACCATTCTATCATTATGCGAAAAATAAACAATCCTGTGGTGAAACAGGCAGTCATGACTCATATTATATTCCGTTTATACCGTCTCAACACTACATTTTAAAACAACTGTAACCTTAATATATTTTCATAATTTTCTATGCAAAATTAGCCATAGAGCAATATACAAAGAAGCTAATTGGTCTTTGGAGAATTATACACAGCCTCAGTTTCCCAATTGTACACAAGTACAAGCTGTAGGTGAGCAGCTTGGGGTACAGTCATAATACTCAATCATCTGCAAAAGATATGGGGTGAACAGTAAACAACATATTTAAGTTTAGGATCATTCAGAATAAAGAAACCATTTACTTCAGTTGGCAAGAACTTTAAGCTGTTAAATTCTGTAAATGCTAATATATATGGTTCTGGTTGTCAAGTATCTGATATACTAAATCCTCAAACCAATGCTGGATTCTCTGCAGCAAAACAGCTTAATAGCTTATGATTGGCTGGCACACAAGAGAATTATCTTACAGTGTGGTATTTAAAGTGATGTGAATTCACAGAAAATGCATACCTGCATAAAATATGTACTAAAAGGAAACTTAGTGTTCTGCCTTTAGCCATGACACTGGGCAGCGCCAGTATTTTGATTTTCACTGAACAATACCACCCAATGTGTGGCTATATTGCCATCCTCAGAGGTCATTCACAACATATGAGTGGTTTTGTGATACAACTATAGGCAAGGAACTGCACTTGCAGTGGTAACATCATCACACTGCCCCTTTAAAATAAAAATAAAAACTGCTGAAGAACATAAATACCCTCTGGCTAATGTCCAGTGGTCACATATTTTATGATGGCATGCAGTCCTTTTTGATTTTAAAAAGTACATTGTAAATAACCATTAGCCACAACATGTAAACATCACATTGTTAGTGTAATCACACAACACCACTAAGGGGGGATGTAATAAAAAAAATCTCAAGTGATTTTTAAAATAGTGTTTTTGCAAGAGTTTAACTCTGCTTGATGTAAAATCGTACTCTGGCAAATATTACATCGCTCATTATCGCTAAGCAAAGGTTAGTATTAATACCTGCTCTGGAGTTTGGATGTAAAATATGCTTTGCGATTGCAAACTTTGATTACATACACTGCACATGTTCATAAAAGCCATTTGATTGCAAACTTTGAGAGGAAGTCGTTGAGGTCATTAATATGTCAAAAAGGATACAAACAGGGTAGCTAATGTTTGCAATGGTCTTTGCATAGATTTTTTTCGGCAACGAAACATATTACTTTCCGCCAATAGAGTCTAAAAATATGCTTGTTGTCACTTTGAATCAGGGTCTGACTGTGGCTCCCCTGCCAAAATTTGCCGCCGAGGTGGCCTTAGTTTTTGCTGCCCATCCGCCTCCCCATGGCACTTACCTTCAGTGCCAGACGGGGGTCAGGGGGGTCCACGCAATTGCGCTCTCTGCACTAGATGAGCCAAATTTCCGGGTTGAAAACCGGCTCTTAGTTACCAGGAGCGGCATTTTTGCCACCCCTGGCAACCAGGGGGGCGCTTCCGACTGAGGCGAGTGCCTCAATTCGCCTCATTGGCGGAGCGCCCCTGAGGAGCAGGCATCAGAAGACATAAGTGTTTGCTGAGCCATTTCCAACCTGCTCTGCTTGTTGCCTAGGGGCATATGATATGTTTTTTTTTTTTTAAAACATGTTTTTATTAAACTTTTTTACATAATTTATGCTTTCAAAGTAGACAGTACAATTCTGCATTGTTGCATCATAGTTATTTGTCTAGTTTCTCATATTAAAGTAACAAAATTATTTAAATTAACAATACAAACTATCTGCTCAAATGACAAGATTAAATTCTTATGTCAAAATCTGTGGGTAAGATGTTAACAAAACAACCTGTTTGCAAGGTGGCTCTCAGGGGGTGCACCACTTAATTGTAGTCATTCTTGCAGCTGTTCTCTGAGGTGTTGGGACAATTCCATGACCAAAGGTTGTTTTGGTAGCAGTGCTGTATCATACCATGTTGTCCCTCTAAATATGTTTGTTGTAAGGTGTCTAAGTTGCTGGGGTAAGGATTCTATATATTTTGTCCATGTCTTAAAGAATTTTGTGGTGTTTTGTTCCTTTTTAATTGTGGTTTCCAGCCAATCCATATGGAATAGATAGTACATTTTCTGTTTTACCATTATTATGTTAGGGGGATCTTTGTTTAGCCAAAATTGCAGTATTGTTTTTCATGCTGCTGCTGCCAATTTTACAATCAAGTTTTTATCTGTTTTTGATAGCTGTATGAGGGTTGTATCGTTGCTAAACATAGCCCATTCTACCTGAACCTGAAAAGGTTTACCGACAATCTGAGCGCCATAAAATGCCACCTCCCTCCAAAAGGTTTTGAGCGATGGCATGACCATAAGTTATGTATTAAATCTGCTTTGGGTGTTTGGCATCTGAGGCAGCCATCAGAGGGCAAATTTCCCATTTTATATCTCCTGATTGTAGCTAAATAAGAATTATGGAGTATTTGTAGGTTAATTTCCTCATATCTCATAATGTTTGTGTGCTGTTTCAAAATTATTGATGTATTAGTATTTGGAATATTTTCTGTCCATTTAAAGCCTGGTCTTTTTTCGTTGTCTGTATCAATTAATGTTCTGTTCTTTGTCGTTGTCAGGGATTTTTTTAAAATTATGTTTATTGCAAAATGGAGGATTTGGAGAGTTAAAAATATATGTTGTATCGTAAATGGAAATTTTTCTTGAGTATATTGTATAACTGTTGTCCATTATGTCATATATATTTTGTAGTCCGTTATCGCTCCAGTGCTGGAGGGTTGGGTTTCGTTTACCTATTGGAAAGTTCTCATTTCCTATCCATGATAAGTAGGGGGAAATTGTTGGTGATAATTTTTGTCTCTTTCTAACTGCGTTCCAGGCTTTATATGTATCTGAGAATATCGGATTCTCACATAGCTGTGGTGTTATTTTATTTGATGGTGCATGTAGTAAATAGTTTAGGGAGTAATTTTCAGTAGTGTAATGATCTAAAGCTATTGTAGTGTAAAGATCTCTGTTAAGAATCCAGTCTCCTGCATAGCGGAGAAGCGCTGCCTCGTTGTATTCTTTGATATTAGGGAAATTGAGTGAGTCACTTTTAAACATATTTTTTCCATTTGAATCTAATTATTCCGGTTATGTGTTTTACCTGTTCTTAAAAGTCCAACATGTGATTTTTTTTTTTACATTTCCCCTTGTATTTGTAATGGAAACAATGATGACTGTTTTTCCCTTGTTACAGTACATTTTCCTTTGCCCATCGTTACTCTTTAATATTTCATAGCTTTTCTCTATGATAAGCTAAAAAATATGTTGGTGCTATAGAAATACGCTTAATAGTAATAATCACCAGTAAGTCATAGGAGGTGGCATGAAGAAATTGGGGTATAAATTGACCTTCGTGGTAGGGACAACCCTTTGATGAGAATTTCACTTTAGCCTACACAAAATTGTATAGCTATACTGCCCAATTATATTTTTGTGAACTAATAATGGAGCACAATGAAGGTATGCCATAACCTTATTATGACTTTTTTAATATATCTAGTACCACATGCAGTAACCCACTTCCAAGAACCAGAAATTAGTTTTAATCAGTCTACTACATAAAGAATAAAGCAAATCTCTTATTAGTTCCTATGGTATACCGCACAGGGAATCTAGGCACAAGACTTGTTAACAAGCCCAAGGGCAAAGTGTCCCAGTAGGGTAAGTGGTTTGAATGATCTCACAAAAAGTACAATGTCAACTATGTTTCTCTGCTGAAAAATTACTAGTGTGATATAATTACACACGTATAATAAAAATCTATAAATATGCACATGAAGACTTTCTTGTCACACTTTTTATGAAAACATCCTGTAATACAATCACTTTTAAACATGAGCAAGTATCATTTTTCTCTTATTTGAAATCCCTCAGGGCCAGACATTGTGTTAGTGATTATGAATAGTAAATATTAGCTTGGAAGAGCATAATTTACCAAAAAACTTCTTCTGCCCAAATATAGGCTACTTTAGGTCCCAAAGGGAATGTATATACTGATACATAAAACAGACTTGGAAACAGATGTCCATTCACGAGTTCACATCACTTATAATACAGTGTTTTGATGATAAAGCAGCTTCCTATTATGCAACTGATTCTTGATCATTAGTTGGCTTTCTGGCATGATTCAGCACTGCTCTATTTAAATGTAGCCAAACCACACATATCTTGGACCATTGCAATATAATTATATACTTTCGGTATCAGAAAAACTGTACTCTGTTAGTAGATGGTGCAGAACTAAACAGCTTAATGACCTATTTAAATATAATAAAATATTTTTAACAACATTTGATGTGTTTCATCTGTCCAAAGAATGTTTTTCCAGAACTGTGCTGGCTTTTTTTTAGATTTTTATTAGCAATTCCATTTTAGTCCAATTTAGCTTTTCTATTCTTGAGGCTTATGAGTGGTTTGCACCTTGCAGTGCACCCTCTGTATTTACTTTCACACATTCTTCTCTTTATGGTAAAATTGAACATCAATGGGGGGCGTGTCCGAACACGCTGGGAAGAAGACGCGCATTTCTGGTGCTCCCGGGGTCGCGACCGCAAAAGGCTGTGCACTGCTGCTAAACCCCCCAAGGGCTCATACCTCAGCATCGGAGGGGCCATTGTACACCCCCGCTGCCGCCCGACTCCAAGATCTCCTTCTGAGGAGCAGCGTAGAAAAGGCTCCAGTCGCGGCCTAGCAAAGCCGCGGGCTAAATTTTACCGCACCTGGGGGGCGTGGCCAACCGCGCATCAAGGTAGGCGCAGATTTGCGGCGCTACAGGGGGAA
>CM044439.1:125712260-125727808 GCA_024363595.1 Xenopus borealis
CATTTACGGCATATACTTGTTTTATGTTTTATGTGTTATAAAACAATAAAAAAAAATTTTTACCTTTAAAAAAAAAAATTGAACATCAATATGCCTACCTCCAAGATAGCGTTGTTCACTTGTTTGGCTGTTGTAAAGGGGTTTCCCTTCACCATGGATATGATGATGCGATCATCCACCATTGTTGTCTTCTGTGGATTTCCAGGTCTTTTTGCATTGTTGAGTTCACCAGTGCTTTCTTTCTCAAAATTTACCAAACTGTAGATTTTACCACTCCTAATATTGTAGCAATTTCTTGAAAGGGTTTTTGTTTGGTTTTTGCAGCTTATAGATGGCTTATTTTACCTGCATTGAGAGCTCATTTGACTGCATGTTGTTTGTTCACAGCAAAATCTTCCACATTCAAGCACCCCCCTCAAATCAACTCCAGGGCTTTTATCTGCTTAATTGATAATGACATATCGAAGGAATTTTCCACACCTGCCCATGAAATAGCCTTTAAGTGAATTGTCCAATAATTTGTGAGCCCCCGAAATGTAGTGCTTATGTTAAAAAAAGGCTTTAGTTCCTCACATTTTTATGCAATCATTTTGTTCAACCCATTGAATTAAAGCTGAAAGTCTGCAGTTCAACTGCATCAAATGTTGTATCTTTCCAAATATTTATGGACGTAATAACGGCCAGTTTGGCATAACAGGAGATGAGCCAAACTGGCCAACAAAACCAAGATGTAACCCTATGATAGTTTTCCAATAAATGTTATAACCCTGAGGAGCCATACTGTCTGACTGAGTTTGTGTGATAATCTCTTGTTTACAACAATCAGTTGAACCTATTTGCTTACATGTTCTAAGTATATTCCATGCTAAGATGATAGTAGTCTGGGCAACCTTCTGTTTTTCTAGTGTAGCAAAGTAAAAACATAATGTTACTTGGGGGTTATTTATCAGAGGTCGAGTTTGTGATGTTTTTCTACCTCAAATAAACTCACAATTTAAATGTTTATGAAAAAAACTAATGCAAAAAACTAAATGGTATGCAATAAGGGAGGAAAAACTTGAATTCCCTAACTGATTGCGTCATCTGTGAAAAAAACCTTGAATACCCCAAACTGATTGCATTTTTGAGCAAAAACCACCATAAAAAAAACAAAAATCATGAAGGCAAAAAACATCTTCAAATAGCTCAAGGGACCTCTGCCATTGACTTCTCCATGACCTTGACATATTTTATCTCATGTATTTCTGGATTTGGGCTTTTAGCATCTTCATTTTTAGCGAAATATAATATAAAAATACCCTTGGCAAATTTAATTTTTATGTTAAAACACAACTCAACTTTAAATAAATAACAACCTCTGTAACAAACATACTTTGAATAAACAACATTTCATGGTAAAGACACTTAAATAAGTAGAAATCTAAAACATTATTTGTAAAATTTATGTAATAACATTATCATTGAAACCTGTGGTCAAGACAATAAAAGTAAAGATTTAAGTATGATGCTAACCTAAGAGAGCATTAACTAGTCAATATGTTACCTACTATCACACATGTGATGGCCATCTGTTATAGGACTACTGCTTTTACTTTCAAAGGAAGTGGGAGTTTATTAGGACTGGAGGGAAAACATATGGAAAAAAAGAACAGCAACCTTTTCAAGGAAAACCTGAGTCATGATAAAACATATAAAGTCACTTTTGTACAAGGCAGGGATTTGAAGAACAGAGCCAAAAATATATATCAAAGGGAAATAAGTGTAACATTTATTTACATGCTCTTAACATAAACTTGAATTTCACAGTCTATCAGCCCTTGAGGCACATTTACTTACGTGCAAATTTTTGCTTTGGAAGTCTCAGCCATACTTTTGTTGGTGAAGATTCATTGGCACAAAAATGTCATAAAGTTTCTCTAGTGGTACTACCTTCTTAGAGAAACTTTAACTTACTGTAGCTTACATCAATTTAAATTTAGTGTGTATACAGTACAAAGGTTATATACAGTATATGTAATTATTAGTGATGGTGAAATAGTTTGAAGTGGCCATTTTTCATTTAAAATGTCCAAGGAAGCAGAATTAAGACAGATATCGTCTATTGTCTTAGGCCATGAGCCCACCCTATAACAAATGTTACAAAAAAGTGAAAATAAGTTATTTTTTACAGTTAAAACTTGTAAACATAATCCCAGTTTAAATATGAAAAAACTTCAGCATTTCAACTTTAACTGATGAATATTTTTTTTTGCTGTGAATTGTGTTTTTAGCGAAAATTCGTCAAAAAACACAATTCTCTCTTTAGTAAATAGTAGCCCCTTCCACTTCCTGTGGGAATTTAATACTTGATTGTATTTGTATCTATAGGCTTGACAAAGCGCTTGAGTAAAGCCGAAATATTGCCTTTAGCACTTAAGTAAAGCTATTACCATTGCAAAATAACCGTAGCGCTGTTGTTTTCATGAAATCATATTCAAGTTGCACACAGTTCCCCATTTAATGAGCAAATAACTGTATATTTCAGCTATGTACTGTATCTGCTTGAAATGCAGTCAACCTGTATTTATTTGGCACCATAAACAGAAATAATGACTTTGTCAGACATGGAGATGCTTCTGTTTTAAAATACAGTTTTATGGATGTTTAAAATATGAAAACAACATGCTTCTAGAGTTTCCAAGGCACCTTTAGGTTATGTTCACATTGGGAAATCTCATGTTTCTGCGCATTTGGCTTGCTTTTGACGATCTGTCAGCCATATGCCTATTTAAAACTGCATAACAGATATAGCTCTCTATTAGTTATGTGCATGCGTGTGCATTCAATGAATTACAAAAAGCTTAATATACAAATAATATACACCAAATGGTAATTTTTATTGACAGAAAAAGGATTGAAAGTTTTTTGTGGCTAGGATATGTAACCCGTAATGTATTTGAGGTGGTAGCAGTAGGAGTATAGGGATTATATTGCAAGCACTGTGCTATGTAAAATAATATTGTGTTAAATTTGAAGTATTTCAATGTGTTGTTTGGACAGTGAGATTTGTTAATCATCTTAATGTTTTTTTGTTTAATGGATGTAACTTTTAATGTCTTCATTATAGGAAATGGCCAAGATATGCTTGACGTATTTGGCAAGTCAGCTTACTAATATGGAACATTCATTCCATCACATTCTCTTGATGGAAATAAAGAATATTGTTGTGACTTTCAAGAGTATTTTAGAGACTCCAAATAGAGACATGTACAGGATGAGTAACAGCTTTAATGCCATTGCCAAACTACTCAATCATCACCTGGCAAACCAAACTACTCCAGCTTGCAGGTAAGAAATCACACAGATATGCACATTACTTTGTATATTATTTTTCATTAAATAACATATTAGCAATCACAGTAAATATATGTGGAAGTACTGAAAAATTATCAAAATTATGCTTACATAAATAATTTGTGGCAAAATTCCGCATTACTCCATCAGCAAATATTTTTGCAAAACAACTGTGAATGTTGCAACAAAACATTCATAAACACCAATGAATTGTTGCCACAAAAAGGACCACAGAAAAACATTTGGTACAAAAAGTTGACATGAAAAACACCTAGAACTGATCTGCATAGCATAAGCTATTCAGATCAGTATCTGACACTGCTTGCTTCTCCTGTTTGGTTCTTCTTGCCACATCTGAACCATGCAGGTTTGGTTCTTCTTGCCAGATCTGAACCATGCACGTTCACTATTAACTATGACAGGTTTATTATGATACAAAATACTAAATATGATATTGAGGAGCAACATTCCAACAACTTTTTCAGAATGTAAACATTTTCTCTTGCTTAGGGCAGAACCCCTTCTACCCAATCATCATCCCTGCTTATAAATATCTGTATTTTTTTTTTTTGTTAAGAAAAATTGACAAATCAAACTGGAGCAGACATTCAATGAATGCAAACTTCAACAGGCATTGGTTCAAAGTGAAAATAATTTATTGTGTCCACAGCCTGGTGTGTTTCATGTCAATAACACTTAATCGTAGCCCTAGAGCCATACCTCAAATATATATACAAAAGTGAACCAATCAGAACATCACACTAAGTAAATACCCACCCAATGCAAATGAACTGCCAACCTCTATGTGGGTTGGTGGGAGGAGAAATTTGTTTTCAACTCTGAAAATCCTTTCAAACACAACATCTATTTCTATGCACAATTTATCAATGATATTATTTTGATTTGGAATGACAGGGAGAATATTTAGATGTTGTAAGAATGATACCTCAATTCCGTATTTTGATGTAGTCCTCAATGCCCATGAACACACTATAACTACTTCTTTATATAGGAAGGAATGCACAGGTAATACAATCCTAAGAGCAACATCGGCCCATCCACCTCATCTTATTCGGAATATACCAACAGGGCAATTCCTGAGATTAAAGCAGCTATGTTCAGAAGTATAAAAAAGTCATGTGAACTCAGAGATCAACTTATAGCCCGCGGTTATGAAATTCCCATTTTATTGAAAGCTTTTAAAAGAGCATTGTTCACCCCTCGTGATACCCTGTTTACTAAATACAAAACGGATACAGGAATTGCCAAAAACAAAACAGAGGCTTTGGATACAACTACGTGCATTCTCACCTGTACCTCTCAATATCAGGAAGTTGTGAATATCATCAAAAGGAATCTGCCGATATTGAAAACAGATCCTGTTTTAGATGATGTAGTGCATAAAGGCTGTAGTTTTGTTTTGAGAAAACCAAGGACTTTAAGAAATGCCCTATCCCCGAGTAGAATTTATAATGCTTAGAAACACACTTGGTTAGAATTTAAGGGCTCTTTTAAATGTGGAGCTAATATACATGACATGTAACTTTTTTACTACAGTAACACCTTTACATCCCATAATACAGGAAGAAAATATGATATGAATCAATATATTAATTGTAATACTCACCATGTAGTTTATCTGATTACATGCAAAAAATGTGGCATTCAATATGTCGGCCAGACAGTAGGGCTTTAAAGGAACGGGCTAGAGAACACATCAACAACATTAAAAACAAAATATACACAAGGGTAGCTACCTATTTTTTAGATTGTACCAATGTCAATTTGGACCACTTCTCTATTTAGGGTATCCATAGATTAATACTGTATCAGAGAAGAGGGGACCAGATTAAGAAATTGCTGTATTTAAAAACTAAGTGGATCTTTGTTCTAGCTAATAGATCACCGATGGGTTTAAATAGTGAATACGATGTATCCTGCTATTTCTAAGGGTCATTTAGCACTTGGGACGAGAGCTCTTGTGAAACATAATATTCTCCCTGTGCTTTTCAGCAATTAATTTTACATGATTTTAAATAATTTTTTGGTTTGTGTGGCAATGGTATCCTATTTATTTGTTGATTTGATACTCCTTTTTGTACTTAATAATAATTTTGTACTTAATAGTGTGTATTTTTCTACTATTTATGGTTAAGTATTAATCTACAAATAATGAGATTTTTGTAATTTCTGAGGTTAAATGTTATTTTTATACTTAACTGATAATATTTATATACAATATATTTATAATAGTTATAGTTCACATTTATCTTTTCACAACCCCAGGTTTTTCATTTTGTAATTGTTTTTATTTTTTCTATGAATTTATTAATTATGTACTGTCACTTTAAACAGACCGGAGGTGTACCAATATATTACTCCATTCAGGTTAAGAGTGTACAAATATGGCCACTGAAAAAGCTCTAAGGTCTTTACCCTTTGACCTTTATTATAACTTTAATTGAAATCCACTGAGATGGAGTACCTAATTGAGACACCTTAGTAAAGTTCGTTTGGATTGGGTGGGTATTGACTATGGGGCAGATTTACTAAGGGCCGAATTTTCGAGGGCTATTTGCCCTCGAATTCGACCCTTCTACGATTTTCTAATATAAATTCGATAAAATCATAGAAAAATTCGAAGGTTTTTGGCCACTTTTCGCCTTTTCAATAAAATCGTACGATGGAATGATTTTACAAAAAATCGTAAAAAACTGTTCGATTATTCAAAATAAAACCTTATGATTCGAACGATCAATAGGCTTCTATTGCAATTCGGTAGGTTCAATCTGGCGAAGTAGGCAGTCAAATAAAATTTGAAAGGGGAAGTACTTTGACTATCGAATAGTCAATAGATTTTTATTCGATCTATTCGATACGATCAAATTTTGCATTTTCGATGGTCGAAGTGGGCAAATTTCAATATTCAACCTTTGAAAAAATCATAGGATCGGAATTTGATCAAATTCAATTGAATTTTGAATCCTTCACAAAAATTTTGTAAATCTGCCCCTTAGTGTGATGTTCTGATTGGTTCACTTTTGTATAAATACTTAAGGTATGGTTCTAAGGCTTCTATCTTATGATTAAGTGTTATTGACGCAAAACACGTCAGGCTATGGACACAATAAATTATTTTCACTTTGAACCAATGCCTGGTGGAAGTTTGCCTTCATTGAGTGCCTACTCCAGTTTGGTTTGTCGGCTTGTCCGCCCCCCATGCTGAAGGCTCAGGGCTGTGCACCTGGGCTACTTCCCTTGTGTGGTTAGTAACGCATACTATTTGGAAACCCGGACACTACAGATGTATTTTTGTTAAGAAAAATTGGCATTTTACATTCTTCACACAATAATGCCTAATTGTATATGTCTGTAAAGTAGAAATCTTATAGTTTTAGCACAATGTTCAAAAAGGTATCTTTGTAAATAATTTAAGAGGAAAAAAAAACAGATGAGTGCATAGGAGATGTTGGCAACTGGAATAATCTTTGCTGCTTAGATGTAATATCTTGTCAAGGATCACCATCACAAAACACTTGCTGACATAATGAAATAATATTTCATCTTGTTCTAGAATCTGTTTTCTCATTTACCATGCACCAAGCAGTTGCCATCAATTTTAAGGTCCTGGCATGCACGATGCCTATTCGTATTTTTGTTTTAGCATTCCTTTAGCTCCTGCCTATACTGTAGTTGGATTGGGTGCAGGCCACAGGTAGGAGTGAAGGTGAAGGTGTAGACAGTTGAGGGGACAGTCCTCACCGGGCTCCTCTGCAGACACAGGGTCTGCTGTTTTTTTAATTACACCACTGTTAAAGTAACCAATTTACAAGTTAATTAATGCATCTTTTCTTTTTTCTCCTAAATTTCCTCTGTTTTGTGTAAAGTTTCTAGATTTTTGTGAACAATAAAGATTTTGGGGCAGATATATTAAGATTTGAGTGGTAATTTTGAATTTTCAAAAACATTTTTGGTCAAATTTGGATTTTAAATAATCAACTCAAATTTGAATGTGAGATTTATCACAAATCGAATTCTAATTCGAATATTTGCTATCTCAAACCTGTCCAGTTCATTTACAAGTAAACGACTTGGAGGAAAACTCAATTCAAAATTAATTTGAGTATTCAGGTCATTCATATGCGATTGAATATTAGACATTCAAGTTTTTTTTCTAAAACATCCTCCCATTCTAGTTGAGAGTACATTACAATTTATTACAAAATAGTTACAAAAAAATTCACATAACTACGAAATTTCACCTTTGATAAATATCATGCAAAGTTCAATGTTGCTGTTGTTTTGTGTTCTTAATATTTGAAGTTTTAAATGTGGGATGATGTGACACCTTGGAAATAATTCATGAAAGGTTTTTGTCTCTTTCAGCAATAGTATTTTACAAACATTTAACAAATGTTTTCCTTTAAATATTGGTTATAAATTCTAAAAAAAACAGGATTATGCCCTGCTGTAAATGCAAATACCATAGAATATTTTAGACTATATGAAAATGGAAAGAAATTAATAATATACAGTATATGAAATGACACAAATTTCAGTTCTGAAAGCAAAGACCAAGAAAGGAAGAAGTACATCTGGTCTGTTTTAACACAAGGAAAAACACAGGAAAGCAAACTGAAAAACTATGAAGCAGTTGGTGAGCCCATTGAATTTAAACCTTATACTTTGCTGATCTGGTTTATATTTTTTTATAAAAATGGCTTAGTTGGACAAAGGTTTAGAAATGCAGCAGCTTATTGTTATAAAAATGCAAAAAGGTTTAGTTTTGATATCATTGTGTGTGCCTCTTAACAGCACCCATAATGCTAGTTAAACATTGCTCTGAATGGCACGATCTAAAGCAGGGCTTGTCAGGTTTCAACTCTTAGCATGTTGGGTATCCCTGGTGTAAAATTCAGTATCCACCCTCTGATGTTAACTTCAGTACCCAGCATCCTTAGCTGAAGGCTGTTTGTGAGTACCAGGGAGTTCATCAGCTGGAAGCCTACATGTTGGAAAATACTATTCAGGCTACAGGTTTTCCATCCCTTGAAAAATACCAATTTTCCTAATGAAAACTTAGCTCAAGAAAGGGAATAGTCCATATTTCACTACAGAATTAGTTTGAGTAAGATGGGATTTTTTTTGGCTGGGAAATATTAAACCAAGTCTTTTGCTAATCATTCTAAGGGCGCAAATGTGCATGTCAAACTGTGCCGTTTGGGTAACATTTATTAACACCGGAAAAAAATGATCTAATTTTCCTGTACACAAGAGGTCAAGTTTGACATGTGGTAAAACTTACACCTCGTCTGGTTTTCATTGACTATACTAGTGGTCTGTCTTTATGATCGTGACACAGGCAATTTCTGTACAATGAGAAGTTATTTTGCAATGTGCAGTGGGTATTACATTGGAATATAACATGACTTTAAGTCTGACTAAATGGCGATTACTTCCTCTGCATAAATCTCTGGATCCAAAGCTTATAGCTGCTATGGTTACCGTATGTGTTTACTATCAGTATTTGGGACCTGATAATTAGGAAGTAAGACAAGATTCTTAAAATAAATGCATGAACTGTGCCTCGTGGAGGAGGTGCCCATAAAGTATGCTTGATTGGAAGCCAGCAAGGAGCTAATTAGGTGCTCACTGATGTCATGCCGTCCTCTGTGATTGACATTTTTACTATGTACACTGAGACATGAGTGGACTGGTGGCTGGCTTTTAAAAGCATGGGAACTCCATTGTGGTGTTACCAACATCACTTAAAAATCAGAAGACATTAAAAAAATATGCAGTTCACTCAATAAATTAAATTTAAACATATTTGCTTTGAAACCTATTTTTCACACAGATCATTTAAGCATTAGAGGATCTGTTGGCCCTAACCTTGTATATTGTTTAGAAGAATTACATTTTAAGGTCAATATAGATACATTTTTATACTGATATAATGAAGCATATTTCATAATGATGACTTTCCCTTTCACAGCATAAAAGAGCAAACATGAATGGGGCTGATTTACAAATATGGGTGCAAATATCCAGTTTCCAGCACAGAACTCAATTTTCTTAATTAAGAGTACATGGATTGGAGGAAAGCTGATGTAATTTCACTATTTGAAAAAGAAGTTGCAGTCTCAGCCTGGCAATTATAGGCCTGTATATCTGAATTAAATTGAGATCTACCTGCAATGTGGCTTGATTTCTTGAATAGAGGTCATACAGGGGTCTGACTCCGTCAGTGTATTTGAAGCACTTTACCAATAAAGAGAAAAGATACCCAATATTTCCCCAGTGTGATCAATATATTCTTATTTATAAATTCATAAAATGGTATAAATAATGAGTAAACAAATTAATTATACTAAACCAATTCATTTAACTCTCCTGTTGAAACAGGGTTGGACTGGTGCATCTGGGCCCCACCAGGTTCCACACCTCAGGGGGCCCCAGCGTGCATGTGTGAAATCTGGTGCGCAGAGCAAATGTGCTAAATCCGGCACTCATCGTGCACGTGGGAAATCTGGAAGGCAGTGCGCACGCACAAAATCACCATGCGCTGTACATATTTTTCTTTAATTTGCACCTGATTAACCATTAACTGTTATTAATTCATGTTTGTTTTAGCCAAATTAAATTATAAATAAATCTCTTTTATTAGTGAAAAAGTGCTCTGTGCTTTTACCAACATTAAAGTGAATTAATTAATATAGATTAATTCTATAAAGTGCCAGGCATAAATAGAAAAAATTAGTTAAAAATTAGTTCATATGAATAAATTGACTGTATGCTGTTAAAATTAATTGATCAATTCGAATGAATTAGACCTCATGCTCAAATTCATTGAATACAGTATGGAAAAAGATATTCATAGAGGATGGAGTTGTCCCATGAGATCCATCTTACTTTTAGCTAAATTTGGGACACCACAAAATCGGAGAAGTCAGATTATCAAGGACTATTGTCACAAATGTTACCTTGCCTACCTATTATTGGTAGTCTGACTTCCCTACAAACACACAAATCCAAGGACCACAGGTGCAGAGAGAGAGAGAGAGAGAGAGGAGGTTTGAGGCTATTCGAGGCATCCTTTCTCTTTATTAGTAGTGATGGGCGAATCTCCCGAGATTCGCTTTGCCGAAAAATTAGCGAATTTCCAGAGAAGTTTTCAGCGCGTCACGGCGTTTTCGTCACGTCAAAACTAGTTTTTCTGGCGAATTTTCGCAAAGCAAAATTTCGCTGCCGATTCGCGAATCTATTCGCCAGCGGCAAATCGCGGGAATTCGCCTCGAATTTGCTGCGAATTCGCCCCTGGCGAATAAATTCGCCCATCACTATTTATTAGTAAACGGTCTGTATATTTTACATCGGTGGTGGGCAAGTTATTTGAAAGTTGAAGCTTCTGCATGTGCATTGAGGCGTTGCGTTGCGCATACGTGCTGATATCATCTTGCGCAGGCGTCATTGTGTGCTCAGCCGGCGACACGGTTGGCCAGGTTGCCTAGGGCGCCTGGCTGGTCTGGCCCGGCTGTGGTGGGGTGCCAGTCACATACCTCCTCTGTGGCTTACCCAATGTCCAGTTCCCTCACTCCCTGTCTATTTGTGCATGCATGTGCTCAGCTGGTAGCGCGGCCAGCTAGGTTGCCTAGGGCGCTTGGCCGGTGTGGCCCGTCTCTGAAATAACTTACACATTATATATAACATGGGGATTGTTAGCATCCAGGTTGAGAACCAACAATAACCATACATTTATAAACTTGTCATTACAACCTCTGAAGACAAAGATAGCTTTGTTGTATGACATGGTCTTATTAATAGATTCTCTTCAGTCCTCTAGAGTAGGTGGAGTGGGTCTATTAAATTTGAGGATCATTTGTTTCTTGGCATAGTACAGTAGAAGCTGTAGTAAAGTAGAAGATGTAGTAAACTTTTTGTAGAGGTTTATCAGTCTGCTGGCTAGTCCTAGCAATGCCAAGGCTGGTTTGGTTGTAATGTTGGAACCATAACTTTAAAAATAGATGCAAAAACTTGTGTCCAGTAACAACAGAGTTGTCCACACAAACCATATTCCTGGTGCCCATTACATTGAGTATATCTATTATCCTTTTTTTTTTTTATTCTATAGAGTCACTCTGGGTCATATAAGAGCTGTAAAGGAGCTTAATCTGGAAGAGTTTATCCTTGACCAAGATCTTGGTTTAGATGCCCAATGTCCTGTGCACATTTTTGGTAGCAAGGGAGCAGTTTCTTGTCCCTTAAAGCTTTAAATAATGGAGGGTAGTAAGTTTGGTAAATGTAGCCAAATTAGAGGCATTGAATTTGATCTCAAGAACTGAGCCCAGGCTCTGTGTCAAAGCTGTAAATATCTGAAATATGCATTAGGATCCAGGCTAATGCTTATTTTTGCCACTTTTTTCTTGATTGTTCTAGATCAAGGATCTTTGGCATCTGGTTCTTGATCTGTTGCTGAACTACTGTCCTTTATCTCTCCAGGGCATTTTGAGAAATGTAATATAACAACAGCTGTGGGCTATAAACAATGCAGACCAATGCCCTCTCAAAATACATCTTTATGGACTAACATATGAATAATTACATACAGTGTAGCATCTGTTGTTTTAAACTATGTAGGCTTCTGAAGATGCTGCAACTTAAAAAGCATCTACAACAGGATGCTTGTTATACTGATACTTCAACTCCTTGATCAGTTTTTAATTCTAAACCTTGCATGGTACATTACTTCTGTTACAGAGAATCATTTAAATGATGTATATGCATATTTATAAAAGCTTCAGTATCCTCTAACATATTTGTCCAATTACTTCAAAATGAATTACTGTTACTCCAACATTTCTTTCTCAACTGCTTATATGTATTGCATTCCCCAATACCCCCCACCAAATGTGTCCTGTAAAAAATGTGCTTTGTAAAGTTTCTCATATCATGAATTCTTAAGTAATAGGGACCATATACCCAATATGTGCTGAAATGTGATTCTGTCAAGGTCAATATCAGTAGAAAGTATTAAATGTACATGAGGTACCCCCAGGAAAGTATGCTGTTACTGAGTTGGAATACCTCATCAATGCAACGGAATGCAGTGTGAAATGGCTTGCACATGGCTCTGAAACTACTGTTTAAGATATCCCTTGGAAGAGAACATTGTCATCTAAATGTATTTTCTACAATTTCTATATTTATTTGATCCCTCAAGGATCATGGTCAGGCAAAATTAAATAAAATGGCAGAAATCATAAGTTAGTTCCCAAATTCACTTGCTTTTTCTCTATTTGATTGTTTTGGTTTGGTGCTTTTTAAAAAATACAGTGTTTCATTTCTCCCAAATAGTTTTTTCGCAAAAAATAAAAAGCCCAAGGCATTACATACAGTATTTGAACACACTCCAGTTTATAGGGCACCTTGTGAAACCCTGTGCACAGTAATACTAAAAGCATAATTCTACAACATTGAAATTGTTGGGAACCTTATGAAATATAGTGAATTTGCATGCTCTTTTATGGCATTGGATTAAGACTGACTAGTCATTCAGTATTTCATTCACTTGGATATTAGGTTGTGGAAATATTTGTGGTGTGTATGTTTGAGTGCGATAACATCATTTTTAACATATTCATATTTTGGCCAAGGCGTCCTCTATAAGGTTGGGAGGCCAGGATAACTGAACCTACAGACCCGTATTTGTAGTGAGGCCACAAAGGCCCGGGCCTAGGGCGGCACATTTTAAAGGGATGGCATTCTACCCAGCCGCTGTATGCGCACGGCCTAGGGGCGCCATGACCGCACAGCCTAGGGGGGCCCGCTTAGCTAATCTGGCGCTGTGAACCTAGAGGATAAACTAAAACATGCTTTGTTTGTAAAAGGATTTATGAAACGTGGCTTATGTTTTTCAAGGGTTGAAAGGAACTAGGCACCATAAATGACAGGAGGTTATATGATATGTAGGCAGAGAATGATAGTAATGCAAGCATATAAGTGAAATCATTTAGTTTAACCTTCAGTTTAATTCACAAAGGTGTTGGAAACAAGTTCTGTATTGGGAAAATTCTTTTACAGGTATGGGACCTGTTACCCAGAATGTTCAAGACCTGGGGTTTTCCAGATAACAGATCTTTCCATAATTTGGATCGTCATACTTTGTCTACTACAAAATCGTGGAAATATTAAATAAACCCAATAGGCTGGTTTTGCTTCCAATAAGGATAAATTACAGTATATCTTAGTTGGGATCAAGTACTGTAGAAGGTACTGGTTATTATTAACAGAGAAAAAGGAAATCATTTTTTAAAATTTGGATTATTCAGATAGAATGAAGTCTAAGGCAGAAGGCCTTTCGATAATTTAGAGCTTTCTGGATAACGAGTTTCTGCATAACAGATCCTATACCTATTATAATTTTATTAGTATTTCTCAAAACTACACTGACTTAGCCTAAGTTAGCTCAAGTCACTGAACTGTTTTCATATGTGTATTGCAAACTGGAACATGACTTCTTACATTAAATGAATAGGAACCATTTGTAGTTACAATGTTGAAAACTGTACCGGAGACTTGATAACTTTGACTCTCAAGGCAGTATTTCTGGGCTACAAATAAAGTAGAATTTGTTTCTTTTCCTGCTAACATGGTCAAAATAGTTTACTTCATGAAGGTTCTCTGGATAGTATCTTAACAATTCTATTAAGTTTATTTAGGGACTTCCGGTTTGGCGCCTGTCGATGTGGGAGGCTTAGGGGAACCGCGCTGCTGCCCTGTGAAATAAAGTCGGCAAAATTAGTATTTAATTACTTACCGAATCTGCTGGAGAGGTACTCGAGTGGGAGACGGTGCCTTGTATTTGTGGTGAAGTTCCGACGAGCTGCAGGCTGCTGACGTGAAGGCAGTTTCACTCAGTGAGGTGAGGGAGCGCGGCCATGTTAGAAAACCCTCAGTGACTGAACAGCTGGCTGCGGCTCTTGTGTCTTCTTTACCTCAGCGCGATATTTGAATCTCTGACTGATTCCAACCTCGCCCCCTGCTGGTTGCTATAATACAAGTCACCCAAAGTTTCCAAATTATCTTTTTCCCCAACGCCATCTTGTGGAGGTTAAGAGGCTTAGCACTTGTTATATATTTACAGACTTTCCCATACCTTACCTCAGAGAAAAAGCCTCACAGAAAATTACTTTGAATTGGGACCTGGTTGGTCATTATTAATGCTACATACCTAATCTCTGATCATATCGTCAATTCCATTATTTCCAGCTTTATATTTTGTTATTGGCTAATTGGTTTTTCATTGCCGTTAGCAAAATGGCTTCCAAATTCTCTGGAAAAACTTATGAAAAGCAAAATAAGAAAAATACAAAACAAGTTATTATGGACTCTCCTGTCATAAATCACCCTCAAAAAATCTCTGCTCAAAATGTAGTCTCTGATGAACATGCCATGATTGCTTCGGAAGTGGCAAGGCTCTTAAATCCAGTCATAGAGCAAGCAGTAGAGAAAGCAGTAAACAAACTTCACCTCGAGATAAATAAAATCTCTCATCACCTAAATAGCCATGATAAAAAAATATCAGAATTGGAATCAACAGTATCTAATATATATGACGATTCATTCAAGTTCCAAGAAAAAATTGACTTTCTAGAAAAACAAGCACAAGAACTCTTCCTAAAAGTGGACGACATTGAAAATCGTTCAAGGAGGAATAACTTAAGATTCATTGGCATTTCAGAATCTCATAAACCAGACTCTTTATTGAATATTGTTACTAAAATAATCCCACAAAAGTTGGGGATTTCTCTGGAGTCCTTCCCGATGAAAGTGGAACGTCTCCATAGAATTGGCCCTCTAAAAGACTCACACCAAACTAAACCCAGAGTTGTTATTGCAAAATTCCTGGACTATTCTAACAAAAACACTCTGTTCCAGACATTCAAAAAATCTAAGGGTCTGGAGTTTGAGGGAAATAAAATTCTGATTTTTCAAGACTATTCAGTCCATCTTTCTCAAAAAAGGAAAGAGTTCTCAAAGGCTTGCCAAACCCTGGTTTCTCTTAGCATCAATTTTGCCTTGCTTTACCCAGCAAAGTTGAAAATATTCTTGACTTCAGGTGCCCGAATATTTAATGAATCCTCGGAAGCCAACACCTTTGTCGATCATCTTTCTAAACAAAACCGTGTGATCTCATCTTCTCCCAAGAAAGCTAC
>CM044439.1:125755346-125838811 GCA_024363595.1 Xenopus borealis
TTTTTCACACCACTGTATATAAGCTTTATAAAATATTCTTGAGCTATTTGCTTTCATAATTTTTGTTTCTGTTTTTTTTCTAATCACACAATAAATCTTCCATTATAAGTGTCCGGTGGCGTTTGACCACATCCTAGGATATTAGGCCTCATAGGTTTTATATTTCTATGGGACTTGCATGTAGGAGAAGGCAAAACTATTGTTGCGGTAAAACAGTCGTTGTGGTGAGGTTTCAGATGGCATTCCGGAGTAGGGTCCTTTAAAGACCAAATATTGTAGTGGCTAATTTAGTTAGTGGGTAATATTTCTTCCTTGCAGTGCTGGGGTCCTGAGTTCAATTCTGGTTTGGTCACTAGCGGGCAGATTTACTAAATTCTAAATTCGATTGAATTTTCAAAAAGATTTGAATTTCGAATAACTTTTTTTGGGTACTTCAATCATCAAATTTAAAAAATTTGATCGATTGATTGATCTAATGATTTGAATAAAAATCTATTCGATGGTCGAAGTACTTACCCTTTAATAAAAAAGGGTTTTTCTAAGTTTTTTAGATTGAATAAAAAAATTTGGTTAAAATGATTTAATCGTTCGATCGAATTTTTTCTGTTAGATCTATTATTCAAATTGCGGTAAAATCCTTTGAATTCGATATTCGAAGTCGAATGATTTAAATTCGGCCAGAATTCCATGGTCGAATTCAAGGGTTTTTTAACCCTCGAATTCGACCCTTGATAAATCTGCCCCTAGGTGAAAGGAACGTGGGTTTCCTCCCACACTCCAAAAACAGGCAAATTGCCTCCTAATTATAAGCTCCACTTGGACAGGGACTCATGTGAATGATGCATTTCTGTAAAAGTACTGCATAATGTCATAGTTTTTTCAGAAAAATCTTAAAAAGATTCAAAGATGGCATTTTACCAGATAAGGCTTTCATTCTTAACTACTTAACCAGTGTTCCAAGCTTAGTAACACGTGGTGTATATTACCAAGAGAAATTACTGTTATAAACTCATGAGCATTGGTCAGAATTTCTATACTTCTGATTAATAGCTGCAGAAAATCTGTATTTGTAATTATACTCGTAGGAGTGGTTAATTATCCTTGTATCATTTAAGAATATTCAAATGCATTGGAACAATCTAAGTAAATAATAATACAATAAATTAATTTCATGGAGTTGAATCTGTATCTGTACATTTCTTCTATGTATTTTCTAAAAGCTAGTGGCATAACATTACTGGACATTTTGGGGCAGATTTATCAAATTCGTGTGAAGGATTGAAATTCGATCGAATTAAAAAATTTCAATTGGTCGAATTTTCAAATATGCAAATTAGCTCAATTCGACCATCGAATTTGACAAATTCAATCGTATCGAATAGATCGACTACAAATCTATTCGACTATTCGATCATTTGATGGTCGAAGAGCTTGCCCTCTAAAATTTTATCTAAAAAGCCCTCAAATTAGTGAGGAATGATAAATCTGCCCTTTATGTCTATATATGGATGTCATGGATTTTATATTTCTCTCAACTGTATGTGATGTACAGATGCATTAAGTTTCTGTTATACCAGTCATAGGTGAGGAATCTAGTTGGACCATTACTCTATAACAGGAGGAAGTCTAGTTAGCAATTAGTTATATATTTGCAGATGCTTTGCATCTGATGTAATGGATTTTCTGCAAGGAAAGAAACTGTAAACAAAATTCATCATGCTCAAAACACCAAATGAGATTATGGAAAACAAAATCATTATTTTCTAAAGGCCCTTAATGCACTTCAACCCATTTCCATAAATGTCTGCAAAGAAAGTATCAATTTAGGGGTTTGCTCATTAACTATCAAGTATATAGTATAATAAGTTGTCAGGCTAAAACCAGTTCTGCTGTTGAGCTGCTCTGTGCAATAGTAGCTCCTAGGAAATTACTATTTTATGATTTTGATAAACATGTCAATTTGTTAAAACATTTTAAGGCATATTTATCAAAATCCAATTTTTTTGAGTAATTTAATTAAAAAACTCCAATCAAACTAGAATCCACGATTGGAGATTATTTATTATTAAGAAAGCATGATTGAAATCTGAAATAGTTGGATTAATTCCAGTGCTGACCACAGAAAATTTTAAATAGGAAAGGGATCCTGCCCACTGATATATATCAAACCTCAGTAGGTCTAAGATGATGGATTTTTGTACTCAGACATTGTCCATCCTTAGGATATAAGAAATCTAGACAAATTTGAGCTTTTTTTCCACAAAAAATTTGGATTTTATATATTTTATTTTTGAGTTTTTGGCATTTGTACTTTGATAAGCAACCCTGTTAAAGTTTGGATAAATACAAAAAAAAAAAAAATCAAACTGAAGGTATCCTTTCCGGATTCCCCAGTTTACTAATTCACAAATGAACCCCTTCTGTTTTTGTGAAATCAGGCAATTCTGACATCTGCATTAGATACTGTAAGTTAGGGAACTTAACCAATTCTAAGTGTTGGACTGTGACATTTGAGTTTTAATTTCTATCTTCATTCACCATTACACTTGTAAGTAGTGATGGGCGAATCTCACCCGTTTCGCTTTGCCGAAAAATTTTTGCTGGCGTTTCGCGAATTTATTCGCCAGCGGCAAATCGCGGGAATTCGCCGCAAATTCACCCCTGGCGAATAAATTCGCCCATCACTACTGGGCGAGAACAGTGAGAACAGTCTCAGATTTGTGTCTGGCTCTAAGCTTTGCATACATCCCTTTTCTGGGGTTATTTTTTATTGTGGAGATTACATTCTTATATAATGCACTATATAGTACAGTTAACTGTTCATGCAAAGAATCCTGTAATGAATTCTTCCCCTTTGGCAAGAAAAAATGTGGTATGTTAACAACAATCAGTCCTTGCACTTTAGGAGTGGGGTGATGTACACAAAGTGATGAATGTCAACCCAATGATGTGCAAATTTAAAGGACATTACTGGCCCCAGTATGCAAGATAAACCCCTAACATGCCAGGATAAAACACCAATGAGATGTGAATTACTTCTATCACAAATTATCCACTTTTTGTGTCATAAAACAAAAATGTTGATGTTTCTGGCTCAATTTAACTTAACAAAGGCCCTGCAGATTTGTTGCACAAGCATGTGCTTAGAAGGAAGTAATAACTTATTCTTTGTCCCAAAGGGTTCATATATACTTCCTCTTTTCCAAAAGCACCATTTTTCATTTTGTCATTTTGCCCTCTTAAGCCTAAAACGTTATAGTCCCTGAGAAGGTCTTAAAATACAGCTTCAATCTGAAAACACTTGCCAGAGGTCCCACAAAATCATTTTGATTGTGTAGGTGCACACACATGGAACCCTGGAAGAAACGACCGCTTGCTTTAATGAATCCTGTATTTTGCATCTTGCTAACAAAAAGCTGTAAATCACAGTCTTAAATACACAAAAGCAACATAAGTTAGTACATTGGAGAGATTTTGGAATTATGATATCTCACTGTACAGAAAGCTATGTGCAAAACTTTGCTATAGAAGGCAAATTGTTTAAATTTGAATGTAGTTTTTGGTTTCCCCTGCTTCTTTACACTTCCTATCAGTTGGAGTGGTCCATGTTGATATCCATGTTTGTGACAAAGAAAATCAGACTTTAATAAATTAGGTTTAAAATGTCATACATACAACTCAGCCCATAAACTCAACTCAGTCTTCATACCAGTCATATTGAAATGTCTTAGACAATTTTCAACTAATCAAGGTTTAATTAGTTGAAAAAGGCACAGCTGACCTAGTTCAGTGCAGGACCCGGTGCATTTTCATCTGCTCTCAATACATTTCTGTGGGTCTTTATAGTATATTATAACATAAACCCCAAGAGGGGGTGAAGTAGAAATTGTCAGGGAAATGAAGATTGAAGAAACCACCCTTCATTTCCTGAAAGTTTATTAATATGTAAACATTTCTTTTAATTTATAGAAATTGGTACTGTGCCAGAACATCTAAGGTTACCAGTAATGAAACTGGATCCATCTTAACAAGAACAAAAGGTTTACAAGTACAACTAATATACCATATCTTCACTTAGTCTAATGTAAATGCACAACTATAAAGATGCATTTTTCCCCAACTGCTAAGCATGACACTTGTGTTTTATTATAAGATATTATTTTGTCGGTGACATGGGCAGTATTTGGCAGATGTTTGACATTTTCTAAATACTGTAGTTTTTCAATAGAATGGCATAAATCCTCAATAATTATAGGTCCATAATGTTTACCAAATGTAAAATGTAATTTGTATTATAACATTCTTGTGTTGTTCCACAGAAACAAATGTATTGCATTTGTATAGTTCCAAAATACATATTAGTTCATCTGTGTTATTTATATAGCAGCATTCTACCTTGTCTAATGTGAATAATTGATTCAAGTCTTTTTCAGTACAAAGACCCTGCAATTGAATTGAATACAGTAAGAATAAGTTCATAGGTTGGGTTCCAATATCTACATGCACTACAGTGTATGTTTACTAGTCTTCTACTACACATACAAAGTCCCCATTTTAGAAATGAGTGAAGCTTTGTTTGGCCTGGTTGTTTTCATTAGATACTTTGACTTTTTTAACTCAGATATACCGCAACATTGACAAGCTGAACCACATCAGCAGTTGTCGCTAGATGGAGTAAACCAATTTAAACAAAAGAACAGTTTGCTTCTAACTGGCCTACCCTGTATCACTCACTTCTAAAGAACAACATACAATTTGGACTGATGTGAAATTCAACCACCGAGGGACTTGTATTTCAAACTAATATGATGTTATAAATGTAGCAATCTTGAACGTTTAAGATGTAAATTCATAATCAGAATTTAAGCTGTGTAAAAACAATTGTTTATCCTCAAACTCTAATCAACTATCCATCAACTAGCTTTGTATTTGTAAGATGAACAAATATTTGGAGGCATTATGGGGCTGCAAGTTGTACAACTTCAGTGCTGGGCCCTAAGAATCAGTAAATATTAAAGTTCATTATGCAACATAAAGCCTCAAAAGTTGAAATTGTAGCGGGAGTCAGAGGAATTATTGTATTCCTTGTACTGAAACCATGCTTGCAAGTCATGATACTAAACAACACAAAAATATGCTGTGTTTTGTTTCTGATCTTTGTTTCTGTGCTACATTCTGACCTCCAGTTATATCATGTTCCCACCATCTATAGGACTGGTCATAGGCTTTAGCTCTCTTTAATAACATTTCTTTAGACTCCCTTTCCCTCTAAATTCTTTGAATCTCTCAGTGGCCCTACTATTATTTTGTAACACTAATGATACATCTCTACCACTCCTGTAGTGATGGAGATTTACCTATACATAATGAGGAATGTGTACAGTAAGTCAAAGCTGCAGTGTATGTGCTGGGCAGGGCACAACACAATTACAAAGGCTTACAAAAGCTAAGTTTTTTTTAATTAATTAATTGCCACTCCTGCTGTCTCCTGATTCAGATACTATTGAAGCTGCACTGTATTATATGCCATCAGAATCTTGCTTATAGAAATAATTCCACTCATAGAAATGTCAATGCCTACCTGACTTTCCCCAAATATATATATTGTGGGCAAGTTTCCAAGGACTGGAGAGAAGGATTGAGTTTATTCTGGCTTGATAGATTGGTACACCTCAACACACAGTAAGGAAACAATGGCTGTCATTTGAATTTGTAGTCTAGAATTTTGATCATGTAACATTTCTAGCCTTGCAATAATATTTGGGTTTTATTGTTTTACAAGAAAGACGGGTATGCAATGTGGTGCTACTGTATGCTCCAGTTTCTAGGGGCCAACTGCTTGCATAGTACAGAACATATAATTCCAATTTAATTAACATGAAGGACACTTTACAATTTACATGTTTTCAAGCATTTAACAGGGGCACAGCATAATTATATTTTTCTTCAAACAATAGATCGGGTCCCATGAAAATTTGCTGCTACAAAAAAAACAAATTTAATTTACCCTTTTTTTTTTACAGTATCAACTTTTGTTATGTTTCCTTCAAATCAGAACAGTCTGGAAAAAATATCAGTTGATATAAAAGACTAAAAAGTGCCCAAAACCAGTTTAGAAGGTCTGTGTTCAAGTCTGGTTGTTATTATGATTTACTGATGGTATGGAGTCATGAGTCAGCCTTTAATTGAATGCATATGTTGAAATGGATGTAAGAAAGTGGAGATCCCCTGCAGAGCATTTATGGTTTACTCTGTGCAAAATGTAAGCATTCCGCGAGCCAGGAATTTATTCAGAACACATGGTGCTTAGCTAATTTTGCAAGATCATAACTGGAGCAAAGTACAATTTGATTTCCAAGAATTCTGCAGCAATGGAACCCTTCTATGTGCAATCTGGAAATGTGAATGGTGTTTCAGTTGTGCCTTGAACAGTTATTTAGGAAGCTCCCATATTCTCAATGCAAATTATGATCAAGCACATAAACTGCTTGCTTTTCAAGTTTGCTAGCTGATATACAGTTGACTCAAATGTCAGCGCATTATTATTCAGTTACATTAAGGCAATGCTAACTCATCAAAAACATTCCCTTGGCATGTTGCTGGGTGCCATTCTTACTTTCTGGCCCACACAGTGACTCTTAGGAATACCGAGTCCTTCATTTGTCAGCCTGTTCTTGTATAAACCTGATCACTCTCATATGACTAATGAGGAGAGGAACAATATAACAACAATGCCTGAATCTGCAAGGCTCATTCTCATATAAAAGTGTGAGCACATGATGACAGCTAACACTGAACATAGCAGCTGAAGCAAAACCTGCATTATATTGTTGTATAATTATTGCTTTTTTTGTGAAAGTGGTAGTGACAGTTGTTCTCTGAACTAAATGTTCATGTTTTGTTTTTACACCATCAGTTGGGTGTACTGGTGAGTTATATGTACTTTAACACTCAAATACATATGACATTTATATAATGGTTTAAATTCTAGCACTGATAGATATAGTGGTTATATGTTCTTTACATCACTGTTGGAACAGAAGGTATTGCATGTACAGATTGTGTCAATTTCAATGAAGAGCTTTTACTTACTGCTTGAAGTGCAGTATCTACAAACTATGGGTGATAAAACAAAGCACAGGATTATCTCAGTGACTCAAGGGCTTGTTTTTCATTCTCAAATGCTACTGCTTTACCTGTAGCTAAGTTTGCAGCTTTTAGAATTCATGCATACAGACAACTCTTTAGCTACTCAATGTGATTTTGTTAAATCCTCCACCTTTTGTATCTAGAGAAAATGGACAACCTTGGACCTACATACAAATTATGAACATTTTTATGCCTTCTGTATTACCTATTGAAAACAGTGGTCACTACAAAGTACGACAAATGTTTTGCTGACACTCAAGATTCAAGCAAGTGTTGTAACACTTTCCATCACAGTTTGCCCACTGGAGCAAATACAATGATAGTTATCCCTTACACATCTTTGCAGATATCTGCATGTAAAATTATTTCTTTTTATATTCACACAACATATGCAAGGGAATAATGGCATAAAGCAAACTATTCTGAGATAAATAAGATAATAAGATACTGGTTCAGTTCATGTCATGTCACGCATAATAATGAGCAAAATTTTACACCTACCATGGACTTGTTGCATTTGGCAATTTGTTTTCACAAAACATAAACTTTTCTCTGTGTAAAAATGCTGTAGTAAAAACAGAGTAATGCTGAGAAAGTGCTTTCACTTCATTGCATTTTGGATGAGAAAAATGATGCAGAAAAAACACCCTTTTGGGCAAATTCACTAACAGTTTCTTTTGCCAGCGTCAGCTTCCTACCCCTAGCACCATTCGGAGGTAACATTCAGTAAAATCCACACTTTAGTGAATTTGCAGAGTAACAACCACTCACAAGAGCAAAAAGTCACCTGGTGATAGGGTCCCAGTCGCTAGTGAATCGGTGGCGATGTCCCTGTGGGTGGCAATGCTGGCAAAAATTTGCTAGCATAAACTACTTCACCCTTTAGTGAATCTGCCCCTTTGGCTTCAATGTATTTTGCATGAAAAAAAATACAGCAGAAAATATGCCCATTGAAGATTTACTCATTAGTCACACACACTAGTATAACTGATCATAGCCTATACCAATGTCCCCTTTAATGTTATCTTGGCTCTGTGCCCAAAAAAATTATTTTGTATGAACATTTTCCATTTGTGTGCACATTTTTAAAAACTGTGTGCACAAATCAGAATAAATGCAAAATGTTGTGTTTTCACACATTGTGCCCTTCCACAATATGTTCCATCTTCTCTTCTTTTCCTCTTTTTATCTTCCACAATCTTGATGCCCCAGTTAACTACTGTTTATTAGATTCGTGTTTATAGATTTAGGGGCAACTTTACTATTATTCCCCATAATTAGCTCGACCAAATTCGATATTCGATTAGCATTCGATCATCGAATGCTAATCGAATAGTTTTAGGCTACCTTTTATTCGATTTTCGACCATTCGCTATTCGATGATCGAATATGCCAAAAATTCGACTAAATGAATAAATCCTACGTTCGAAATTCGATCGAATTTGATCCAACTTTGATCTATTCACGTGAATTTAGTACATCGGCCCCTTAGACTCAGAAGCCTACGGGAGGGTTCAAAGTAGCCAAATTTGCATATTTGAACATCCGATTAAATTGTACAATCGGAATTCGATCGAACTTCGATCTATTCACGTGAATTTCGTAAATCTGCCCCTAAATGAATACACTAGTAAACCCTCAAAGCAATGCTGCTCAGAGTCCTCTGTGAACAGAAACACTGCATTTCTTTCCTTCTTTTGTGTACAAACAGGCTTCTGTATCAGACTGTTTTCAGCTTAAACTTCCAGGGCTTGGGCTTGAGTTTGCTCCTCTCCCCCTCCCTCCTCAGGGAGAGACTCAGTGATGTCACAGCAAGCTAATTTGTCAGCTGCTATCCTAAACAAACAGAGACAGTGTCTAGAGCTCAGTAGGCAGTCGAATATTTTAAAATTTTTATTTTATTCGCTGATCGAATGATCGATCGATCGAATATTCGATCATTCTAATCTATTTGATCATTCGATCATTCACTATTCGATGATTGAATGTGCCTAATTTGCACATTCGACCAATAGAATAGATCCTACAATTAAATATTCCATCGAATTCGATCAAATTTGATTTTATTCACATGAATACATGTGAATTTAGTAAATTGGCCCCTTAGTGTTTATTTAGTTGGGAATAGATTTAAGCTATAGCTATGTCAGGTGATTTGTAGCACTTTAAATCTCCCACTTGGCAATCCCTGTGACCCAGTGAGATAAGAATTGGGCATGCGTATAAGCACATATAAAGTGGGGAGGTGCAGAAGTGTATAAATCCTGCCCCACCCATGGAGCAAATCCCACACTTATCTCCGTGGATATGCATTTTACCTTTACCTTTACCATCATTTTAGAAGCAACTGTTTGCACATCATTTTAGAAGCATTGTAGAACAGCATACATACTTTATTTGGTGCCCTTTTTCAGTAATTTTCATGTTGTCCTGTTTTGGTAAATAAACCCTCAGATATGATGGGGTTTTCTAACTGTTTTGATGGGATATTAGTCTTGAACAGAATCTCAGTTTGGAAAGAGCAAGTAAATTTTGCTTAAACAGAGGCAACTCCAAATGCTTTATTAAGGCATTAGAACGAGAATAACCAGTAACGTAAGTGATCGAAATAACTCTCTGTATCGGTCTTAAACCAAGTAAAAAACAGTATAGAGTAGATATAAAACAAATGGTTTAAACAAAACTGAAATGTTAAGTAATATTTTCTGAAACCTTTCAGAAATTGATTAATCCCATCTGTTACCATCCCACTAAAAGCAATTAGGCCCTGTATCATAAGAGGCAGTGGAAGTGCAATTTGTTGGTTTCCAAAAGTTCAACTTGTGTGGAGAATTAATTTTTCAGAATACTTGGCCAAATAAGATATGCAAAGTCCTATTTTGAATTACAGAAACAGACATAATCTATGGTTCATTCCCGTAAGTGACTAATTTTATAAAGTTTGTAATGTTTTCCCAATTTTCTACTTAGCTCCTTCCAGAGAACCATAGTTTCCAGAGAGTTGTACTACAGTGCAGAAACCTGATAGCACCATGGGTACCTTAAAGGTTTGAATTTTGCATCACACTGTAGTCTATATACAGTACATGCAGTTTCCCAGCAGGAAATGGTTTGACTTGCTGGCAAATAGACAGAAGACAGAATACAGCTCGTATATAGTTATATTGCTTTCCGTAGACCTTTAAACTTCACTAGGTTTTGATAGTCCCCTTTATGTTAAGGGAAATGTAATGAAATCTTAGTTGGGGTATCACTCATTACAGGGTTTGATGAGGCATATATTATTATTCTGAATAATTTCTCTCCTGTATCTTCGGTTGAGTAATCAAATGTGATTGCAAATATATGTCTCAATTTTATTGTTTCTCTTTTTAATGGGTCACCTCTACATTTATATATCCTTAATGTTATTTTTTTCTTCCTTCTGTTGCCCACTTTTTAACATCAGCTACATAGTTATTGGACTCAATTATAATTCAAAGAAGTGTTGAAACACTGATGTATAGCCAAAAGCTGTGAAGACTGAAAACCAATAAAATATACTATGGTACAAATGCTAACTTTATAATATAAATACATAATACATCTACACCTAATTGGAGCTGTAGCTGGCTTCTAAGGTCCCTAAGAGGAAACCATAGCATATTACAATCATGCAAGGTGCTGATGATTTTGATTACCTTTCAGGACTCACTGTAGTTTTGCCGCTCCATTTCTTAGCTCATTTAAGACAATGTATATTTCCTCTTAAATTCTGTTAAAATAGTTCTACACTTCCCCTGTGATTTCAGTGTTTATTTCCAAAAAAAGAACACATTCATCTGACACTCTAACAATATGCTATGATTGCAAAGTGCATTGAAAAAACATCAAATTGAAGTGGGACATGCCGTATGTATATGATATTTGCAATATTAGCTTCACTCGTGGCAATCAGCCAGGACAAATACTGAGCCTGTTAACTATTCCCAGAACTGCAATAATAATAATTTCCAGAAATGATTGTATTACACTATTCTTCATTCTGGTGTCAATGACAAATCATTTCCACCATGCTGAAAGGCAATCGTTCCAGTCAATGAGTGTGCTTGAGAAGCTAATTTTGTGCAATGGCAATTGTCTTTAAAGATATGCCATAAGCTAATGACTTTTATGGGTTAAAATATGTTGTTAGTGTGTGCATATTATGCACATTGCCATAAACACAGCAATTAGAGTGTTCATATGTTAGAGATGATAAAAGGATGTGGCTCACTGATTTACAAGGCTTTTTGCTGGTTATCCTGTAGCCTTATTGTATGTCCATGAATGTACAGCTAATGAAGGCAATGAGGAAGAATGAAGATCTGATGGTTTGCTGATTACATTACCATTCGCTGCGGTTGTCATGGGTGCATCTGTTCTGTTTCACCAAAATTTTGTGAAATTATGAAAATTCACAAAACTCATTGACATCAACTGGTATTTTTTTACTGCAACTTTTTCCAAGCTGACCAACTTTTTTTTTTACAATACATTGGAGTCTATGGCCATTTTTTCACTGCAAAACTTGCCAAAATTTCAATCATTACCAGTTATTAGCTAAAGCAACTTTGACATGGTGCAAGAGGGAATTGGGAGAAGAAGACACAACAAGTAGTATCCTGTGTATTGTGCTTTAAGGAGTTGTAAATCCCCCAAATATTGTAGGCAATAATGAATAATATTAAAAATTTATATCTTTTAAGATCTATAGATCTGCTACAATTGCTGTCCAAGTTCAAATGAGGG
The DNA here is from genome assembly GCA_024363595.1 of Xenopus borealis. Classification (NCBI taxonomy): domain Eukaryota; kingdom Metazoa; phylum Chordata; class Amphibia; order Anura; family Pipidae; genus Xenopus; species Xenopus borealis. Next base: position 125,767,266 of record CM044439.1, read on the forward strand.
GTAGGCAAGTCCTAGCAACCCCTGCCAAATCGCAATAGGAGGGTAATAGCCCTGCAGGCATACTAGCAAAGACAGGCTTCAGTTCCCTGTAGGGTCGGTCTAGCTGCTGATTGGTTCCTGTCCTACAGTGAAGTGTACTGAGTTTCGCCAGCTCCCCTGCACAGCCTGGGAAAGGAGGCAACAGGAAGTGGAACAGATGGGTGGGGCTAGTAGGGTTTTTGCAGAAATTTTCAATACGCCAGCCTGAAACACTACTTTTTTAAGCATATTCCTGTATTTAAAAGAGTATAATGCACTGGCACATTCTTGTCTTTCACACAATGGGCCAGATTCAATTCAGCAAGAAAAGGATATCTCACGCCTGTACCGTGACCTTCAGCCTAACTGACTTTAAACAACTGTCGCGCCCCTTTGCTTGCCAGAACTCCTCGCCTTGCTCCTCTCGATAAGTCCAGGTGGCATCCGAGTAAGCTGAGGGCTCCTACACTACTGGTGAAGCCGAGCCGAGACCAGGGAGCTTGGCATCTGTTCTGGTTTAGGGTGCCGACTGTGACAATGAGATTCAATTCGAGGAGGAAAAACTTTTCTCCAGACTCAGATACAGTTATTTCCCATAAACCTCAATAGAGTTTTCATGTGATAAACCATAAGTTTTTCTAAAATCAATTGCATCTCAAATTGAATCTCATCCATGACTTTTCATGTGATAAACCTTTCTCTCACTGAATTGAATCTGGCCCAATATGTTGTGTTATAACCATAAAACAGCAATATAAATTTATCTAGCCACATGGTCATAATACAGACATACTGTAGCTAGCTTTAACAGTACATTTTGCTCACAAAGTGCAACTTCTTGTTTTGTATTATTTTGTGGCCGTGAACAGTTATCTGCTATCTGTAATTTATGCTCTATGTAATAAAATAGTTTTGTGTGCGATGTACCTACAACTGAGTTTTATATTATGTACCTATAACTGAGTTTTGTATTTATATTCTTTTTATTTGTTTGCCCTAAAATATTTTGTATAATGTACTGGCAAATAATTGTTTAGACATTCACAAGGCGTCTTGCACTCATGGTTTATTTTGCTTCCTTCAGTAATAATTCTTTGCATCATGTGTTTATTTTGCAGATACTGTAAAAGGTTGTGTAGCAAAGTTGTTTTTCAACTGTCCAATGAAGGGTCATTACTGCCTATACAGTAAGTCCAGTTTTACTCTCATCAGTCAACAGCCACAGCTATGGATCCATATCCTCTTTCTCTTCCATCAGGTTTGTCATTTGGCATTAAATTAACATTTAAACAGAATATCCTGTCTCTGCATTAAATACCACGTTGAGTTTTTGGGTTAATTTTTTACTGTTTGTTTCATGTTCTTCACTTTTATAGCCTCTTCCTTGCTACATTTATCTGCTGCCTTAAGTTGTACCTGGATTATGCACGTAACTCTTGAGTTATCTGGAAATCATTTCACCACAGAACATTATCTACTGTATATTCAAGATTCATTCTTAGTCCCTATTGCTCTATAACCATAAATCTATAGGGGTCATTTACAGTAGCAAAAGCCATTTTTGTGGCATTGCTTAGTTTTTTCCCACTACAGCATTTTCCCCCAGAATTCCAGCATTGTTATGTCCGGGGGAATTGCGCTTAGTGGTTGGTGTCATTCGCATCATTCTGCATGTAAGTGATGTGTGTATCCTATTCTTTTAGTGTAACTGCGCTGTAGCAATTGATGCAGTGCCATGAGAACCCTGGATCTACCACCTGCCTGGTTTAGAGGTGGGGTTCCCAGGGCTCCCAACCATGCTCAATTCAGAACAAGGCAGGGAAGAGTGGCACCAAACTCAAATATATGAAATCTGTTTATCTCAGGTTGTGTGTTTGAAGCTCCAGCACATCCAAAGATTTAAGCCTCTCAGAATTGGCAGGATGTTTGGAGTGAATGGTGTTTGTGTATCTGTCGGACTATGCACTCTTACCTCTAAGATTCCCTAGTATTTGGAGTTCAGCTGCTTGGTTTTCAGAAACACACAGTGCCTCATTTACCAAGGACCATAGGAATGGGTCAGGCCCTGGTGCCGCCCCGATGTGGCTGCAGTAATGTCGCCCCTCAACCCTCCGTGCCTAGCATCAGAGCGGGGCGAGGGTGGACATTGATAGTTATTGCACTCTGCACTGAATACTGCCTCCCATGTATTTCTGCATAGATCCAGGGCTATTAACGGAATTTCATGCCCTTACTACAGAGATGGCCACCATAGGTGGATTTTCATTAAAGCTTGGGGAGGCCTCCTCAAACATGTTTGCCTAAAAATGTAAGAAAAAAAACTACTCTGACTGTGATGTGCCTATTTGAGTTTGTCTGGGGGTAGGGTTGGTTGTTGTTGATTCCAGTGATGTCATCATGAGATTTGGTTCTGAAAATCTTGTGAGATTTCGGATGATCTGGTTGCCAATTCTAAGTTGCCTGGCCTATTATCTTATGTGACACTGATGTTGAAGGGTTCCGAGTGTGAGGAATATACCACCGCTCCTCCACGCCGGCATCTTCTAGTGCGCGTGCTCCGCGCTCTTCCCGTATTTAATGGTGCAGGCGTGCTGACGTCATGCGTCAATGGCGCCAAATTTAAAATATTTAAAGGGGCATCTGGCCTTTTATAGTTGCCCGTGATAGGTTTAATCCTGGTGCCTTGTACCTGTGCTGTATAGCTTCTGTTTGTTCCTGAATACCTGTTTTGACCTTGCCTGGCTTTGACTACTCTGATAATCCTGTATCCTGACCTGTGCCTGTATTTGACTACCGATTCTGCCTCATTCTTGTCTGTTTTATTACCCGGTTTTGACCCTTTGCCTGCCTGACATTCCGTGCTGTCTGCCTGTCTCGACCCAGCCTGTCTGACCACGAATCTGCTTACTCCTGTTTGTACCGTGACCTTTGGCCTTTAAGACTTTCTATACCGTTGTGCCCCACTGTTGGCCAGAACTCCTGCCCTGTACCTCTCGTTTAAGTCCAGGTGGCATCTGAGTAGCTGAGGGCTCCTCCCGAAGCCAAAGGCGTTCACATTACTGGTGAAGCACGAGCTGAGACCAGGGTGCTTGGCATTTGTTGTGGTATTGGGTGCCGACCGTGACACTGAGGCCTTGATGATCCTTCTGGCCATCTCTTGTGGGAGTCTCCTCTCTCCCAACCTCTCTCTTTCTGTGTTCAAATTAGGCTTGTTTTATACAGTTTTAGTATAGATTATATTCTTCTTAACCCCACCCATTTGCCAGTTATATTATTAGGGATTGCCAGCTATGGGTATTGCTGTGTATTAGCATATTTTGGAGGTATAACTGTTCTATTTCTATTATAGCAGGCAAATTCCTATGACAGGAAAATGTATAGAACTAAAAGACCCAATCCTAAATTTTATATAGAATAACTTAACTATATATATATATATATATATATATATATATATATATATATATAAATTCCATAGACATATTATGTTCTTATATCAATCCATGAAAAGGTTTATTCCAAACTCTGTCCTGCAAGGATACTGAAACCAGTCCTCCAAATCCAATTCAATGAGTACTCCAGGGGTCAGTTGCTGTAAAAAATCTGTTTTCTTTTATTTATTTGCACAACATGTTTCAGACCATATAGGTCCTTCCTCAGCACCTGGTCTGAAACATGTTGTGCAAATAAATAAAAGAAAACAGATTTTTTACAGCAACTGACCCCTGGAGTACTCATTGAATTGGATTTGAAAGATATTGGGAGCCTGGCGACTTCCTACTCCATTGGAGGCCATCTAACTGTGATAACAGGAAGAAGTCTTTTGCCAAAAGTTTACTTGAATTTGAAACCAGTCCTCCCCAAATGCCACCTGTCACTCCACATTCATGCAGTTTTATATTTAAACATTTGCCCTTAGCTGTTTTTAACTAGAAGTTATATTATAGTGGTTATTTGTTATATAAAGTTAAATATTTCTATATGATTTCCCACAGTATATGTGAGGAATCATAAACATTTGATTAACACGAAATACAAAGAATATAGGCATAAGATTAATCAAAAACGGGATAAAACAATCTACATATAAAATAATTATAACTTTGCTGTTTCTGGATTCCAAACGCTCCACAGAAATTTTAATCAAGTATATGTTTAAATTTGACATTACAGATAAGTGAAACAGTCGATTTTAGTACTGTAAAGGCAGAAACATTTCTCTCGTCTGCATAGACTTACAATGTTTTGCTATATCATGGAATGTAATCCTAATAAGTGTATCAGATGTAAGTAGCAGAAACGTATAAACAGATGAATTCCAGTATGGATAGAAGAATGTGCAATCACATTTCCTTAAGTTCATCATAATATAATATGTAGTGTTTTTCAACAATCTGACATTCAAGGGGTCACTTCTTTAATAATAATCCATAGTCCAAGGCTGCATTTTACTTAGTTGGTAATAATATTGCATTTCCTTGAAGTAAAAGGGATCTCAATCATTGCTTTGTCTCTGTTACTTTTTTCTTTCATCTTTAAAGGAGAACTAAGCCCTTAACATAAATATGACTAAAAATTGTATTTTAATATACTGAACTTACTGTACCAGCCTAAAGGTTCAGTATTTCTATAATAGTAATGATCCAGACCTTCAAAGTTGTCACATGAGCTCATAATCTTGGATTTGTGCAGTGACACTGCACATGTTTAGTGTGCTGTGGGCAGCTTTTGAAGCGTTTTACAAGTAGAAATTAAAGTTTTGTAAGATGCCATATAAGCTGATGCTACTGGGCTCATTATTTCTGATGCACTGGGTTTGGAGCTACCATATAATGAGAATCTGAATTTTTTAAATTCTTTATAAATTCGATATATTTTGAGTTGGTCCCTAAGATCAGGTAACTGACAGTAGCACAGAACATGTGCAGTGAATCAGCAGAAAAGAAGATGGGGAGTTACTGGGGCACCTATCTTCTCTGCTAAAAGGCTCTGGTTGCCTTGGGCTGGTACATAATCCTGTAATATAATGCATAGCATTTCTACTCTAATTGTTAAGATTTAGTTCTCCTTTAAACTCCATCTTACTCCACACTAGCAGGTAAAGAACTGACTTAAACTCGTTTCCATAAGTCTAAAGGAATAAAACCATGAAATACAGGCTTAGGAAGCAATGTGCTTGTATGCTCTGTGGAAGTACCAGAAACTATTATTGCTACATGTGACCATTGTTCCACAACAAGGGGCAGATTTATCAAGGGTCGAAGTGAAAATTAGAATTAAAAACAAAAAAAATTCGAGCTATTTTTGTGTACTAGGGAATAGTCCAAATTCGATTTGAATTTGCAAAAAATTAGAAAGTTCGAATCTTGAAATTAATAATTAAAAAATTCAAATTCTACCATTTGCCATCTAACTCCTGCTGAATTGCTGTTTTAGCCTATGGGGGACCTCCTAGAACCTATTTGGAGTCAATTGGTGGACTATGAAAATTTGAAGTTTCTTTTTTGGAAAAAATTTCGAATTGAATTTTATTAAATAAGCTATTATTCGATTTGAACAATCCCCTCATCAATCATCTCATCCCCTTTCCATTTATTTTAAATATACTCACCTCAATCCACTTCCCCATCCCCATTTTGAATCTATTAGTTCACCAGTTCTTTGGGTATCCTATCATTGCATTTACTCTTCTTGGCTTTGTATTCAACATCACATACACACACATCTCCGAACACAAGAACTAAAGGACCATAAGGATGATGCCCCTGTTTAGGTGACTTATGCTCTTGTTTGGATATTCAGAAAACAAAAATAGATGTACCTTATTTACAATAGGTTTTCATAATATATATATATATATATATACAGTACAGTTTCTCTGCTGGAAGAATAGTCCTCCATTGCATTGATTGCCAATATTTGATCATTTTGTGCTTTTTCACTTTGGAAAAATATATAGCTTTCCAGGTTTGTGTTTTTATTGATAATTCTAAATTGTATTGATTAAAACTCTGAGGACTGCACTACCAAAATATCCAAAACATAAATTTTTAGCAGGTGCATAATCTGATGAATCCATAGTGAGCAAATATGTCTTTCTACTTCAAACTAACAATCTATACTGATTTCTTAAATTTTGCAGTTTTTGTTTGTTTGTGATTTTCATCATCTTATCCATCATCTTATCTCCCACATTTTCATTAGATAAAACATATAAATAAGAATACCAGGGATCTATTGAACAGTTTGATGCCCAATGTGCATAGGTTTATAAAAAGTATGTGTGCATGTCCATAATGAAAATAGTGCATATGAACTATCATTTTAGCTATTGCAAAATCCATACATTTACTACCCTTTACATTGGGTAAACCATAAAAAGGAAGTTCACTCCAGAATGCCATATGTTTTTGAAAAGTACCAATTCTCATGAATCCAAAATGGGTAAATATGTCTCCCCAAAACTACCAGTCACAAACCTTAGTTGTAATGCCATTTCTGAATAGTAGCTTCCACTTTACAGCATCTTTTCTCATACATATCATTAGCCATATGGGAATTAATCAAATAGGACAGGTGTTAACACAAATATTATAGTCCTGTATATTTTAAATTCCTGAACAACCACCTTATGGGGAGGAAATAAAGGAAAACGGAATTGGTATACAATAGAGAAGTGCTAAAGAAAGAAATCTGAGGACCACAAAAATGTAAATATCTTTTCCTATTACTATGCAGAGCTTGTTACAGGAGCCATTGATCATTCACAGTGGAACTATGCAGGTACTACAGACTCTATGGGAGAAGACACAGATCAAGGACACTCATAGCTTTGAAGCTTTTCTTATGCAGTCCATGTTTCCTCACAAAAAGGTAATATTCTGTTTCAATGAACTTATGTACCATGTGCTTGTTTTCATTGTTGAAACTAGAGTTGCTAACTAGTGATGGGCGAATTTATTCGCCAGGGGCGAATTAGCGGCGAATTCCCGCGATTCACCGCTGGCGAATAAAGTCGCGAAACGCCAGCAAAAATTAGCCAAGAAAAAAAACGACGCGACGCGCGCCGAAAATGAAGCGACGGAAACGATGCGACATGATTTTTTTCGCCAATTCGCGAATTTCGCTGGAATCTCACCGGTTTCGGCGAAGCGAAACGGGTGAGATTCGCCCATCACTATTGCTAACGAAATTACATTTTAACTAAAAATTTATTTTTTATAAAATGGGATTACTGTTATTCTTAAAAAGTTAAATATGTGTTTATGTGTAATAGTTTGCATGAACTGTTTCTTCTAACTTTATCATTTATCAATGTTCTGATTGAGAATCCTGCAAGAAAAATACACCAGGATTCCTTTCTTTTCATAGTTTCCAGGAACTAGCTACATTTAGAACAGATCAACCAAGTTGGCCTATCTGGTCTGATTGTTTGCTTTATCTAAACTGATATTTATTATTGGCTATAGTGTTTGGACATCTATTTTTTCAGAACAACTCCTATAATAAGCTATACCTGTAGAAATGTTTTGTTTTACCTTGTCTGTGCATTTTTTCAATATTGGAAATATTAAAATTGACTGCTGTTGATAGAACTGAATCACAATCACTCTTTCCTATGTGCAATTAGATTGATTTAGAACAATTTGTCCTGAATTAACCTAATTCAATATGTATTTTCCAGCTATTTCCAGCTATTAAACATTATTATAATTAGTCAATAAATCTGTCCCTAGATATTGTGTTGACCTTTCAGATGAAAGGCATTTATTAACTAAAGAACAGCTATTCTTTTCAACCAATGCAGCTGTACTTGTGTGAAATGAGACCCCTTGTAAAATATTGTATTGTATACTCTATTGTATTGAGGGCTAAAGGGCACCTGCCAGCAAGTTTTATATATTTATTGCAAATTTAGAACCTTTCTGATAGCCCACTGGCACTAGAAGTTGGTCAATCTAGTACCTGAAGTGGTTTGCAACTGTAAACATAAAGGAAGAGTTTAAATTTTGTAAAAAAAAACAAAACAAAAAGAGGCAACTGCCCACAACAGATGTACTTGGTTCCTTTGCACTTTGTATATGCCCTATGGGGCCAATTCAAACAAATCAAAATGAGGCAACTGCCCACAACAGATGTACTTGGTTCCTTTGCACTTTGTATATGCCCTATGGGGCCAATTCACTAAAGTGTGAAGCATTTTTATGCCATCTCAAAGCACAAATGTTAAAAGCAGTATTTCTAGTGACGCTAGTAGCACGAATGCTTAGTGTGGTTTTGCATGGCTTTATTTTATATAGATTTTTAGATGCAACAAAAACAGTTGGCTCTTTTTTAAACTAAGCTTGCATTGTTTTCACATGTTCAATAAGTTCCAGCCAATTGCCTTTAAATCTTTCCCTCATGTCTTCAAAAAAGGTCAAAGTAGTTCTTCAGCCTTAACAAAACGGAACCCTCAGGCTTTGTTTTTACAAGCAATATGATCAGTCAGATGTAGTTGGATGTCAAAATCTTATGGTTCATCTTTCATTAACTCTTTTCTTGTTGTCCATGTCAGCAATCAGTATAATTCACTAGTGATATGGCCTTCCTGCAGACCGAGAGTCATTCTGACATCTCTTCGACATACAGGCTCCAATAAAAAGGGTATAAAAAAAGCTTTTGTCCATTCTGCCATTTATTGGTGCACAAGTTCCGATAATTCCAAGGAACGGGCAGTGACACCCTAGTTCATTTTCAGGCAGGTATGTGTGCTTTGTTCACAAAGACTTGTCCACTGGCAGCAATATGGTACAGTTATAATAATTTAATCCATAATTTTAGCTTTTGCCTTAGCTCTCTCACCTGCATCCACTCACTTCCTGGTTCCTTCTTTCTGGACAGAGATCACACTCCTTACCCCACCCCTTTTACACAGGTGATGATTATCCAGCTTTTCCAGCTTCAGTGAACACAGCCCCTTTTATTTTCCACATTTGCTTCCCTCCAGAATATTCCCTGTTAAAGTGCCACAATGGATATATTTTACAGCATATTTGAGGATATATGAGGTCCTTGTGCCTTCATATTGTCATGGAACTTCTCTTGACTTCTAAAATCCTTATATTTTACAGCAGTGGGTATATTATTCCTAATGTATTTAAACAGGGCTGCCATCAGAGGGGGGGACAGGGGGGACAAGTGTCCCGGGCCCGGGACTGAAGGGGGCCCGGCAGTGCTGCATTTTTCCAAGAGCCGGGCCCCTCTTACGAGCGCCGAGCCTGTGGGCACCTTCCGATGTTCCAAAGGCTGAATGTAGAAGTGCTGAACAGACGCAAAGTCTTGAAGCGGCACAAAGACACAAATTCACGAAGGAGCCGACACTGAAGTCCTGAAGTGATGGAAAGACCCGAAGTCATGAAGGAGCCGACACTGAAGTCCTGAAGTGGCGAAAATACCCGATGTCACGAAATGAGCTGATGCTGAAGTCCTGAAGCCACGAGTTCTACTGACGCTAATGTGGGTTTTTTTTAATCCCCTGACCACTAATGTTTTCTTTTAATACTCTATAGGCCCCTGCCACCAATTTTAAAAAAAAATATTTTATGGGGCTCCATTTTTTTTTAAGTTGAAAGGGGGGCCCTGTCGCAATTTGTTTTTAAAAAAAATATTTTTAGGGGCCCTAATTTTTTTTAACTTGTAAGGGGGACCCTGTCGCTAATGTTTTTTTAAAAAAAATATTTTGTGGGGCCCCAAATTTTTTTAACTTTTAAGGGGGGCCCTGACCATCAATAGCTTTTTATAACTTATGTGTGTGGGGAGGTTACTTTTTTAGCATTGATGTCTGTGTGGTTTTTTAACTTTGATGTGGAGTGGGTGGGATCAGGGGTGGGGCTTGGGTGCAAGGGTGGGCGGGGCCCAGGGGGCCCCAAAAATTTTGTTGTACCAGGCCCCGTGATTTCTAATGGTGTCCCTGTATATAACCTCGGTACATTTGAAAATGTCATTTTTGAATTCTGCATCAGATTTTCAATTAGAGTGAGATCAGGGCACTGGAACATTGTTGGACATTCACACGTTCTTAAGCCACTGTCAAGACTTGCTGGGTTTCAAACTCTGGACTTTGTGCTGAGTTACCTGTAAACTTACCTGTTATGCCACTGGAGATCCTTAGTCTTGTTTTGTTCTTTATTCTTGTTGTTCCTGGTATACTCCTGTCTTCTGCTTTATCTCTCCTCCCATCTCGTTATCACCATCTGTTTCTCATGATCCATTCCAAACCCTTTATAAGCCTGCCCCGACCTCTGCTCAGTGCTTGGTCATTAAGCTGTTCTTGTGATCTTACCTCTGGTTTCTATGTTTTCTGATCCTGTTTCAAGTTCCAAGTTGGTAGTTCTCATCACCACTCTGGTTCCTTGTTTCTGATTCCAAGTCCTGTTCCAGTTCCTGCCTTGTTGCTATACCCTTGAGTCCTTCCTTGCCTGCTTTTGGATTCCCTGGTTCTGACTCCTGGCCTGTCCCTCAACTTTTTTTGTCTGCTGCCTGACTTGAATTTTTGGCCTGATTCTGGACTGTATCTCTGCCTGACAATTTCTACTATTTCAAGTTTGTACATACATTGGGAGCACCATTACTTGTATCTCTTCTTTAAAAAGACGTCGGAGAACCGGGTTCAATGTCCAAGTATAGCTTTATCTAATTATCCCAGGGTTTGTTCCTAAATTACTTCCATATTGATTTCTGGACTTCTGACCTTTGCCTCAACCTGACCTTGCCACTTGCCAACTGCCTATTGACCCTTTACCTGGATTTGACTCTGAATATTGCCTCAACCTTTGCTGTACCATGTATTGGACTTTAACCCTATTGCTTCCTCTTTGGTCCTGACTAACTCCCACTGGGAGCCGATAGGCCCCACTGACACACCCTAGGTCACCCAGTCTCCAGGCTCCCAATTTCCTGGTACTCCACAACATCTCCTCAGGGAAGATGTGACAGCCACTCAAGTATTACTTTGGCATGGTGGTTGGAACCATTGTGGTAAATGTTCTTGCCAATAGGCGTCTTAATAGGCGTCTTGCTGGGTTCTTCTTTGCTATGGCATGAGAGTCTATCATAGGGTATCCGTTGTGCTGCAAAAACTGCTAGAGACCTTTTTGAAATTTATTTATAAACCACATATACCAAACTACAGTGACAAATAAAAAGATAAGTAAGCCTTTTTTTTTTTTTTTTTTTTTTTTTTTTTTTTTTTTTTTTTTAATCCCCAGTCGCCACAATAACATACCATAATCACTGCATTCCGTCTTATTTTATTTCTCTAAAAAAAAGCTTACCTCAAATGGATTCCTACTACACATGCCTGAGCAGTAGACACCTCTCTACAGTCAGAGAGAGGAGAGCAAAACAGAGAAAAGAAGTTAAGCTGCTTGAGATAAAGAAATCAAACAAGCACAGAATTATGTGAGTAAGGTATGTGCTGTTTAGAGTAATTTTAGAGACTTAGAGACTTATTCTTTAAGTAATATCTCACTTCTAGAAACAAAAAAGTGGTTTGATCACTTAAAATAACTTTGCAATTTGCATCATTCGTTCTTCCTTATGATCTAACAGATGCTGTTAAACATTAAGTTTAGGACTTGATGAGTACTTGATGACATCAGTCAGACATTATTAAAGACACCCCTCAGGAGATCACATCAGTGGCTTAACTGAGGAAGCAGACCCCATGGTTGCTGGGGGCCCTGGGGAACAGTGTGGTCTGCTTCCTCTATAGTATTAAAATACCCTCTCCCTGCTGCACTTCTTCTATTGATGTGCTCACACACCTTTGCAAGAGAGATAATGCTCACTGGGCCCCTCCAAAAAAGAATTTTGACAGGGGGGTTCAGCTTGGGGGCAAATTCACTAAAGAGTGCAATTGCAACACTTTGCCATGCAAAAATGAGCTCAGACAACGCTATTTCACTAAAGTTGCGTCCAGGGTGATGAACGCTGGCAAATTTTCTCTAGCATTACTTCAGCAGAGCGAGCAAATCAAAACGAAGATGCGATAGTGTTAAATTCTGTCTAGTTCAACTCCATTAGTGATCTTGCGCTCAGGCTAATTTGCATATAGCAGGTGGAGTGGAACTATTTATGTTACATGGTGCATCTAATCTAACAGTGATAGCAACAAAGAGTTCTGCTGCCACAAATTTCTTGGTACTGTTCAGAAATTGTGATCATTCTAATCGGTTAATATTATTGCTGAGTGAAATGACAATATAGCATTCATGATACAATCTTTCAGTATGAATGTGGTCCTAAATCTTCCACAGCTTGTTGAAATAAAAAAAGCTCTAGAATTATGGTTGTGGTATGGCAGGTTCTGAGAAGAACTGTGTTTTTCCTGGCAATGGAAACATATTATTTCCTGTGAGCCTGAGGTTTCATTCGTTTCTGTTTGTGAGAATGCACGTCATTAAACTTGTTGAATCCCAAGACTCTTGATCACTTGATTGTGGGTTCTGTTGCTGATAATTTCTAGTAGTGATTTTATCATCTGCATAGGAGCCTGTATGGGCAATCAATGTGCCTTCACAGGAGCCATGCAGGAACCTAGATAATAACCAAGATAATTATCCCCCATGGAGAAATCTTTATTATACAACTAATATTCTTCACGATATTTTAACTTTATTGGATTTTTTTATAAAATCCACAATTATCTCTAACTTCTTACTTATTGAGCATTTTTTGAACTAAGAAATGGTTTCTGCAGATTACTTCCTCTCTAAGCACTCTTCCAATTATATTACTCATTATATTTCAAAGCAGCACTATTATTCCTACTCATTTATGTTCTTATATTGGAGTTATTAGGAATAATGTGAAAGTGATTTGGAGAGCAAAATATAAACATTCCTAGGCACTGCGCATTTCCTTGGTAATTACTAACATGAAAACAATGAGCGTTGTTCATTTTATTCTTGTCCCCTTATGAAACAGGAAATTAAGAGTAATGGATGAGGGCTAATTTTAATATAATTCGTCTATAGCTGTATAGGAAAAATATACAAATATACTGTGCAATGATTTACAAAGAGACTGTTCAATGAATCACATCAATCTCTGCCCCACTGGATCTTAGTTTATGAGTAAAATTAATATCACATTAGAAATCTGCCAGCATGGTACTAGGGAGCTACCGGTTTTTCTGCTAAAATTCAGACTTTCTGAAACCCAGTGTATGGCATGTTTACTTGTGAAAAGAAAACCATTAATTAACCTTTTAGTTCTGGTAGTTGGCTTTTTAATCTATGCCATGCATTGGCATGTAAACATCAGCACACATTCGTCAAGCATAATGTAGAATCAGCAGCACTATACTGAAAGGGGCCTTATACATAGTCTTTTATTTGTATTGGGTCAATAATACATTAAAAATGTAATATGTAATTACAGTATTTGGTTTGCTTTCCCTCACCTCCCTGGCAGCTGTGTAAACTTCCATTCTTCTCTGACTGCCTTGTGGGAGACTTCTTTTGCATCGACTGGCACCAGTTTTCTTCTTCTGCTTTTCTTTCTCATTACTGAATACTTTGTAAACTCTCTAAATGAATACTTTGTAAACTATCATTTGAATGTCTGTAATTATAGCCTACATGCCTGACTTTACATTAAGTCATACTGTACCTCATTTTCCATTTCTCTGCCTACTCCACCATTGTGCATTCGTTTTTCTTTACTGAGCTCTGATGATTTCACCAGCTCACTTGGCAATAACATGTTTCCTTAAGTCATAAAGCCCTAGTTCAACAGTCTGTGTGGCACACTATCAAACATTTTTGCAACATATATCAACCCTAATCAAAATGCAATATAGATAAGTGCTCAAGGCTAGGGAAAAAGAAGATATAGCACAATCTTGCACAATAATTATTCAAACCCCAAAAGGAAGAATTGGTTCACCAACCATGCGTTATAACCAAAACTCATTTTAGTGTACCATGACCATACATATTTATTTTCCCATGCCTTTAACAGATGTGACTGTGACTTTTCTTTCAACTTGTGTAAAAATGTGTAAGCTCCCCTTCACCCAGTGTTTTCAGAATCGCAAATCACTTTGAATCCTGAAGGGCTTTGGGTCTCATTCTGCAAGTATATTAGGAAACAGGGACAATGACTATTGTTTTTATTAATAGTTTAAAAAAAGTATTGCACTTACATAAAAACACTTTGTCAGCACATGTAATATGTATAATAATTAGTATAAGTATCCTCATTTCTCATCAATTTGAATCTCGTCCATGACTTTTCACATGAGAAACCTTGAGATAACTTGTACGAAAAATGATGAAAAGATGGGAACTCTTACTAATTCCAAGTTGGTTAACATTATATTTTGACTATATCCAGTTTCTTGTTCTATTCATGTTCATATTTATTATATGGCACACACAAATAGATTGGGTAGTCAGAATGATTTGGTATGATATAGAAGGACTTGGTAAATGTTTGATATGCTTAATTGCTCTGATAGACACTAAACAGAAGTTTCAAAGGCTGCCTCATTTAACAATGTAAACATGATAATAGCTGGAGACTTTAATATGATATATTCCCCCTCCCGGGATAGACAAGCTTTGCACCACGTTTCATCACCTCCAATTACTGATCGGAATTCTGCACAATTTTGGACCTTATTACGATCTTATTGCTTACAAGATACATGGAGGATTCAAAATTCTAAGGAGTATACATTCTACTCACATGCACACAAGGTCCACACCAGAATAGACTACATATTGTTAACATCTCCACTTACTTCTCTAGCCCACACAACGAAAATACATCTTATTTCTTGGACAGACCATGCACCAATAGAACTAACCCTCCAAACAACTAAACTACAGATAAAAAAAAACAATGGAGAATGAATGATCATCTGTTGAAGTTTCCAGCTATGAAGGAAAGTTTAGCTGCTCAGCTAAAAGAGTATTTCCTTATTAACAAATCTTCAGTGACTTCACAAAATACACTTTGGGAAGCTCACAAGGCTGTCATAAGGGGAACATGTATAGCTTTTTCTGCTTCTCTTAAAAAAAACAAAGCCTATCAATATAAACAAATTACGGATGCTCTACAAAAAGAAGTAAAGAGACAGGCAAACCACCCAACAATTCGCAATCTCTCCAAAATCATCTCTTTATCCGTACCTCCAGAGGCCTAGTCAGTGCACCACAAGATATTGCTAAAGCATTCCAACAATATTATACTCAGCTATATAATTTATTCCCTGTAGATAATAGTGAACAATTAATACAGAAACCAAAGGAATTTCTCCTAAAAACTAAACTCCCTAAAATCAGTCCCACAGATCTAGAAGCCCTCAATAAACAGGTTACTGTAGAGGAATTAATACAGGTGTTAAAACATATGCCAGCTAACAAGTCACCTGGCCCAGATGGTTTACCCTATGGGTACTATAAAACATTCCAAGACATACTGACTCCATACATGGTTCCATTAATGAATGAATGGATGTCAGACTTACCAATATCTAAAACAGTACTAAATTCATATATTACCCTTATCCCAAAACCGTAGAAAGACCATACAATGTGTGCCAACTATCGCCCTATTGCCCTACTTAATTCTGATCTAAAAATCTTTACCAAATTACTAGCATCTCAATTAAATCTTATTCTTCCCAAACTAATCGATTCTGACCAAGTAGGTTTCATTTTAGGACGTAAAGCAAGTCACAATATCTGCAGAGCAATATCTATAACTGACTACATAAATAAACATAAGATACCATCGATCCTACTAAGTCTAGACGCAGAAAAAGCGCTTGATCGCTTATGATGGTTTTATGTTTTATGTTCCAAACCCTACTTAAAATGGGATTTCAAGGCCCCTTCATCACAGCTTTACTTTATTCCTCACCATCGGCACAAGTATCACAACTATTATCAATAAGCAATGATACAATACAGGGGTGTCCCTTATCCCAACTCCTATTCACTTTAGGTATTGTACCAGTAGCTGCAGCTATATGACATTCCACCGAAATCCATGGTATTAAGGTAGGAAAGGAGACATATAAAATAGGATTATATGCTGATTATATATTGCTAACGCTCACCTCTCCACAAACCTCATTACCCAACCTCCATCAGATACTAGGGGAATACGGAAGCATCTCTGGGTATAAAGTAAATCATGATAAGTCTGAAGCCCTCCCACTCCACATCACTGGACCAAAATTAAAAATATGAACTTCCCTTACCGCTGGCCCTTGGACAATGTCAAATATCTAGGTATTAATCTTACAACAGATTATAATACCCTATATAAACAAAACTATGTTCCCCTTCTGGCAGCCTTAAAACGAGACCTTCAAACATGGCACACATATAATTTATCATGGCTAGGTAGAATAGCCGCAACCAAGATGAATCTTCTTCCACGACTTCTATATTACTTTGATACCCTACCATTAATGGTACCAAAAGCGGCATTGGACAAACTACAGGGGTAAAAGGCATTGTATAACACGACAAACAATGTTTGCCCATCAAACACAAGGAGGACTGGCAATCCCAAATCTAACAAATTATTATAAAGCTGCACAACTCAAACAAGCAATGGGCTGGGTGTAATACAATCCAAACTCTAAGTGGGCACAATTAGAACTCTCATACCGCAATACCCTACACCTAGCATATTATCTATGGACCACACTCTACTGAGACCGACGTATCACACACTGACTTTATGGCGAAAAACAATAGCAAAACATAAAATGATACCATTGACACCTTAAGGGTAAGGCCACACGTGGAGATTTCGGGGAGATCTGTCGCCTGGCGACTAATTGCCATGACGAATCTCCCCGAATAGCTTGGTAGCGGTGCGCAACCGCTACACGTAAAGTCGCCTGCGCTTATTCACACGCTGCAACGTGATTTTAAAAGTTGCTCAAAATTGCTATTGGGGGAGATTTGTCGCTGCGATTAGTCGCTAGGCGACAGATCTCCCCGAAATCTCCACGTGTGGCCTTACCCTTATGGGGAAATCCGGATCTACCAGCAAATTTGTGAAATGTGTGAAAAGAAAGGTCTGAAAAGTTATGAACAAAAGCACTTAAGTAGTAAAGTTTACTATTTTGAAGGACTTGAAGTGGAAGTGGAGAATAGCAGCAGGCAGAATTCCCTAAATTTCTAATAATGGCTTCCAGTAATTTGGGAAATACTAGCTTAGACATTTCTCAGGAGACATTACCTGTCACAACCATTTAGACACTATCATTATAAACTAATTTAGGTCCCTCCTATCTTTGGCTGAATTAAACACATAAGCAGCAGCTTACCTACCATCAGCTTATAAGGGAGCTGGTTGCTAAAAAGGCAATTTGTTCTATTGGTGGACAATAAGTGCTCACAATCAGGAGTCTGATGCTGTTAATGGAATCTTTTTGTGTTACTTCTTATCAATAAAATGCCATTGCATCTATAAAAGATTTGCCATAGAGCCCTATCTATTGATATTATATTCTAGGTGTGAAAATGAGAAAGAAATTGCATTTGCTTTGAGAATATTTGTTGTCTGCTACTATTAACATGGGCTATGCATTTGTATGCAACTGGTTCACTGGACTTATCCTGTAATAATAACCTGTAACCATTACAGTGATAAATCCTGAGGTTAATACATAGTTTAATCCACTAAGAAATTGTTTCAGGAAATAAAATGTGGGGCTTTACCAAAATAATAATTGCCACCATTGTACTGTTTATGATCCAGCTGCATCTCTCTCATGTAAACATCACATCCAGTTTACATAACAATACTTTTAATTTTGCTCGATGCATGCTATGTTTAGCCAACATATTTTTAACAAACCATTTGCAAGTGGGTAGAATGTTTACATTAAGGGGCAACTTTACTAAAATTCCCTTAAAATCCTTCGAATCTATTCGAAATTCGATAAGCATTCGACTATCGAATAGTTTTAGGCTATCTTTTTGCTCGATATTCGATTTCTTGATGAAATTGTACAATTGGATACTGATCATTCGATTTCACGAAAAAAATCGTACCTTTGCCTTCGAGCCTCCGAAAAATTGTACGATTCGAACGATTAAGGCGTTTGATCGTACGAATGGTATTCAAGCAGGTCTTTTCAAAAGGAGCCTATGGGTGTGGTGGTTCCCATAGGCTTCTATTGGTATTCGGTGGGTTCAATCTGGTGAAATAGGCATTCAAATGATTTTAAAATTTTAAATCCTTCGGTCATCGAATGATTGAATATTCGATCTTTCAATAATTCGGTATTCGATGATCGAAGAGGCCAAATTTGCATATTCGATCCTCCGAAAAAATCGTACTATCGGTATTCACTCGAATTCGATCGAACTTCGAATCCTTCACACAAATTTTGTAAATTTGCCCCTAATTGTAGCATACTGTAGTTTAAAGACCTTTGAGTGCATAGCCAAAATAAAAACAGATTAATATGTTTTTGCATAGTACTGGGGTCCTGAAAAGTTATCAGTAATTGTCACACGTGTTTCCCAAAAGGCAAAATGTTTCCATTAAGATATAATTATGCAGAATATATATTTTTGGTAACTTGAAATTCTACATCTTTGTGAAAATAATTACCAATCTTCAGTCTTTAGAACTGTTATGCGGAAACATACTCAGCTTAAAAAACCTTCAGCCCTCATTTATTGACAGCAGAGGCAAAGAAGCTTCATGCGCTACAGTTCCTCTCTTGATTACATAACGTCACCAAAAGGCAACACTCAAAGTAATGTTTATGGTGGTTTTGATTTATAGTTTGCAAATTACTGTTCCTTTCCATCAAGTAGTCTTGAATGTGCAGAGTAGCTAATATGAGGTCATATTTATCATGAATTAGTTGGATCTTGTTAGCCCAAGTTTAGGTTTTTAGGCTACATCCTGCTTTTGTTGCACAATTTCCATAGCAGACTCTCAAAAGTACCCCCTAAGATGTAAATTGACTCCAGTTTTCATGCCATTAATCAAACATGCTGGCAGAGAACTTGTAATTTGTAAACTATCCTTACCAGGAAGATTAAACTATACCAATAATTTCATAATCACTTCATTTCTGTGATGCACACATGAAGTTTAAATTATAATTTTTTTATTTTTTAAGAGTTTTGTTGCCTTCCTTAAATATTTTTTTCATGTTCAATAGAAAAATATAAACAAATACAGATTTACCTAGATCAGAAGTTTCACATATTCCCTACTGAGAATTCAATACATGGCAAGATTTATGAATAAATACAATATCTAAGCATTCTTTAGAAAAAAATAAATCAGAAGAGCCAATAAGGTTTTTCCTCACAACACACATCCATAATAATCTCTTTTTTCATTTTAAACCACATGAGATTTGTATTCAAATTGCAAGCCAAGAATTATTTTTTTGTAACAATCTTTGAACTTAGAAGGGTACAAAACAATTCTTAAACCAGTTGAAGTTTAATAGTGCCTTAATATAATGCAAACTCAAATAATATCTTTAAAGGAATTGTTCAGTATAAAAATAGAAACTGGGTAAATATATAAAAAATGTTTCTAATATAGTTAGTTAGGCAAAAATGTAATGTATAAAGGCTGGAGTGACTGTAAGTCTAACATAACAGAACAGAACACGACTTCTTGCTTTTCAGCTCTCTTTTGTTTACACTGACTGGTTACCCTGGTTACCAGGCAGTAATCAATCAGTCAATTGAAGGAGGGCCACATGGGTCATAACTGTTGCTTTTGAATCTGAGCTGAATGCTGAGGATCAATTGCAAACTCACTGAACAGTTATGTCCCATGTGGCCCCCCTTCAAGTCACTGACTAACTCAGATTTAGGGAGCTGAAAAGCAGGATGTTGTGTTCAGTCACTCCAGCCTTAATACATCACATTTTTGGCTAACTAGCTATATTATAAACATTTTTTATTTTGTACAGCCTATCTATTTACCCAGTTTTTATTTTTACCCTGAACTGTTCCTTTAAAATAAAATTCTGCATTTCCTTGAAATGTAGTACAATATAGTAAAATAGCACTGAAATAAAATTGTTATAGTAGTTACATATATGCAAAAGAGGTAAATGGTGACTTAGTTTTACTAATCTGGCTTTCTGTTTGGGTTACATATTTAGGACAATGGCTACCAAGCCCTTTGTCTTTCACCCTATGTAAATATATATATATATATATATATATATATATAATCTGACAAAATCTGACCATAGTGGAACATTCTTCAGAATTAGCATTGCTAAAGGGCAGATTTACTAAATTCGTGTGAAGGATTCGAAATTCGATCGAATTGCAAATTTGGCCACTTCGAATTTGCAAAATTCTATCGAATAGATCAAATAAAAATCTATTCAATCATTCAATGGTTGAAGTATTTGCCCTTTAAAATTTCATTCGATCTCCAAAGTTTTCTTATCGAATAAAAATCGAACGCTTCAAACCATTCGAGGCATTCGATTCCTACAATTTTTTAGTGAAATCGAACAGAATTTTATGATTTTTTTCGTAAAATCATTTGATCGTATGATTTTATCAAGGAATCGAAAACCGCCAAAATCCTTCAAATTCAATGTTCGAAATTGTTGGTTTTTCGTTCGAAAGACGAACAAGGGTTGAATTCGAGGGCTAAAAGCCCTTGATAATTTGACCCTTGATAAATCTGCTCCTTACTAGATATTTGGACTATGCCTTAAATATTTTAATTATTTGCCTGATATGCATTTTCTTCAATTGGTGGTGGGAGGAGAAAAGGGAATGAAAACAGAATAACACTTTGAAACAGAAACATCTTGAAGAAGGGCTAATGTAGCAGAAGGTAAAAGGGTTATGGTTGAGAAGAAAATGGTAGATAACATACGTAAAGCAGCAAAAGGGGAGATATTACTGATTTCAAATGATAGAGCTAGTAGAGAGATACACTAAAACAGGTAAGAAAACAAATGTGAAAACAGAAGAGAATTGATGGGGAAACCAGGAATAGAAGTTAGGACACAAGGTAACAGCAAATGAAAAATTTCCATGTAACATTAGTGCCACTTTACAGTGAGGCTTGATTATATTTGAGAAATAGCAAATTGGTAAAGAAGACTCCATTTTAATAAATACACATTTATGCATATGGATAGAAAATTATATGAAAATGTGTTAGGGACATGCTTGCTATAAAAGGATTTGGTTGTTTTGTGGATAACAGATTATGTAACTCTAGGCAGTGTTAGTCTGTCAATTTCTATATTACACAAAGGACTTTACTCTAGAGTATGCAGTGCCAACCTTAAAAAGCATATCAATGAGCTGGAAAAAGTGCTGGACAAGTGCAACTAAACTAGTAATAGGAATGGAACAATTAAACAATGAAGAGAGACTGACAAAGCTGGAGTTGTTTATTTATGGAGAAACAGCAAGGAGAAATGCATCACATTGGCTAATTTAATTAGTGCTAATGGACTAAAAATAAGGATCTTGATGGGCAGGTCAGCATTTTGACATCACTGAAGTAGTGTTGATTTCATAGGCTGTCTCTTGCTCCACAAGAATCAGCACTTGTGTGGGCATTTTGTGTGAATGAGAGTTGCCAGGGAGCTGAAGTTAAAGACCATGGGCAATCAAGTGAACATCCTTATGCTAAGACAATACAGACTAATGGCATGGATGTCATTTATTTATATGTATAGCCCCTTGGTACAGAGCTAAGTGTTCTATTTCACTTGGGGTGATGGTTTCATTTTCCAAACATTGTTTATTATTCATTATAGCACTTAATTTTATATGAGTCATACTTTTACTCATAGTACAGATGTTAGTAGGCAAAGGTTTATTTTATATGTGTCAGTGATGTTCTGAATATTGTTTAGACAAAAAAGGACAAATGTCTAAAATTGCAATTTCTAATTTCATTAAGAAACATTAAGCTCTGTACTGTAAGAAAAGGGCATGGCCTGGCTGTGCATGGCTTGTGGCCAATATAGAACCTCTATTTCATCAGACCTTATAAAATGGAGCAGTGGCACATTCTGTAGTATGTGGCAATGGTACAGGAGTCATTTTGCAATTATCTTAGCAGACGTTTCAGTCTTGTGTCTACGATAGTGTTGCTGGCTTGACTTGGATCTGAATTCTAGATGCTGCTTAGGTTAGGATGACCTAGCAGAGCAGATTAAATTGATGTATCACGTGAAAAGGGTGCAGAGCACACATTTTGTTTTTAGTGGACAGGCAACAAGAAACATTAACTATAACTGTTTATTCAGCTATAGATTACACTCTTATAACTAGTCCTGTGAGTCCCGAAATTCCCTTCGCTTGAGTCTAAATGAAATGTTTTGGACTGCACCTATAACTTGTTCAACATGAGTGTCTGCATGTTTTGCTTGTTTTTACATATTTATAATGGATATCATAAGTCCTAAAAAAACATGTTGCATAGTTAGAAAATTAGAAAATGTGTATAATAATTCCTCTGAATAATGAATTTTAAAGGAGTAATCTCCCAGGGAATATTTCCAGGAGAAAATGCCAGAAACCATAATTGAGAAAAACTTATGAAAATTCTCTTGATTATATCAAACTCCAAACTCATGCAGCTTTTACATTACCCTAATGTTATATTTTGGGTGGTTTTGTAGTATTTGGAAATTATGTCTAACTCTCATCCAACGCATAATGCAAAAGCCAGAGAATATATCTTGACTTACAATATGTCGGTAAGAAAATCTAATATAACATTTCTTAATACACTTCTCACCAATTATAACACCTGGGTTTTGTGCAGACAGCCCCAAACCCCACGCTTAAAGGGAAGGAGAGAACAATCTCCTCTGTAAAGGACTTATTCATATAATAGATTTCTTACCGAATTGGTGCTGTGACCAGGGTGCAGCCGCCCCGAGTCCTTGCCAAGAAATAACGATATAGCCAGTAGTCAGTCTGTACTGCAGCGCACTCTGGACTCTACATGAAGAAGCCACCGAAGCCAAAGTTCCATGTTAAAAAGATACAATTTTTATTTAAACATTATATATGCACCCAAGCGCCCGAGGTCTGACGCATTTCATGTCTATGCACTTCCTCACTCTGAGGAAGTGTGTAGACACAAAACGCATCAGACCTCAGATGCTTGAGTGCATCTAATGTTTAAATAAAAATTGTATCTTTTTATCATGGAACTTTGGCTTCGGTGGCTTCTTCATGTAGAGTCCAGAGTGTGCTGCAGTACAGACCGACTACTTTGTAGTATTTGGCCCTTTTCTCCAAGCTATAAAATGATTACAATGATGAGTCACACAAATAAATCTATGGAGACCTTGAGCAGAAAGGGTGACTATAAAATGTCTTAGATGGCCACATCCAGTCTATAGACCCCAGCTTTAGTCAAACTGCTAGCAGTAGTTTAAATGCAACTTTGGAGAACTGCATATATAAACCCCACCCTAAAATATAAAATATATTATATTATAAGATCGCAATTCAAATTGGAATACCAATGACTAAATCAGTTTGTGAACTGTGAAAATGTGGTTTTCTTGTTGCATATGTATTTAGATACATTTTCATTTCTATAGAGCTCCTTGAGGGCAAAGCATTGTACAGCACAACAATAAATTAGTAGAGCAAACAGTGGATCATTGCAATCCTAAATACAAACAAGTACAAAAATACAATACATAGAAATATAAAGAACAGTTACTATACAGATTATGTGCTTAGGGGTAAATTTACTAAGCAGCGCCAGAGACGGGTTCAGATCCATTTTTTTAACTTGGATTTCAGAATATGAAGTAAGTAACTGAAGATTGAGGAAGTACTATGCACTCCATTGTATTTTGCCTGGTCTGAGCTGGCGAAAGAGGTAATGTTAAGTAAAATCCGCATTTTAGTTCATTTGCGGAATAACATTAATTCGCCAGAGCAAAAAGTTGCCAGGCGATAGAGTGCGAATCACTGATAGCATTTATCTCTTTTGCTAGAGTAGTGACGCCTGCGCCCATTAGTAAATTGGCAAAGTCCCTGCGGGCCGTAACGCAGGCATATGGTCGCCCATGTTAGTCACTTCGCCCACTAGTAAATCTGCCCCTTCGTGTCAAGGAGACAAAATGGTGGAGGTTACTGCCCTGTAGAGCTTACAGTCTAAATGGGTGGGTAACTTATAGACACAAATTGGAGTATTAAGTGCAGAAGGTGACATATAGATGCCATTTCCCAGTTCAGGTGTTATGCAGGTGCTCCAAGAGGGAGTCTTTGAGTTTAGTTCTGGAAACATTAAGGAAGCATTTTCCCCTAAAAATTCAGGAATGGAATTGCGAATATAAGGAGAAAGATCGATGGGTTGGATGTCGGAAACAGTAGTAGTAGTGGGGGTGCAACTAAGTGGTTAATCTGAGAGAAATGGAGAATTTGACCAAGAACATAAAGAGAGACAAGGGATGAGATGTAGCTAGGTTCAGAGGCAGAATCCGCAGCAAGGGGAGACTCCAAACAATATGCTTGAAAAATGACACGCACACCACAGACACGCAGGCAGCAGTAAAATCAGCAGTAAATCATATGGGGTTCAAGCAAAACTGTTTTGTAGGATTTCAGCTGTTAATGAAAAGTTCAGATGTATCACAAATAATAAATTCATGAAATTAAATTCAGGTGATTAAAGTGCACCTGATGAACAAAATGCAAAACAGAACTTTGTTTTTACTGGCAGAATGTGCTTAACCATTCAGTTCTGATTGTGAATGGCACTATACAACTCTGAACTATTCAATCCAATATATAGTTGATCACATTGCATTTGGCCTAGCTGCACAGTTGTCACCTAACTCAGGTAATAACATATTCCATGCAAACATTTTGTTGTAAAGTGAAAGTCTTTAAATGCAGGGTCTAGAGCCATAACTATCTAATCACAGTGAATCTTTATGACTTAAAAACATTGTAAATCATTACAATTAATATTTAAATTATGCTTTAATTGCATGCATTATTTAAAGTGTGAAATAGTATAAAGGTGGTATGTAAATTCAGAATTTGCCCATTTGTTAAGATTTTTCTATTTTTATTGTTGAGTACTGTAGTTGTGCACTGTACTACTTTAATTCAAAGTCAGGAAGGAGTTATTATAAAGTAAATCAAAATATCAGTTCACAGGAGAAAAGAAGGTATTGCTTCTCTAAAAATTCCTTGCAAGTCTCCATTGTTATTGTTGATTATGGACTTGGCACAGTTCTGACCCTGCTATGTATTAGCTGGCAAGATTGCCCTTCTAAAATAGTATTGTAGTTCAGGACTCCGCAGAATGCCTAGTAGATTTGGAAGCAATTATACCACAAAAAGGCATTTGGATGAAAAGGGAGATCTGAATTTGCCAAATAATAAAAGCATTCCAGATGTGTGTATATTTCCAGTAAATGACACAATTATATATTATCAGTGTTTGGGGAGTAAAAGTGTAAAACAAGAAGAATTTTATTACTTCTTTAAATGTCTACTGATGTGACCACAACATATAGCTGTCAAACACCACAATTACTTCAGCAAAAGTTTACAGTTAATTATTACTAATTGATAGACATAAACATGCTGTTCTTTCACAAACATCAGATTCCACAGAAATAAAATATGATTATGTAGATTATCTTCAAGTTAATGGAATACAAGCTATAAACCTGGACATGCATATAAAGATCTGCTTGTTTGGCCATGTCCCAAAATGAATAGATCTTGATTTGGCCACCCATTAGGCAGGTCAATGTGAGCTGATCTATGTATTTGTCCCTCTTGCCAGAATTGTAGCCAATGGAAAAACTTTGTTCCTGGGATCAATTGTGTGCCCATTTACACACCAAACTTAACTTCTTAGCACTGCTATATCTAGTAGGCCTTGTGGTGGGGGTAGACTTGACTAAAGATGCACCCCAACCCCCCATTAATTACACCACTACCCATGGCTAAGGACAAATCATGTAGAGGACCCACACATCAAGCACACATGGCAAAAATAGTGCTTAGCTGTCTAGGTTTTATGCCCAGCACAATCTTTTCTTAATTTCCCTGATAAAATGTCTGGAAGATACAGTATAAATGATGAGACATCTTGTGGGTGATTGAGTGTTACATTTTAAGCTACTGTACTGTCTTCTTCATTGGCGTTTGTTTTACCCATACTATTAACCCAAGTACCCCTAGTAGCCATTAAGATGTTGATTTTACTATTTTGTTTTACTAAGGGGCAGATTTACTAAGGGTCGAATTGTCGAGGGCTATTAGCCCTAGAATTCGACTGGCGAATATTTTGCGAATAAATATTCACCAAAATCGAATGGAATCGATCAAATAGTCGCAGGAATAGATGCAGGAAAAAAAGTTTGAATATTCGCCAAAATCGTATGAATCAAATGTTCTAAGTGTTTGATCGTACGATTGAAATTCGGCAAAAGACTTCTTTTGAAATTCGGTAGGTTCAATCTGGCGAAGTAGGCAGTCGAATAAAAATTTAAAGGGCAGGTTCTTCGACTGGCGAATAGTCAAGCGCTCGAATATATATATATTCGATCTATTCAATGCGCCCGAATATTCTATACTCGATGGTCGAAAATACTTAATTTGCATATTCGAATAGTCGCACTCGAATTGAGACTATTTGCAACTATTCGCGAATATTTGCGAGAATATTCAAATCCTTCACACAAATTTAGTAAATCTGCCCCTAAGTACTGTATGCATCATTTATCGCAACCTTAGTTGTCAGAACCATCTTATGGTATATGTATGAAGCAGAGGTTAATGAAACCTGTGTTTCAAATTTAGGTATCTTTTAGCTCTATAAAATACAAGGGAAAGTAGTTCTGACCACTAATTTAAAAAAAATAAATAAACAGGGGTGCAATGAGGTTGTGACCACATGATTCGCATAGACAAATTTATATACATACATAGACAATGTTCATTTGGGAGTTTTACTTTGAAAGCAGCAAGTAAGTTTCAGGTAAAACTTAGTCCCTTTGTAAAATGATTGATGAAGCAATAGAATTCTAAATGAATCAGATTCAAGTTGAGAGTAGGACTGGCCATACCATGGATGACTTTGACGTAGTTGGCCAGCTTAAATATATTGCAATATATGGACAAACAATCCTTGTTTTGTTTAAAGGGTAGGGCATTTTTAGTAGCTTAAGGCACAAAATGTTTCAATGTCCTTAATATATTGATAATGGTTTGAGTGTACTCTACTCTAGTACTCTAGCTGCCACACGGTATTATGGTGTAAGGTCCCATTACCACCAACCTATATGAAAGCAGAGTAAAAGTTAAGAAGAAAAAAAATGCTGAGTTACAGAACTGATGTTCTGTGGTAACCATTTCCCCATTCTGTTCTGTAGATTTCCTAGCATAAGGGGGAGGAACATTATAGAGCTATGTGTTACAGGACTAGATCCAGAACAGTTCTGGAAGGATATAGACGTTTGAAAATGTTGGTAGGAGCTATACCAATAACTAGTAAGATAAAGAATAGTCAACGCTAGGTCCATGTGAGTAATGGGTGTAGCATAATTTGTAAATACCAGCCCTAATGTCAAATATAAAACATGCAATACACACAGACAAGGTCAACAAACTGGGTAAACCAAAAACAGCTCAGCAGTTAAGGGAACCACAGGCACTGATCATCATAGACAAAGGAATGCATCATAAATAAGGCATCTGCATTTGGCTCTCAGTCCCCTTGGTTCTAACACAAAATATTGTTTTTAAGATATAGCAACAAGGAAACAGCAAAGTTATAAACAAAAACTTCAATTGCAATAACATTTACACATAACTATGAAACCATTGAACACTTTTGTTTAATGTCTATGGAGAAGTTGTTCATTATTTTTCATTAGGAAAGACTTTGTTTTTGGGTGGCCATACTCTTCAAGAGTCAAAGAAGAGATTGTGGCAGAGTCTCTTATTTCAGCAGCTCATGCTGTAAATAGGCACAGTTACCCATGTTTTAAAATGGATTACAGTTTGTGTATCAATAAAATACATCATGACAACAGAAAATAATACTTTTTTCTTCTTTTTGAGGGTCCTCAATATGTTACTTAATATAACCAGATACTTGGTACACCTTTTGTTGGCAGTTAAGAGAATATCTCATATTTCCACTGTAGACATCTGTAGCTGAGATGGACCATCAAAGGCATTTATGTTTCAGCAATGTATTATTTCAAAATATTTGTTTGGCCTCTGCTAATTTTCAAAGTAATTTAGATGCAATTTTAAAATGATTTTCTTTTAGTGCCAAGAAAATATTGTCTCACTTTTTCTGTTGAAGCGTTTATGGTGGTATTTTTTGTTTACATGTCTATTAAATTGATTCCAGGTTTTCTTTTACAAAAGGAAGAAAGCCATAATGGCAGTTTCCTTTAAACCAATATCTTTTATATTATTGTTTTCCCTGAAGTTTGGAAATGCTCCATGTTTTTTAATCCATTTACTTTCAGCAACAATGTTTGCTTTCCCCCATAGCCTTAAGCATATGAATAAAACGTGCCATCAGCAGTTGCATTACATAGTAAGTTACACAGTGTCCTCTGCTGTACCTAACACTGTTAAAATGGTTGCAGTGAATGAACATGGGATGATGAGTTATTGCAAACGTGCAGAGTTAATTAATAAAAGGCCTTTATGTGGTTTTACAGCAGTGCATATATTGCATGCAATTAAAATATTAGAGCAATTCATGGTTCACACTTCACACTCCATAGATTCCACAATTATTTAGCACAGCAAATATAAGTTTGTCCCAAATTTCCACCTAATTTCCATCAGGTTGGACCATCAGGTATATCCATATCCATGCTTTGGTTCTTATAAACCCTACCAATCACAAGCTGTAGCTATAACTCCTAAGGCTTTTATCGCACATTATTAGCTTCCACTGGTAATTAGTAAAAATGTATTTTTTTTCTGTGGGAAGCAAACATTTCCCATGAATTATTGCAGATGAGGTCCACAAAGCACTCATGCAAGTCATATCTTAAATATCAAGTATGTCTCTATTTCCTCTCTTATATTATTGTGCTACAAAAGCATATTCTTATTTTTTTCCAAGAAGTCTTATCATTACATAGAAGAAAGGACACTGTAAATATATAATTTCTATTTGATATTTAAATCATTTCATCCAGAAATCTAGTCAGATCTTGATTATATTCAAATATTTACCACGACATTTTCATCTGAACACTGTTTATTAAACACTGAAAAACGCAGAATTTATCTTGGCATATTGCACAATCTTATTTGATGATGTAACAGCAATGCAGGTGTTACATTCTAAAATGTAATTATGTGAAATGAAGAAGTTTGCATAAAATATTAATACAACATTTCTGAGATAGTTGTTGAGATTATTATAGTCTTTAATCCTTTTTTAACTGAAAAAAACATTGGAACATTGCATTTATAATGAAATGGGAAATAGGTGTTATAGAAAAATATTTATCAGAGGATCTTTAGTGTCTACCTTATGGAAGATATTATAGGGATTTTATGTGACAACAGAAATTGCGTTTGATATCTTGCTCTTTTGAACTAGGGATTCAAATTTCTTATAGAAGTAACCAAATATCAAATTTAGAGATAAGCATATTACACGTAGTGTGAAAGAGCTAGAGGTCATTAATAATTTTAAATATCGATTCAAGAAAAAATGGAAGGTTAAAGAAATTGTAAGGATTAATGCTTACAACAATCCAGGTTAGTGGAGGGCACTCCGATAATTAGAACCAAAAATTTTTTTATATGCTATAGTCCCAAATAACTAACACTCTAATGTATCATGAGGTGCCACAATATGGGGGTGTACCTACATTGAAACCCCAATATTAAACCAAAAGTACTACATATGTGCACACTCCAAATAAGTATTCAAGTAAACAGGAATGTATATAAAAAGTTTCTTTACTAAATAGTTTTTGCAAAAATCAGAAAAGTTACATTTCAAATCTGACCATCTATGAACAACATCATTATAATACATACATATCCAAATGGGACAAATAAGGCAAAAATGACAAACCACAAGGTAGCGGGTACACAAGCCTCAAGGGAGGATACCCCAACGTTTCGGCACCAAGCCTTTGTCAAGGGGATCGGAAACGTTGGGGTATCCTCCCTTGAGGCCTGTGTACCCGCTACCTTGTGGTTTGTCATTTTTGCCTTATTTGTCCCATTTGGATACGTATGTATTATAATGATGTTGTTCATAGATGGTCAGATTTGAAATGTAACTTTTCTGATTTTTGCAAAAACTATTTAGTAAAGAAACTTTTTATATACATTCCTGTTTACTTGAATACTTATTTGGAGTGTGCACATATGTAGTACTTAAGGATTAATGCTTACCCTGGTGGTCTAGCGGCTGCCCCCCGTGCACACGGGAGCGCCCGCCGTGCCTTCGGCGGGGACACTCGCAGCATGCATCCTTCCTTCCATAGCGCCGGCTGGTTCTTAGGCGAGCGCGGCGCACTTCCGGGTTCCCTTAAAGGCACAGGCGCGCTGACGTGATGACGTCAGCGCGCATTGGCGCGAAATTCAAATGTATTGAAAGGGATCATTTGGTGCTGAACCTTGCCCGTTGTTAGGTTCTATTTGTTAGTTCCTGGGTGTGTTTCCTAAATGATTCCTGTCTGATCTACTGGTATTTGACCCTTGCTTGCCTGAGTATCCTGCTATTCTCCAATCCTGACCTTTGGCTTGTCTGATTATTCTGTCCTCTGGTATCCTGACCTTTTGCCTGTCCCCTGACTACTCTACACTATCTAATCCTGATCCTGGCCTGTCTGACTATTCTACGCAGCTTGTGCTGTTCCGGCCTGCCTACTCCGTTTGGTGGTATTCTTCAATCCAATTCCTTGGTGAGATGATTGTGCCCCTGTGCTAGCCAGAACCTTTGCTTTACACCTCTCGTTAAGTCCAGGTGGCATCTGAGTAAGCCGAGGGCTCCTCCCGAGGCCAAAGGCGGTCACTTAACTGGTGAAGCCAAGCTGAGACAAAGGTGTTTTGCAATTGTTCTGGTATTGGGTGCCGTTCGTGACAGAAATACTCTAAGGGGCTACAGAAATTAATAAGAAATATTAGTGGGCTAATGTGTCATAAAATCTGATCATACTGGGCAAAGTGCGGGGCAACTGTACTTTGTTGTTTTTTCTCTTATGAAAATATTAGGTGGGTACAAATTTTTTTGTTTTTTTCACCTTTACGCAGTTATTGAGTGTTTGTGGGCTGAAAGGTGCAGTACACATTTCTCATTTGGCAAGTTAATTGGTTGTGTTAGTGGTGTTTTTCTATCCCATGTAATATGCCTGCAAAGAAAATGTTTCTATGAGATTTCAGTGCTAAAACAGAACACCAGAAGCAGTCAGATGTGATGGACTAAAAGGAACCCCCCAACACATGCTGAAAAATAATACAGGGGGGCCTAAATTCGAATTCATGTTTTTTTTTTTTAAAACTCCCATAAACTCCCATAAACTGGTAATTCGACCATTCGAAATGTATTAAAAAAAAATAAAAATTTTAAAACTCTGGTGAATAGGATCAACCCGAAAACTTTGATCACATTTGAATCAAATTCAATTCAAGTTTTTAAAACTCTATTAGAGTTTTCCCTCAGAAAACAACTCGAATGTCAGGAAGGCTGCAAACTTTGATCCCAGGACGTCTTCCATTGACTAAAACAACAATTTGGAAGATTTTTAGGTGGCGAATAGCTGAATTCAAGTTCTTAAAGGGCCACTGTAGGCTAAACCTTGAAAATCTAATTAGAATTTTTCTAAAAAATAGAATCAAAATTTTCAAAAATTCCATAGTCCAATTTGACAGTTTTGGCCATAAAAAAACTCACTTCGACCCTTGATATCCACATGATTCCTTGTTCACAAATAACATTGAATTACAAAACAAAATTTTTTGAGAAAACCCATAGTTCAGGTATTTTGTCAGGGGACACATCTAAATCTCTCTTTTGGTGCAAGTTATGTGGTTCTGAATTTATACCTATACTGTACATGTGCTTTAAACAAACAGACATGGGAGAATAATTTCCCATAGGGACATACTATTTACACAACTCATTTTCTCACTGCAGAAAGATATTGTCTTGTTTTCTGTCTCTGTGATGTATTGCTGTGGGATATATTACCATCTGTTACTGCAACTTAAATGCAACTTTATCAAATGTATCATTCCTCGCCAATCCAAGGGCTTTTAGCCCTCGAATTCGGCAACAATTTGATTTTCGAATAAAAATTCAATAAAATGAAGGAAGGAAATATTCGATTTTTCAAAAATAAAAAAAAGAAACGTACGATTTTACGAAAAAAAAAAGTAAAATTGAATTCGTTCATTCGAAAAAATCGTACGATTCGAATGATCAAAGTGTTCGATCGTAGGATTTCTACTCGAACAGGTAACATAAAAAAAAGCCTATGGGGTATTCCCATAGGCTTCTATTACAATTCGATAGGTTTAATCTGGCGAGTTAGGCAGTCAAATTTAATTTTACAGGGCAAGCTCTTCGACCATCGAATGAATGAATAGTCAAATAGATTTTTATTTGATCTATTCAAACTATTCAATACAATCAAATTTGTCAAATTTAGCTAATTTGCATATATCGAAAATTCGACCAATCGAAATTTTTCAATTCGATCAAATTTCGAATCCTTCACACGAATTTACAAAATCTGCCCCTAAGTGTTGTAATATTTCCAATCCAAGGTTTCTTAGAAAGGATGAAAACGTGTTCCTAGTAAATGGTTTGAATCAATTTGATGCATTTCCTGACAGTATTAGTCATGTCAATAGGTTCTCTTTGAAGATGGCTTCTGTTGTAGCAGAGTCATATAACAATTTCATCTGACCGTTACAAGACTAAAACTGCATTCCTTAATTCATTTGGATCTTAATGAATTATCAAATAGACTATTTTGTGGTAGAACCAGATATAATTTTACTATGTAACAAAGACAAGCTTTATAAGAGCTCAGTGAAAATCCTTATATTGTAATAAAATTCAGCAACTAGAGGTGATTTTGTTATAATGAATTCTGCTAAGAATTTTAAGGGTCTCTAAAATGTGAATTACACTTAATGGAGAATTCAACCTGTGGGGAAAAAAAACCTGTACCCCCCACCCCAAGTAGACCCCTCCTCCTCCTCCCCCCGAGTGATGCCCCATACTCCATACTTACCCCTTGCCGCAGATTCATCCAGAGGAGTTGCAGGCAGCCATCTTCCACGATCTCTGTAAGCTGACTCAGAGATCTGCAATTTCCGTGTGATTTTGCCCAGTTGCGCAAACTGGAAAACTGCTCCAACTGCGCATGCTGATCTCAGTCAGCTTACAGAGATCGCGGAAGATGGCTGCTGCTGGCGAGGGGTAAGCATGGAGTATGGAGCATCTCCCCAGGGGGGTTGTTGTTAGCCTGGGGGGGAGGAGGGAGGGGGGTCTACCTGGGGTGGGATGTACAGGTTTTTTTCTCCCACAGGTTTAATTCTCCTTTAAGGTTACACTTGAGTATAAAACATTTTGCCCTATTTGTGGGAATCATCCAATATGACTCATAACAGTGTATATATAGTGTAGCTCCCTGTTCTTTGATCCTAAAACTTTAAAAACAGGTTTGCATTCAATCGTAGTTAGTGATGGGCACATTTATTCGGCAGGCATGGATTTCGCCAACGGCAACTGTTTTTGGGAAACTGCAGTGAAAAGTCACTGTGGGAAAATTGTTGCTTGTCAAAATTGTTGCAAGTTAAAATGAATGGGACGCACATTGACTTTACTGCATTTGGACAAAAGAGAAGCAAGTATAAAAATTGTCACTCCTCAATTTGACGGCCATTGACTTCAATGCATTGTGCAAATGTTTTACCATTTCGCTAAATTTTTGGGAACTTCGCACATTTCTCGGCGAAGCAAACAGGACAAAATTTTCCCTTCACTAAGGGACACATTTACTAAGGATCAAAGTAAATTTTCAAATAAAATTTAAATTTTTACAATTCGAATTTCGCAGTAATTTTGGGCTACTTGAATAGCCTAAAATTCAATTTGAATAAAAAAAAATAGAAAATTCTATTTCGGAGTACTGGCCCTTTAAAAAAAAAAATCAAATTTGACTACCTTAAAGCTGCGGAATTGCCTTTATAGCCTATGGGGGACCTCCTGGAAGCTTTCCTGTAAATTTCCTGAAAAATCTAAAATTTTTTTGTTTTTAAATCGTTCGAATCATTCAATTCTATACAATTTTAATTCGATCACATTTTAATTTTTTTAAATTCAAAATTCGACCAATAGTAAATCTCCCCCTAAGTGTAGTTTCATAAAGTCCAAATTACAGTATGATATAAGATAATGCAAATAGTGAAAAGCACCATTCTCACTGGTGAATTATCTTGAATCTGTATGTATGTTGTTAGTCATCTTTAGAAACCTACAGTGCTGTGGAACAGTTTTATGGAACATTTACATTCCCTTTAAATTGTGAAACAAATACAAACTAGGCATTGGAAAATTTTTATTGCTCACATAATATAATTCTAGAATCTATGACACAGTGCAGTAAAGAAATAGTAGTAGAGTGCATGAGTCTCTAGTCAAACTATATAATTGAAATTTATGTATGCTGGAAAAAAACATAACCTTTTCCGCCCATAAATATTAATATCCCTGCTGTTTGACAATCCCATTTTGGAAACTTCATGTTATAAAGAACTCCATGTAAAATGTTTATTTTTTTAATAAATGTTATTGAGAATATACATAAACGGTACATTGAATCTGAGAATGAAAAGCCAAATATCTAAGAAAGATTGCTTAATGCCTGTGTCTTAAAAAATCAATCATTATTTTTTGTTCCTGTGGTTGCAGGATCTGGACCTTGCACAAACCAATCTGGAAGAAGAAAGGTTTTTTGACCTATTTGGATTTAGTGAGGAAGTGGGGTCATGGCTGTGTTTTATGTGTAACAACCCAGAAAAGGCAACAGGTAATAACTATTTTACACTTTGAAATCACAAAGAAGAACCTTTCTTTTGCAGATGGTATAGGAGAATAAAAGAAGTTGTCCAGGATGTTTTCTGTAGGCCACACACTGTTATATGTTGTATTACACTGTCAGTAATAAAAAGATAATCTGTTTCTGTTCTTGTATACCTACAACTTCAACTCTTCCAAATGAAACACAGCATCCATACATACTATTTATACCAATATCTATACTAATTGTAGATTTTAGTATCACAATAGCCTTGGATATTATGCTTGTCCAAGAAAACACCCAAGCCCCTCTAAAAAGCATTAACAGAATCAGCCATCACAACATCATCCAGCAGTGCATTCCACAGCCTCACAGCTCTTACTGTGAAGAACCACCTAGGCTGCTTTAAATAAAAGTTATTTCCCTCTAGTGTAAAGGGGTGGCCTCTAGTTAGTTGATCCTCTTTATGGGGAAAGAAGGTCCCTGCTATTTGTCTATAATATCCTCTAATGTACTTATAAAGTGTAATCATGTCCACTCACAAGCGCCTTTTTTTTTAAGAGAAAACAACCCCAACCTTGACAATCTACCCTCAGATTGTAAGTCTTCCAACAGTTTAACCAATTTTAAGAAACTCACCCTGGTGTCTAGTGGAGGGACGGCAGGGACGCCTGCTGCCCCCTCGGTGGGACGCCGAGGCGCTGGCTTCTTCTTGGGCGCGTGCGGCGCACTTCCGGGTTCCCTTAAAGGCGCAGGTGGGCTGACGTGATGACATCAGCGTGCATTGGCGCAAAATTAAAGGGACTTTTGCTGCAATTCACTGCCCGTTATAGGTTTTGTTCCTGGTGCCTGTTGTCTGAGTCCCGATTCTGCCTGATCCTTGTGCTAAGATTCCTGGTTTCGACCTTGGCCTGTCTGACTCCATCTGTGTTCCACCTGTCCTGACCTGGCCTGATCTGTCTACGTTATCTGCCTCCGTCCAGTCCAGTGACCTTCTGCCCAAAGACTTTGCTGTACAGTTGTGCCCCTTGCTAGCCAGAACTTTCACCTTGCACCTCTCGTTAAGTCCAGGTGTCATCTGAGTAGCTGAGGGCTCCTCCCGAGGCCAAAGGCGGTCACACTACTGGTGAAGCACGAGCGGAGACCAGGGTGCTTGGCATCTGTTCTGGTTTGGGTGCCGACCGTGACACCAGTTTAGTAGCACGTCTCTGCACTCCCTCCAGCTCATTCATATCCCTCTTAAGGACTGGAGCCCAAAACTAAACTTCATACTTCAGGTGAGGCCCTACCAGGGACCTATAAAGAAGCAAATTTGTGTTTTTATCCCTTGAGTTTATGGCATTTTTTATGCAAGACACACATACTTTATTTGCTTTAGTAGCTAAAGAATGACACTGCCTGGAATTAGACAACTTGTTATCTACAAAAATCCCCAGATCATTCTCAATTAAGGAAATCCACAACACACTGCCATTTAGTGTATAACTTGCATTTAGTTATGCCTAATTTGAGCCTAATTTTCCAGTTTAGTGATATTTTTAATTAATGTTGGCAGCCTTTGCAGGAATTCCCATGACTTTAGTAATCTTAGTACTGGTATTCTAAAAATACCAGAGAAATCAGGATCTTATGCATAATGCATTGCAGAAGGACAACATGCACACACAATATTACTTTACAAACACAATTAGTACAACACCAACCAACTGGAGGACAGACAATGTAGTAACAATTTACTCCAATTCTCAGAATGTCCTACGTTTTCCCTTGTATGTTTTTGTTTTGTTTTTTCCCCTTATATTTGGTGGGAAAACCACATACTGTCATGAACCAAGGAGCCTCCACCGTGGGAATATTTATTTGTGTGTTTTTCAATAACTCTGGGGTGGCTTTTTTTAATGGATGTAAAATCTTGTGAATCAGACGTGGTCACAGACTCTTGTTACTGCTATGCACATTGGCAGTGTATCCTTTGTTCTAACCGCTTGCTGAGTTCCCACATAACCCAATCTGTATTGCATTGTACTGTATTATATTGTAATGTAGTAATAGTCTTGCAAGAATCATTTTGTAATTAACAGGCTACCAACACATTTCTATACTCAGTTCTAGTTTGCATAAAAATCATATGTTAACAATAAAGTGATTTAGTTTCACTCTATAATTGGAAGCACTACATATGACGTGTGTCTTTGTGTGATCAAATGTATAACAAACAAAAGGTTTAGACCTATAAATCCAGAGGTCAGCATAGTTCCTCATAAATCATAAATAAACGATGTCTGTGAATTAAATATGTTAAAGGCAGTATCCAGCAGTATCCAATATTTGTGCAAGCACTGAAAACACTCAGGACAATTTCTTTATGACAAGAATGAGCAAAATGATACGTGAAGTACAGGTATGGGATCTGTAATTCAGAAACACATTATTTAGAAAGCTCCAAATTACAGAAGGGCCATTTCCCATAGACTTCATTTTATCCAAATAATCCAAATTATTAAAAAGTATTTCCTTTTTCTCTGTAATAAGTTATATAAATGTATATATATATATATATATATATATATATATATATATATATAGTTCCAGCTGTGGTGCACTCCAATTAAAGTTAAAGTTAATGCCTGGGTGCTGTCATATGAAGTGTAGATAATCATTTTCCAAAGAATGACGCACTCCAGGACTTCATAGTAGAATCAACCAAGGTGAAGTTTATTTGTCAACGTTTCGGTCCAGTCTGGACCTTTCTCAAGACCTGTCTTGAGAAAGGTCCAGACTGGACCGAAACGTTGACAAATAAACTTCACCTTGGTTGATTCTACTATGAAGTCCTGGAGTGCGTCATTCTTTGGAAAAGGATTATATACATATATATATATATATATACATATATATAGTGAATAAAGTACCCCCTCTTGTAAAATATAAGGATATTATAAGTTACCGAGGAGGTCATGGAACTCCAAGGTTTGCAACTGGGGTACTTCATTTATTATAATACACACGTTTCAGTGAGTCATGTGACAGAAATTACATCAGAACTCACCGTTTACAACTGATGACATCAGAACTCACCATTTATAAGGATTTAATTTAAAAGATATTCACATCTTTTGTGTATTATAAATATATATAGCCAATGATACAGATTTAAGGCATACTTACAAATGTTTCAGTACTTTGAAAAAGGCCTTGGATGGGGCCGAAACGTCAGACTGAAGTTCTGTAATTAAAGACCAATTTTATTCATCCTGAGATGAATATATATTGAATATATATTACATATATATTACAACCAGTTAGGTCAATTGGTGGTGCCATAATGTTAGGCCCCCCCATTGATTATAATGGATTACCTGACACTCAGACTGGTTCTCCTAACACCCCAGGCTGGTGCTCATGTTCGCTTAAAACTGCACCACCCAGGGGTATTTCTGTAATAATTCTTGTCGCCATTTTCTTCGGATTCTTCCGTCATCTTTTTATTTTGGACAGGCACATGTAGAAGAGAAGATAGAAGAGCAGATATAAATGTAATTTAATAATTAGATTCCATCCATAAAATTAACTATAGTACCTGTATGTGGAAATATAATAGGGAATTTAACTTGTAACTGAGCTGTGGGGCAGGGACTGATGTATAATGTATGTAAAGTTCTGCAGATTATGTTGGTGCTACAAAAATATGGGTTAATATAAAAGGTCATATTGTTTATTTGTTCAAACCAATTATAAACCTCTTTATGTTCTTAACTCTTGAATAAAATATCTCCATCAGAGCAAATAGCAGTTGCCATTCTACTACAGGGTTTTGCTTGTGACAATGTGTGATGATATCCTTCAATCCATTGAAAATGTGGAGAACTATTGCTGGTGATAATATAACATTGCTTAATACTACTTTTCCGTTAATGGCAAGATCTCCGGAGTGAATTCTTAATATTTTTCCTACAAATAATTAGGTGTTAAAATGTTTTTAGCTTCATAATCTTGTTGTCTCTGCTGAAACTATTAGCTCGGGGGGCGTATCACAGAGCAGGGGACAGCTGCAAGTAAAACTACCAAAAAAGACATTTAGAATAGGCAGAAATGAATGAAAACACACCTGGGATTTAACCATAAGGAAACCATTAGGACATTTTTGTGTTAATGTACAAACCAATATGCAAGCTGAAAGTCAAGCAGTGGTTGTTACTTCCATCTTTTTCTTAAAACAATAACAATTAAAAAATAATTACTATTAAGAAATTTTTCTGTATTTCTACAACTGAATGAAAAATATACATTTCTTAAATAACAGTACAGATATGGGATCTGTTATCCAGAAACCTGCTATCCAGAAAGCTCTGAATTACAGGAAGGCTGTCTCCCATTGACTCCATATTAATCAAAGAATTTTAATTGTTAAAAATGATTTCCCTTTTCTCTGTATTAATAAAAAAGTACCTTGCACTGGATCCCAACTAAAATATAATTAATCATTTTTAGAGGCACTACTATTGGGTTTATTTAATGTTTATTTTAATGTTTTTTAATGTTTATTTAATTATTTATTTTATATTTAAGGTATAGAGACCCAAATAATAGAAATTCCTTATCCAGATGATTCTCATTACTCTTTAGTTTCTTATAACTATTCAGTAAACACTCCAACAGGAGAGCCTTATTTGTTTATTCATATCTCTGGAAGATGCCATTTTGTGTTTATGTTGTCCCAACGGCCAAATCAATGGCCAAGTGGTAGAAAGGTTGCTCGCCTTCAGTAAACAATAGCATTTTAACTAAACACATCTGCAAAGGCTATACAAAACATTTTTCATTTTTGAAATCCATTATTATTGAAGGACAAGTAAAGTTAAACTAAAGAAGTAGCTAGAAATGTTGTACATTATGTTTTGTGCTTCTGTACCAGCCCCAGGCAACCACAGCAGAAAAGATGTCTCTTCAAAGATCTTCTTTTCTGCTGGTTCACTGATTCACATGCTCTGTGTTGCTTTCAGTTATTGAGCTTAGGGACCCACTCACAATATACAGTATACATAGGGTTGCCACCTGGCTGGCCTGGCCGGTATTTTTGATGGTTGATCCCAATGTTATTAATAGGAAAAAAATATAAACATATAGGAAGGCTTGTATTTTTTTCAAGAAAAGGTGGCAACCCTAAGTACACATAGAATATAAATGTCACAATATAAGGCTGATTAATAATTAATACAGATAATTACTACATGGCAGCACATAAACCAGTGCAACTAGCATCAGAATTTAATAATCAGCCCTGTAGCATCAGCTTACATGACAGGCCAACCTCATTTTCTGCTTGATAATTAGTGACGACCCCTAAGCTTAGCTTCTTAACAGCTGCTTAGAGCCCACTGAGCATGTGAGTGTCACAGACACTTTCCAAGATGGTGACCCCCTGTGACAAGTTTGAAGTCCTGGATCATTGCTGCTATTGACAAGCTGAAACTTTAGGCTGGTGCAATAGGTTCACTATATAAAACATGGCATTTGTAGACTTATTCATTCTTAGGGTTTCCTTGTCCTTTAAAGGACAGCAGAATCCTGCCCTGAAATCCATTTCTCAAAAGAGCAAACAGGTTTTTCTATATTTAAGTTTGAAATCTGACATGGGGCTAGACATATTGTCAGTTTCCCAGTTGCCCTAGTCATGTGACAACTTCAGTCACTCTTTACTGCTGTACTGCAAGTTGGAGTGATATCACCCCCCTCCCCATCCCAACCTAACAACAGAACAATGGGAAGGTAACCAGATAGCATCTCCCTAACACAAGATAACAGCTGCCTGGTAGATCTAAGAACAGCACTCAATAGTAAAATCAGGTCCCACTATGATACATTAAGTTATATTGAGTAAAAGAAACAATAACCTGCCAGAAAGCAGTTCCATCCTAAAGTGCTGGATTTTTCTGAAAGCACATGACCAAGAATAATTACCTGAGATGGCTGCCTACACACCAATATTACAACTAAAAAAATACACTTGCTGGTCCAGGAATTAAATTTTATATTGTAGAGTAAACTGTGTAATTCAGAAATAAAATCATCACAATCACATGATAAAAATCACAACAGACTCCCTGTAACTACAATAGTGGGTATTATAAAGGGAAGAATGTACCCCCTGTTGTTAAATATAAGGATATTAGCAGTGACTCCAAGGTACCATCATCAAATGTTACAACAAGAGATCATTCATATAACACAAAATACACCACGATGCACCAACTATAATTGATGAAATTAATAAGCACAATTTATAAGGAAATATGTACAAAATATTTATGGTTCTTGTGTATTAGACATGTACATGTATTTATTATCTTGGTGTCAGGATGTAAGAATCAACTTTACTCTATTTGGTGTAACCTAATTTCCCTGCAAAACTGTAAATAAAAGGTTTGTTATTGGCTGCCAACGCTCCACCACTAGCTGAGCTGGCAGATGCTTGTCCCATGTCCAGGAGTCACTATGTCTACCGTTTTTATAAGAAACCTGACTGTATTCAGCGAAATTCCCCCTTCATCTACTGCTGCTTATACGAATTGTCAGACGGTCCATAACTGCCGGGCAGGGAAACAGTCATACTTATGAACAGCAGGGGGAGCCCCCGCCTTACTTCCCAGCCATGCAGAACTCCAGCAGCTTGCAGTCACTGACTGTGTCGAAATTT
This sequence comes from Xenopus borealis, assembly GCA_024363595.1. Taxonomy (NCBI): domain Eukaryota; kingdom Metazoa; phylum Chordata; class Amphibia; order Anura; family Pipidae; genus Xenopus; species Xenopus borealis. The sequence continues at coordinate 125,809,049 of CM044439.1, forward strand.
GTATTGGATTTTATTTTTGCCTTTACATCCCCTGTACTGTTTCCAATTCCAGTTGCAGGGACAAAGATCATGGAGCCAGATTTAAACAGATAAACTGGGATTCTGTTTGGAGGATTATTTTGCTGCAGCCATTGGTTCTGTAGAGTTGGAGAAAGTTTGTATTAAACAATACAAAACCTTTAAAATACACATTAGATTACATGACAAAACAGTCTGTATATTCTGATTATTAATCAGTTCTGCTGTATCGGCTTCTGGCAGATATTATTTGACTTGTGCTGTTTTGATCGTTTATGATGATCCCTAAGCAGCTGAGAGCACTCTGAGCATGTGCGCAGTCTTGGTCTTGCAAAGATGTGTAACAAAGTTGCAAGATGACAGCCCCTGTACCCAACTGTGAAAGCATAAATCATTTGTTTGATTAGGCTTGTGGTGCAGTAAGTTCATGTTTATGTTTAGTATACAATATACAGCATTTCTAGCCTTATTCTATTTTAGACTTTCCTTGCCCTTCAAGCAATGGGTGTGCTGCTTTTTCAATGGGTCTCTTAATAGGTTACAAGAACATTTAAAAACTGGGAACATTTCAAGAAATCCATCCTGGAGGGTTGCACTCATTACATACAATACATATAAAAATATAGACAGTTTGCCATTACTGTAGTCATGTGACTTACATAATAACACAATATAGTAACGTAATTTAAGTTGAAAAAATACATGTCCATCAAGTTTAATGTGTTGGTCTGAAAGAAACCTGCCTAATCGCTAGGTGATTTATACAGTATTTGACTTGCTTGCACTTATTAGAAGGGTCTTTGATCTTTCAAATGATCTGGTGACCCCTTATGTGATATAATGATTTGTCCAGTGCGTTCAGCTTTCAGTGGGTTTGTGGTAACTGTAGTTAAACATGTGGAATACTGATGGCGACTCTTGACTGGTAATCTAGCAAAACACAAAAGCCTGTATAATGTGAAAATCTGATTTAGGATCTACACAAAATATATGTAGAGCTTATAATTTGCATTTCAGCAGGAAACCACATCTGTACAACCTGCAATTACAGCATGTGTGTGTGTGTACACTCATTTACTTTATTATAACCAAGTCAAATGGACATACCAGTCATAGGCTTATATTTCCAAGAAAAGCTAAACAAATCTGCTCTAAGAATTCTGTTTTGTTTTTTGGGTTCGAATTCAGAACATTGTGTGCCACTTTTCTTAAGTGCTGTTGTTTTCACTATGATGTGTATTTAGCTTGACATTCCCATCCTCACTGCTCTGCATTGAAAATCTTACCTAATTTGGATACCAACCGATACTCTATTTTTCCTAACCACCCAGAAATGGCCTGCACTCTCTATATTGTAATTGTATCTTCAATAAAATCGATATGTATTATCGTAGCAGATATATAAGTTATAATGCAGCACTAACAAATACAGGCAGTGCTATATTCATAAATACACATGTAGATACTTGTGATTCAATCTGGAGTGCACAGCCCTGTGCCTATGAGTGCTAACAGTGGTGGAGGTTTTGCACCCTGCCCTGCACTGTATAAATGAAGCCTATATTTTTCCACAGTTATATATACTTAGACTTAGCTGGAGAACTACATACTGTACATTACAATTAGCTTTTTCTTATGTTTGCAAGGAGTCATATAAGGCTGATCATCTGCTAACAAATGAAAAGCATATGCAAATGCTAAGAACAAAGAAAAGTTATTTAATATTCAACTGAACGTTGAAAAGAATTGAAGGAGAACAAGAAATCTAAGGAAAGTGTATGGTAAAGGGAATTTACATGGTGACCCTCTGTCAAAATAAGTGAATTTGTAAAATTCCACTTGACTGTTGATGAACGTTAACTATTTAAAATGAAAGTTTAGTGAGGGTCACATTCAAAACAGAGCTATAGTTTTGCATACAACTATAGTCTTCATCTGAAAACATTTTTGCAGGGTATCATATTTTTATTTGGGGCAATTGAATTCTTTCTAGTTTTCTTGCTAAAATTTGGTCCCAAGTGTTTTTACTATAATCTGTAGCGGTAATTGTATAGCTGAAGGAACCAATTAGAAGTGATTGTTGACAGCATGATGAAGAGAAGTTTTGGGAAGTTCTCAAAACATATCTTATTTTTATTGTGTCAGTTTGGGCATACTCAAATAAAATCAAAAATGAAATGTCTATCAAGCTCAACCACTCCAAAAGATCCCAAGTGAATATATACATATATAGACTTATGAATAAATGCAAATATATAAATATACATAGCTATACATACACTAAACTAATTGAAGCTCTTAAGATTGCTATAGCCTTACATATTATATCAAGCTACTCTTAAAATAATCTTCAGTAGAATCCACATTCCACATATTCACTACCCTCACTATATAAGCCTTTTCAAATAAAACTTCAGTTCCTTACATCTAAAGAGGTTGCTTTTTTGCTCTGTTGTTCTAATAAGAATGACTATGGGTTATATTGCCAGAGTAGAAAGCCAAGGAGTGAGTAGATAGAACTGATTTACACACCAATTTGTGAGGTTTCTACAGTGTTAGCCTCTCCTTTGGTGTTCTTTCAGAGAAGGTGGATCCATTTATGAAATCTAAGGCCAAAATCGATATCACTTAGCATACCCCATATAAAGAGTATAGTATTAAACAATAGGCCTTGTTAGATACCTCAAGCCTTCAGTCTATGTTCTCATGGGGCATTTCAAAACTTTAAATCTGCCTCGAGGTATGCTCTGGAAGGATAGATTAGCTAAGAAATGTCTGAAACTTGAGAATTCTTTGCGGCTGTTTCTCCTTTGTGGTTTATAATTATGGAGGCTGCTGACAATATGCAAACCATGGGTTTTGGCATTTATTACTGAAAAACAAATGATTTTTGTGCAGAGTATAGAAAACCTTTGTAAGTGCTGCACTATGTAGATTTAGGTTGTGAGAGGCTGCCAAAATGTTATTAAAAGTTATTAGGCCAATACACATACTCCATCTCTCAGTTGCTCAGAAGGTTTTTGGCTACATTTCTTGAAGGCATCCCAAACCTTCTGCAAATCTGAGGAACCTTCATTTTTAGCTAAATAAAGGTTTTCGGAATTACAGTATATCAGCAACTGATAGTTCCTTTAACTAGGCAGGGCTGAATCTCCATAGTCCTAAACCTCTTACCTCATCCCCATGATGAATGGAATGAATATTATTTCTCCTGTGTGTGTATTTGCAATGCCAGAATGTCTGTCAGGCCAAGGTCCATTTAGACAGACCAGAGGGATGGTAGACTGAGGTTGAAGTTCTGTCTAAAGCCAAGTCAAAGTAACAATTAAAACAGAACTAACCCCTAAAAATGAATATGGCTAAAAATGCAATATTTTATATAATGACCTTATTGCACCAGCCTAACGTTTCAGCTTGTCAATAGCAGCAATGATCCAGGACTTCAAACCTGCCACAGGAGGTCACCATCTTTTGCAAAACTCACATGCTCAGTGGGCTCTGAGCAGCTGTTGAGAAGCTAAGGTTACGGGTTGTTGCAAATTATTAAGCAGAAAATGATGTTGGTCTGTAATATAAGATGATGCTACAGGGCTGATTGTTAAATTCTGTTGCTAGTTGTATAGGTTTATATGTTGCCATGTAGTAATTATCCGTAGTAATTATCCGTATTAATTACTAATCAGCCTTATATTGTGACATTTCTATTCTATGAGTACTGTATATTGTGAGTAGGTCTCTAAGCTCAGTAAGTGATAGCAGCACAGAGCATGTGCAGTAAATAAGCAGAAATTAAGATGGGGAGCTACTGGGGCATCTTTGGGGGCACAGATCTTTACTGCTAAAGGGCTGAGGTTGTCTTGGGCTGGTATAGAAGCCTAAAACATAATGTACAACATTTCTATCATACGTTGTATTTCGTTTTTAGTTCTCCTTTGAAATTAATTCTGATATAAAATTGGGCAGTAGACTTATGAACCAAATTTGACATCACTAACTGAAGAACTTTTTTTAAGAAAAGGGGCCATATACTGTATACTTTTGCAAATCCCCTGCTATTTTACATAATAACACAAGACAAACAATGCATGTGATTTACATGGCGTAAGTCAGTTGCAGCTTTTGATGCATGTGGGAATCCTAGAATTACCACCACATCCAGGGTGGCAGCAATCTAGGGATCTTAGCATGAATAGGTTCACTTGCACTCTATTGCTCAGAGCAGGCTCAGTGGACATATTGGCAAAAAACAGAAGCACACAGGGCTTTTTATGAATGACGTCAATATTTGCATTTCTTGGCCATATTTTGTACCATATATAAAAATAATAGTAATACAAATGAATGCAGTGAATGAGGCATAAACAGAAGTCCAAAACAAATGTATTTTCTTTATTGTCATTTTGGGAAAGCGTTTCTGAAACAACACCAAAAATGCTGGATGTTGAAATTTTCCTTGGTTTGGCCTCATTAATTGTGTTTTCTTAGAAAACCAAAGAATTGTTGGAATCAAAACTGGTTTACGGAATTTAAAGAAAGCATGTTGGTGCCTGCTACACTAAAGTGATTATTTAGCTGTAGTTCATAGAACCCATTTATATGAAAAAGGTAAAGCTGTATATAAACAAGACTGTGGTGTGTTATGATAAAAGAAACAGAGAGTCCCCACTGTTTAGTATCACTTTACATAAACATGTGAGCCTCATTTGAGATGTCTATATATGCATTGATGGCAAAACTCACCCTCTTTTTATAGTAAAATGTTCATGTTGTCCCAGGCAATTTCAGCACACTAATACACTATTAAAGGCAAATGTACCTCATGGCAGATGTGATGCTACCCAAAAATGCCAGAGTTGCTTAATTGTATAGAGTGCAGCTTTATTTTATTCAATTTCACAGTGAAATTTTAAATATATATTTTACATAATATAGAGAAACTAAGAAATACAATTACAATACAATTGAAAAGTCCCACATTCTTAGCACATATGTATATTTCTGTGAAGATTCCTGAATTGTATACGTAGATCAACAAAATCATAGTAGTTCACAACTGAAATATATCACTGACAGTAAGGGGCAGACTTATCAAGGATCGATGTGAAAAGCGACCCCTCTAATTTTTGAGGTTTGTTTTTTTTTAAACTGTGAAATTTGACTAGGGAATAGTTAAAATTTTATATGAATTGTGTGATATGATATGAAATGTGTGAGATGAGTTGCTTCATTCTGTGTATACGAAAATACTGCACACAAAATTTTTACAGGCAATAAAGAAATTTACTGCATGCCATTGGAGAGATTGGTGGCCAAATTTCAGTTTCAATGGTCTCCATGTGCTATCAATGTTTTATAAGCACAAACAATTAATTAAATCAAAATAAAACTGAAAATGCAAGAAAATCAATTTAAAAATGGAATGTTATGTTTTACTATTGAGTGATACTCTTATCTACCATTATGTGGGACATGGGAGCATTTTTATCAATGCAGGGTTTCGGTAGCTGTTATCTGGTTACCTTCCCATTGCTCTGCTAATAGGCTGCTGGGTGAGAGGGGTTATATCACTCCCAACTTGCAGTGCAGCAGTAAAGAGTAAAGTTTCAGACTGCAATTCAGATGGCTGAGGGCACATGGGAAACATGTCTACCCCACATCAAATTTCAAAATGAAATACAAAAAAAATCTGGTTGTTCATTTGCAAAATGGAAAATGCAGGATTCTGCTGGAGGAGTGCAAATATTTCTTAGTCAAGGATCCGTTGCAATGTACCACCATGCAAAATCATGAGTGCTTAAAGCACACCCAGTGTGCATATATATCTTTTTCTGAGATTACAAAGTTTTTGTAAACCTAAATCTGCCCTATAGGATAAGGTAGTCTCCACGTCAATTCTCCATTGCTCTCTGCCCCTTTGTATTTTTCAAAAGAGTTTTGTGTTTAGGGAAGACATATATCAAGAAATCTCAGGCGAATATACATTTCACACTTGAATTCCTGCAGTGGAAACATGAATATAACTTTTAAGACACCAACTTTAGACAGATCTCTCCCAAAGGAATGACAAAAACAATAAAAGACTCCAGTCTATATGTCAGAGATCAGTTTACCATTACCAAATGCTGTACTACTATATATTAAGTCACATGGGAATTTAAAGATTATTGGAAATTAAGGCAACAAAAGCACACTGGTAGAACTCTGTGTGGTTCTAAACATGTACATTAATAAAAGTATAATTTAATCAATAGATTGTTTGAAATAAGTCCTTTATTAGTGGTACTCCTGCTCTACACTTTCACAGACAGAAGAACAAATTGCTTTATGATCATGTTCTGTATTTTATAGTTGTGAATCAAGATGGACAACCTCTTATTGAAGGAAAACTTAAAGAGAAGCAGGTTCGGTGGAAGTTTATCAAAAGATGGAAAACACGTTACTTCACACTGGCAGGCAATCAGCTTCTCTTTCGCAAAGGAAAATCTGTGAGTACTCTTATACAGTTCATTGCTTTTTCTGTGTTGTCTGTACATCCCAGGAGGACCTAGATATTTGTTGCTTCAGTCATTAAATGGAATCGCTTCCCACTTTATGTTTCTGTTTGTTCTGTGATCACAGCAGTCTGTCTTTACAGAAGTTAAGCACATGGCCTTTGGTTTAAGTCACTGTTTAGGGCACGGAGACACTAATGGTAAAGTGCATTCTCTCCAAATCCAACAGAATATAAATATTAAGGATATACACTGCAAAACATTTAAGGCAAAAACAGACTAGACTATATTCTCTCTTAGTACAAGTTAGGATTAACTGTCTTCATTACCTGTTTCTACATCTCATGAAACCCCAAATGATGGCTCGCCCTGTCCTGACCAACTTAATCCTGAGCTAAAAGACTATCATACAAAGGAGGGCACTGGAGAATGCAGGGATATTTGTGAGAGCGACTTTTTAGAGACAGACAATGATTCATAAACTCAAAGCAGAATTTGCAAAAAAAATGGAAACTTGTCTACAGAACATAAAATCCTCGTTAAAAGCATCATTCATTATTCACTTAAATTTCTATCTAACACAAAGGAGAATTCAGGAAAAAAGTACAAAAAAAAGAGAAGGTAGAATTAAAGAGTATGTCTGTGGTATATATAATTTATTGTTTTTGTTTTATTGCCACAGCATCATTACCATTTTATTTCAAACCTGATCAAACCTCACTTGGCTCATGATGTGATAATGTATGCATTAAGGGTTACAAGTGGTAAAGCTGTACTAGCCTGTACCATTGACGTTCCATACAAATGCAACATGTTGCACTGTTCAGTAGGGATGCACCAAATCCACTTTTTGGGATTCGTCCGAATCCCCAAATCCTTCTTGAAAAATCTGGCCAAATACCAAACCAACTGGTGGAAAATGTTTTTTGAAAAAAGTAACGTGATTCCCCCCCACACACCTAATTTAAATATGCAAATTAGGATTCAGATTTGGTTCAGCCATGCACAAGGATTTGGCCGAATTCAAATCCTAGCCGAATCCCCAACATAGATTCGATGCATCCCTACTGTTCAGTAAGTCATGGGATTCAAATTGCATATTTAATAGGATGTCATCTGGTACTGCACATTTATTGCTGGCTATACTTCTTAGTTTTAAGAGGACCCCTTGGGATACCTTGTCTAACACAGTATATGTAACCTAGTGATAGATATTTATGCTATTGGTGGTTTGACTCCACAGTAGAAAAATTCCCAGAAATCTTTGTAGAAAACCAAGTGAAACCAGTTAATGCTCTGCCAAGAAAAATATATAAACAAGGGGACACATACTAAGGGTATGTGTTCAATGGCACATCATTTTCTGTAGCATACTGCGTATTTCACACTATTTTACTTTGTTTACAAAACGTGCATTCTCTGAAAACTTAGTCATGGAGCCAAAATTTTACATTTAGCAGGTCCAATTGAAGGCAGCATTCACCCCTGTCCTGTTTATGTCCAGGCTAGTAGTGCCTATCAGGCAGCTATACTGCTATTAATAATTCATAATAAACACTTCTTGACAGTTAACTCTTAAAACTCTGCTGTACACACACAATCATTTCTTGTTCATGAATATATATATATCTATATCTATATATGAATATATGCCTTACCTTGAAGCTGAATCTTGAAAATGTAATCTTACTTCTTGACTACACTAATGCTATTTACCCATCTCCAGAATTATCAGACTTCAGCACAGTGTCATTTTGGACTAATTCTCCAGCTGGGGAAGAATATTGCTTTACCTTCAATCATGCTTAATTGTATTTGTAAATATGTCACAGTCTCCTCAGATAGTTCAAGGGTTTTAATAGATTTTGTTTCCGAAATCATTATTCCACTACAATCTGATGGAGACCATTGATTGGCTACTAAATAATTCCTGGATTTTTTCCTCTATAACAAGGTTTCTTCAAGCTCGGTAACTGAGCACAAACAGGTGGGTTATCATATTGTGGGTGCTTCAGTCTTCAGTGGCAATTGGATCATTCATTCCACTGTTAGAAGGAGAAAAAGGGGAAGGGAAATAAGGACTTTTCAACATTAAATCAACTAACCGCAAGATTCTGAAACCTCTTTGTACTATCATCAGGGTTTAGAAATAAAGTTAGCAGGCTTTTTAGGATATCTCAAGGTGCTGTTTGAACACCAAAGAGGGTTGTCTTTCTTCTCTTTTGTCTTAATATTATTGTTCATTTCATTGGACACTTCCACAAACCTTTTACCGACTTCAGTAGTCCCTGAAATGTTGGTGGGTTATCATTTTTCTATAGAAAGCTCTTAAAGTTATCTTTTACAAACTGTTGTTCCTAACAGCAGCTCAGCTACAATTTCAGAATAATAAAAGAGTCAAGCTCAGCGCTGCAGAGAAAATCTTCTTTAGCCGTGCAGCACCACAATAAAATTGTAGACCCACTAGTCCCCTCTAAAATTTAGTAAATCAGCAAGGGTAGTGCGCTGGCATACGTTTATTGATAGGTTTTCCAATTTCCTAAAAGAAAAAAGCTCTATAGTGTATTACGCTTTTATGCTTATGGGTATGTCGATGTTAGTCCTACTCACATGTGCATTTCTTGATAGGAGGCATAAAATTAACCTTTTATACAGGATATGCCAAAGCTGTAAGAAATAAAGCTTCAATGGTGTATTACCAACGGACAAAAAAGCTTTATTTCAATTAAATCTACATCCACTAAAATAGATCTAATGCTAGCCTTGATTTTTATACCGAAGCATGTGTAATATCAATTAACTTTCCAAGTTTTTCTTTTGGTTATTGAAATTGTTGCTCTCATCCATGAATTATTCAGCAGTCATCTGCAATATAAATCAATTGAAAATTTATGTAATTGCTGTTCTTCTGTGCCTGATAGCCATGACTCATACCCCCCCCCCCCCAATTTGATATTTCAGCGCTACTCACAAGGCTGCTGAAACAATGCTAGGCAGTTGGAACTCCATGGGGGTCTGCATGAGATAATCCTCTCCTTTCTACATACATATTTCTGTTGAATACCTAACTTTCCGTGTGCTTGCATACAACATAGTGCTTATCCCAGTGGAATTACATGTAATTCACTGTTAGCAATGAAATACTCTGAAATATGCCATTTTGAGAGAATATAAACTTACCAGTTTCTCTACTTTCCAACAACATTTTCACTGACTATTTTAGTGAATGTTTGAATACATCTAGTATAGTAAATCGAGTGCATAAACTGATCATATAAACACAACATTCTCACTAATCCTAAGTATGTCTATAATTCATACAATCTTATATTATTCCCATTTTGGCACACAGAGTAATATCCCATCAGCTCATCCTTATTTTTACTAAGGGGCCATAAAAAAAAGACAGAATGTTTTGGCACTACCTTTGTCTTATTGATGTGAATGTGGGCCCAGAGTGCCAGTGTCTCTCTTGAGTAGGGATGGCGCGAACCGCGGAAAAAATGTTCGCGAACATATTCGCGAACTTGCGACAAAACGCGCGAACGGTTCGCGAACGTCGCGAACCCCATAGACTTCAATGGGAAGGCGAACTTTAAAAGCTAAAAAAGACATTTCTGGCCAGAAAAATTATTTTAAAGTTGTTTAAAGGGTGCAACGACCTGGACAGTGGCATGCCAGAGGGGGATCAAGGGCAAAAATGTATCTGAAAAATGCAATAGTCGCAGCCACTGAAGCACAGAAAAAATATGCCATATAAATGCTGAAAATAGTCGCAGCCTCTGAAGCACAGAAAAAATACAGGTCAATGTATGGCAGTTGTTTGAAGAACAGTAGATTTATTTACTAGCCAGAAAAGCTACCTAACCTAAAATGTCCCTCAAATCCCTGCAGACTTCTGTCCCTCCAATACAGAGCAGTATCAAGCAGATTACTAGCCAGCAAACTTTCAACTGTCCCTGAAATCACTAACAGCTCTCTCCCTACACTAACTCTTCCAAGCAGCACACACAGACAGAATGAAAAAATGCTGCAGGGCTTCAGTTCATATATGGAAGGGGAGTGGTCCAGGGGGTGTGGGGGTGGTCCAGGAGGGAGAGCTTCCTTATTGGCTTCCATGTATCTGCTGGTCTGGGGTGAGAGGGCAAAAAAAAGCGGCGACTATGCGCGAACCCAAAATGGCGACGTTCGCGAATATTCTGCGAGCACGAACAGCGGATGTTCGCGCGAACAGTTCGCGCCATCCCTACTCTTGAGCCCTAGAAAATTGAAACTGACACTGCCTTTACATTCCCATGTCCAAACCCTCAAAGAAATGCCCTCTTCTTCTCAATCTAGTACATATAGTATTTGAAAACCTTATTACAGCTTGTTGGAGTGTTGATTTGTAGCATAGCCTTATGTATTAATTCAGAGGCTATACACACTGGATTTGACTCACCAGGAAATGGTCTTCCTATTGGAACCAAATCCTTTCATACAATTAAGCATATATTCCACCATTAGGCCAGTTCTGATTAGCAAATCATTGCTCCTGGAATTATGACTGCCATTAAACCAACTCTAGAACATTATTCAAACATACAGTATGATATATCTTTATATCTTTCTCTATAGCAGACAATACTACCTTTACCTTGCCAGAGATGATAGCATGACTGAATATTACCTACAATAAAGTTTGGCAGCTTGGTTTGAGATCTGAGCAACAGGAGTGCAATCAGGGTGTGACTATACACTATATGTAAAAATGGAAAAGGTTAATCTTTGCAGTTATTTGGATTGATCTAGATTTGTGGACAGCACGGCAGGACTGTGGTAACTTTGCTGCCTTGTAGCGTTAAGGTTATACAAAGAGTGTGTATGTTTTCCCATTATCTGAGATGGGACCCTAGACTGTAAGATCCTCTGGGGTAAAAACCTGGGCACGTGATATATAATCTCTTTAAACCACAGTCGAATATGTTGAAGCTACATAAATAAAGGATAGTTGTTTTTTTATACTTTCAGGGGCAGATATTTTTCCCTGATCTGGTGTCTGCGCACCAAGGGGAATATAGCACAGATGGTTTTTGCTTATGCATTTACACTAGGAAAATGAGGAAAATGGACCATGTGTTATTAGCCTTAAAATCTAGAAGTCTAAAATTTGTTTTATCTCCATTGTTTATGCCAAGTTAGAAACCAGTGATAAAGCAGATCTTTAAAGTGCATTTTAATATATGTCATGGTGACCTAAAGGGAAGCAAAATTTGATTTTAAATGGGGTAAAGTAATAAACAGTCTGTGGGTTGCTAGACATGTATTAAACTTTAGGCCATTTAATAAATGTTAAGTGTGGGATACTATGAGGATATCATAGGCATAATAGTTTGGTCCCATCCGAAGATGCAGATATAAGAGACATAGGGGCAAATTCACTAAGATCCAAAGTTGCACCAGGCATAGTTTCGCAAATTCACTAAAATGTTAAGCTCAGGGAGGAGAACAGTAGCGAAGTTGCGCTACCATTACTTCTCAGGCAAATCGAAGTTATGCTAGCGATGAATAATTTGCATACGGCACGAAGTTTAAGTACAATGGACGTATATGTAGCCACAAATACATTACACTACACAAGCCTGGGAAACCTTCAACCAATAAAAAATAGTTGTTATTTTGCCTTACACATGTGCCCACTGTTTAGTTTAGGCGTTGGTAGAAAATGTAGAGGGGAAGGAGTACCACAAAAAAATGTACACTATTTTTCAGACTATCACCCTTAAAAAGGGAAGACACCAGCGTTTTTTGCGACTTTTTCAACTTTTTTTTGACAAACTCCTATCTATTGTATTGAACTTCGCCAGGTCTGACCTGTTCTGACCTGGCGAAGTAAAGTCTGGCGCAGGAGGTAACGTTCAGTAAAATGGGCATCTTAGTGAATTAGTGTAGTTATGTCCCTTGGTCAGTGCACAACTTTGCCTGGCGTAAGTGTGTGAAGTTTCGCTAGTCAATCTACTTCACTAGCGAATTTTGAAAATTAAAATTTTCGCTAGTGTTAGCCACTTATCACTTTAGTGAATTTGTTCCATAATTAGAGAGGGGGCATATTTGCAATTAGGTAGATTCATTGATGATTTTAATTAACTGGGAAATCACCACTGATAGCGGATTAGACGTGGATGCTAGCAATGTGTTGGCAAAGGTATTACGGTAGACAATGTGCTTCCCCAATTTCCCCAAGGAGTTTTAATACTATGAATCATAACACCTGATTGATATATATATATATATATATATATATATATATATATATATATATATATAAAGTTTGCAAACAAAACCGCACTCCAGGGACTTTTTCAGGTGAAAAAAACTGGAACTTTATTCAACGTTTCGGCACACCCACTTGTGCCGTCCTCAGGAAAGTGGATTCCCCCAAAAACAGTGCACATATTTAAATAGGTTTTTGGCGCCAAACCAAGTAGCGTGACGTCATCAAGTTGTGACAAACATCAATGTAATGTAAATATAAACACAACGTGATCCGAAGTGTAGGAACATATAAGATCAAACAACGAAGTGATCCTCCGTGATGCATAAAAACGCATTAGTGTCCACAGTGCCCATACATCATACTAAAAACATTTTTAGCCATCAGCCGCTGGCTAACATATACCCGACCCCAGCCGGGAAAAACCATGTAAAAAAATTACCCCCGTGGGAACCTACAGGAGAATACTGCTGCCCTTGTTGCCCAAACTCAAGCCTACGCACTCCAATACTAGACCGCCGTCCACCCCCCTCCTCACACACCGATGCGGAACACCATCAGAGGCCAATCCAAACTGCTAGTGAGCATGCTGCTATAGCCCCGCCCCCGTTGCCAAGGGAAGCGGTAGCTAATGCAGGGGGACGCAGCTACGGGGAGTAATCATAGCCACTAAAAAAGTTCATAGACGGACAGCACCACACTCCAATTAAGCCACCTTGTGGCTGCCCCTGTGCACGGAGAGGTATAAATGTAAACTGGACAAAATACCAGGACCAAGTGTCTTATTTGTGAAATAATATAAATATGTGTATTTACATAGTGTAAAAAACTGACGTATATATATATATATATATATGTACAATGGTCCCAAAGTGTCTGCACTCAAACAAGTACAAAATGGTGGTGCACGATCAATCTTGTATGTAGAGAAAATGGAGGATCAGCACACACCGAAACGTCGGTCAAAGATGCACTTTTGCATTATTTTGTGAAATAAATCACTTTTTTTCATCCATTCGGTGTGTGCTGATCCTCCATTTTCTCTCTCTCTCTCTCTCTCTCTCTCTCTCTCTCTCTCTCTATATATATATATATACGTAAGCCAAGGAATGACGCACTCCAGAAGTACATAATGAGATCAAAAAAATTAAGTTTGTCAACGTTTCGGTCCAGACCTTTGTCTTGAGAAGTTTGTCTATATGGACAAACAATCCCTGTTTTGTTTAAAGGGTAAGGCATTTTTTAGTAGCTGTATGCACAAAATGTCTCAATGTCTTAAATATACATAATGGGTTGAGTGCAGAGGACCTCTTGTATTTGTCTATGTGTATTTTGTGGTCACAGCCTCATTAGTGGTGAGCATAACTTTCCCTTGTTTGAGAGATATATATATAAATACATATATATATATATATATGTATCTCTACATTATTATATATAGGTATAGTCCTTTGCTAAGCAACGCTAATCTGCTATTTTGCATCTGTTATAAATCAAATTAAAATAGTTTTTGGAAATTATACAAACTACTACATGATCTTTCATCATTAAATTCATGCTGCCTTGGATTGTGGTGTGTCTTGTTTTCCAATTTTTTCATAATGCAGAGTGTAGAATATTTAAATGACTCCCTTTCATTTACTTAATATGGCTATGCTTGCTGGCTATACTTGCTCAGCATAATCTGAAAGCCTGGCGACCACGTTTCACTGCAAAATATAAAACATTATTTAGTAACGCACAAAGAATAATACTTTGGTTAAGGACAAAGTATATGGTGGTTGTTGTTTCTGTCTTTTACAAACATTTTTATGAAGCATCATGACCACATATATGTTGAAAAATCATAAGCAGCTGTACTTTTTTTCAAGACTTCAAGATTTAGATTGCTTATTTGTTTTATTATACTGTACATCTTTTTTTCTCTATATTTTCTTAAAAGCATCTGGTTCTCCCACAGCTCTGATTTCCTGTTTTTGTCCTTAAAAAAGAAATAAAACAAGTTTTAAAAACATCATCCAATCTTTTAATCAGTGCATACTTTTTTTTTTAAAGAAATGTATGTACGTACGTATGTCTAATTAAATAATTCTTTGAGAAATTGGAAATTGAATAGTGACTTTACACAAAAGTATTTAGATAGTGGGAACAAGCCAGATGGAATCATCTTTAGATGATAAAGAATATAGTATATAGATTGAACTGAATTTGCATTTGATATTGTTTACAAATGAAACCTCCCGCTACAGGACTCAATTACCTGGCTGTTACCCACAACAGGCTCCCATTTACTCATGAGCACAGACTCACACATGACCCCAGTTCTTCCCCCTGCTTATTTTACTGCTGGCCCTTTTAGGAACTAGCAAGCCAGGATGGAAGCAGAGTATATTGGTGCAATACTTTTATTATTATTATTGCGCCCTCACCCCATAGTTGGCCCTATGCAGCTGCTTCTTCTGTCTACTCCTTGTTCCAGTCTTGCTTGAAATAGGTAAATTATTGTCAGTATGGACTGAATTACTGTTAATTCCTAATTAATTCCTTCTGTCTAATTATTTATAAATAGTCCTCTTTCTCTCCCTTTTGTTCCATTTAGTTAAATTGAAGGGACAACTATGGTAAATTCAAGTGCAACATTCCTTTATGATGCTGCAAGCCCTAGAAATAATCTGACTTCTTTGTAGCTGGAATGTGGTGGCCTGAATAACTTTTGAAATCTCCGGTTTCAAGTTGCTTGGTTACAGTGAACATTTAATGGGTTAAATGTCTGCTGTATTTGGACTATTGCTTTTCTCAAGTGATCTACATTATTTCTCCAAGACCTACCGTAGATCACATTATCACCAAAATAAGCAGCACTGAACCTCACATGGTCTTCTGGGAGTATGTCCCATAGTCCTCTAAAAAGTGGCTGGATCCCTATGTAGTCCAAATAGCATAGTTTCAAGTAAAAGCAGTTCTCTTCTTAGAGTTGCTGTCTAGAGAGATCTGCCAATACCCTTTTGATTGATCAGTGTTGTATAAGCCTTGGCAGCATAATAACACAACTGTACTACATTTCTAATATACTGTGGATACAAAAGATTTAGCATTTACCTTTTTTGGACAAGCATACTATCCAAGGTTATTTGGATCTTAACATCTACAGCTAGTTAGTATATATATAGTATATATATATATATATATATATATATATACACAGTAAATATAAATAAATAAATAAATAGACCCAGAATAGGTCTGTCACATACATGTAACCACTTGCATTAAAATCAGCATAGCAAATTTGAATAAAAACTGCAGACAGAATAAAGCATTGAACCTCAAGGGTAGATATTGTCTGGTTGTATCAACCATGTTGCCATGGCATGAATAAAGTAAGAAACTGCAGGTTCAGTTATAGATTTGCTCTTACATTTATAACCTTTTATTTACCAGTGAAAGTGAGTGCTTGCATAACTCAGCATTCTTTTTAAGAACAATAAGTTCAAAGTCTAAAAAACACCACTTGTCTTGTCCAAAACTCTATTACCATTACCTGCACATGTAATACTATCTGGAATGTTGACTGCAGTCCTAAAAAGGACACTCGCACACACAAATACAAAGCATCGACTAAAATGTACAAAGGAACAATGATTCAGTGACATTAATAACAACATGATACATATATTACAAAAACAGAAATTTATTTTTACAAAAATCAGTATTTCATATTTCAAGGAAAGCACGCACACAAAATAAAATTGTGTAAAATGTGTTAACATAACGTAGCTTATATTTTTAAAAGTAAATAAAAAATACTAATGGTATTGATACGGTAATATGTTTTTATTATTCTATGTGTGAAGCTATTTGTAAATGCAGTACTGTACGATAGATATTCTGGACAGAGAACACTATATTTTAACCTTTACCTGCCCTCAACCCAGCTAACTGTGGTACAGCTCCCAGCAACTCTCAGCAGAGAAGGTGTCACATGTGACTTTTGCACTCAGGATGGGCCCTTGCTATATTGGTGGAGGAAGGGTGTTGCAGATGAACTATAGCCCTCAGGAAGAATAAACTATTTAGTGACAGTGGGTCTTAAATAATAAGTAACATAGTAGGAACAAATAGCATTATCCTTCTCTTTGAAGGATAATGAAAGATAATACAGTATAGATGATCAGAAGTTAACCGATGGTTAACCACATGGTGATCCTCTTTTAAAGGATATGGATACCTGGCACCGCTGGTCAATAGAGGAACTACCAAGGAACCCTAACTGGGAAAGGAATACAACTCCTCCCCTCCCAACTGTGATCATACCCAGTCCTAGACCAGTATTAACCCTTATGGGGACATTCCAAATTGTAAGAAACCTTAACTATTTCACATTCCTATATATATTAATTTGGTGGAATGTATTAAAAGACATTTAAATTTAAAAAGATTATCAAATGCTTTAGATGTAACTTTTAATTTTTGCAGCCTTTGTTTACACTTCAAATGTAGCAATAGGGACAAACAGTTTACTAGCTTAAAAATACAGCAAACTATCTAGTAATTGCCAGTGTTTTTGCAAATTTTTATATTGTCAGTGCTGGAATTAGGGAGGGATGCACAGGGATACCATCCCTGCCATCCAAGAGTTTTTCATCCCAGAACTTTCTTTTGCCCCTCTCCACTCTGCAGGCAAATAAAATGCAGAAGTAAAATAAAATATAGTTAAATATATGAATAATATGGGGTGTCTTTACTCTTCTTTCCTAAAAATAATTTACAAGATCCCTGGTCTAATCCCATGTGATAAATCACGCCTTTTTGCTAGTGGATCTAATCTAAATTACTGGCTAAGTTTCATAGTAACTGGCATACAGAAAATCAGGGCCAGAACTTGGGGTAGGCAGAAGAGGTACATATCTAGGACACAACAGAGGGGGCGCTGGCACTCACCTCTTCTGCCTACCCCTAGTTCGGCTGAATTGAAGCTGCTTGATAGAGATGAGGGGCGATGCATCACTAGACATTGTAAGTCCGCCACCTGCCAGCACATCCCTGCATGAGCCCCCACTACTCCACCCGAGAATGGGGGGGGGGCGTGCCTTAAGATGGGCCGGTCACTGCAGGAAACCAAATGTTTTTTCTTATGTTGTTTGGCACTTTGGGTGCCAAAAGTTAGGCACCCCCAAGTGATCAAATTTACTTACCTGAAACCCTGGGTCAGTGCACCTATCAGGAGAAAACGGCACCAGCCTGGGATTCTTCTAGAAAGCACCACAGAGTGATTGTTTTACTAGTTATTTTTCTTCAAATTTCCCAGTGCAGAAGCATGCATAGTAGAATTAAATAGCCGGCTTTTTCGTTTGCTTGGCTTCTCACTCTACTGTTCATGCGGAGCTGAGAGAATAAAGAAGCTGGAAGACTATCACTCCGTTATGTTCGCTGGAAGAACCTTGGGCTGGTGCAGTTTTCTGCTGATAGGAGCAAAGTCCTTGGGGTTTCAGGTAAGTAAATACAATCACTTTGGGGTGCCTAACTTTTGGCACCCTCAAGAGTAACAAGACTTTCCTTCTCTTTTAAAAAAACCCACATGTCAAACTTCCTTGCTATTCTCCTTTATCCCTTCACTACAGAAATAAAAGTAAAAAAACATTGTTCAACACATAATAAAACCAATTCATAATTGTGTTAACCTTCCCACAAACTGAAAATTTACAGAACTAAGAACATAAACACTTCCTGCAAAAATAAGACAGTGGCCTGATAAGTCTCATTTTAACAAATATGTGTGTGTTTCGGAAACTCAAATAGAAATTTGTGATTTTTGACACAAAAAATTGGAATCATGGTGAAACTTAAATTCAAATGTTGATAAATCTGTCCCATAATCTACATATACACTACATGGCCATAAGCACTATACTGTATATATGTTTACTCACTTACTGTGAATATATGTTATGTAATTGTGTTTCTTTCAGAAGGATGACCCTGATGACTGCCCAATAGAGCTCAGCAAAGTTCAGAGTGTTAAAGCCGTGGTGAAGAAGCGCAGAGATCGCAGTCTGCCACGTGCTTTTGAGATCTTTACAGACAACAAGACCTATGTCTTCAAGGCAAAAGACGAAAAGAAAGCAGAAGAGTGGCTGCAGTGTATAAATGTAGCCGTTGCCCAAGCTAAGGAAAGAGAGAGCCGCGAGGCTACTACATATTTGTAATACACCATTATGACATTTTGGGGGTTATTTACTAAAATCCAATTTTTCTCAGTTTTAATGAAGAAAGCTCAGCCAAACTCCCATCCATGGTTTTACCTTATTTAACATTAATATAACTTGAAAAAATAAGATCACAGAAACACAAGATAAAATTGTACAAAAACCCAAACCGTACTTTCGGACTTTACTCCCGAATCACCCAAATTTTTTATATTATCAGGCTAAACCCAGCGCAGACCACAAAATAGTAAAATTGGGAAAGGGACATCTGCCATTGACAACATTGATGACCAGAAAAATATTTAATAAATAACCCCCTTTATGTGGTCCTAAAGCATTTACAATCAAAATCAAACCCTTCTGGATATGTGGGAGCACAAAGGTTAATTAATGAAGTATTATAGGCTTTTGCTTGAAGTATTATAGGCTTTTGCTTTAACACTTAAGTTAACTAAAAGTAAATTATAATACAGTATGAAATCAATAAAGAACATGTAAAGTTCCTGTGCAAAAATGGAAACATTATAGATATTTGTTATGATGTAGAATTTGTAATTTGGCATAAGAAATATTATTTTCTGGCTTCCTGCTTTTTAATAAATATGTATTCCCACATTATTGTCAGGAAAATCACATGGGCATAAAGGTTGAATATTCTGATCAGTAGGCAACACAAGATAGGATCAAATAATGGAAACTCTATGATATAACTCAAATAGGAGAGGGAAAAAAGCTGTACTGCTAGTCTTGCCTTTTATTGCTGTTTCACCCTGCAGCTTGGACAATTCACTCTACTGAGGGAATTCTAATCAACAAAGGGAATGCTTTTCCTTTTAAAGGTTGAATCAATTATGGCAATTTTGGTGTCAGTTGGACTGAACTGTCGCATTGCATTTAAATATGAAAGCTAAACCAGTAATCACAATGCATATCAATGTATCTGTTATTTAAAGATACCGCTCATACAGGTCTTAACCAAAACAAAAAAAAATGTATTGAAGTCAAAACTTAAGTTTCAGCTGGAACATCAGCTTTTACAACTTTGGTAAAGACTTTTGATTTGGTTAATGGAGAGATCTAAAGCCTACCTAAAGAAGTAGGGTACATTATGTTTTCTACCAGCCCCAGGCAACTACAGCCCTTTAGCAGTAAAGATCTGTGTCTCCAAAGATGCCCCAGTAGCTCCCCATCTTCTTTTCTGCTTATTCACTGATTCACATGCTCTGTGCTACTGTCATTTACTGAGATCACGCTGAATATATTATATAAATGTCACACTAAAAGGCGGATTTGTAAACCATTTAGATTATTGGTAATAGCAGCTCAGATACCAGCACAATTAGAATCAGAGTTTAATACACAGCACTGTAGCATCAGCTAATATGGCAAGCAAATCTTATTTTTGGCTTGATAATTTAAGACAACCCTCATGGTTATATATATATGGGCACATTTATAAATGCAAGTGTTCTACAATGGAGCATATAGTGACATAAATCAAGGTACATTCTTCCTAACACACTCCTGCATTTGCCCATGATTGCCAATGGCCATGATACACAAATGTACCTAATGATACTAGGAAATCCTGCAGTTACCTCCCTGGACCTGGTGGTAGGTTCCCACAGCACATTGTGTCAATAGGCGCACCGATCTTGCTCCCAGTAAATAAGATGAAAACAATATTTTGAACATGTACTTCAGAAGTGACATGACCAACGTTTCTTCCACTACTTAATAACACATTTAAAAGTTGTTAATAAGTACTTTCTGGCTCTAGCAATCAGGAAAAAAATGAATGTAATGGAACCCTCACGTTCACTCAAGCATTTTTTGTTTCAGGCTGGTACTAAGCATAATAGAAATGCTAATAATTATATAAATATTCAAAATAAATAATAAAGAAGCATTTGTGAAGCTTCTTAGAATAGGTCCATCTGTTACACACTAAAATGAGTTAAACGTGAATTCTCCCTTTAATTTCTCTGTGATTTGTTAAACATTCTAGATTAGGACTCTGAGATGATGGGAGGGCGGTTAATAGCAATGTTTTTGAGTCCAGTCCCAGGATAGAAATGTACAGTCATATGTACAAAAAGTTTGGGAACCCCTTTCAAAAATAACGGTGGTTTGTCTTTTCATGTCCCTGGAACATCTGATTTCTGGGGTGTTTTTTGCACAAAGATTTTTAGTGAAGCAGTATTCAGTTGTATGGACGTAAATCAAATGTGAAAAACTGGCTGTGCAAAAATGTGAGACCCTTGTAATTTTGCTAATTTGAATGCATGTAACTTCCCCATACTGATAACTGAGAACACCAAATTGGTTGGATTAGCTCCTTAAGCCTTGAGCTTCATAGGCAGGCGTGTCCAGTCATGATAAAGGCTATTTAAGGTGGCCAATTGCAGGAGCGGCATATGCGGAGGATTGTGAGAATTCTTACAGACAACCCAAAGATCACCTCCAAAGACCTGCAAGAACATATTGCTGCAGATGGTGTATCTGTACATTCTTCTACAATTCAGCGCAATTGCCACAAACAGATTCACATGTTGTATACAAAATCTCGTTTAGACAAGCCACAGTCATTTTGGAACAAAGTGCTTTGGACTGATGAGACAAAACTTGAGTTAACTACTATCAAATTTGGTGGAGGTTCCATCATGCTGTGGGGCTGTGGGGCTAGTTCATGGACTGGGGCCCTTGTTAGTTGAGGGTCAGATTAATTCAACCCAATATCAACAAATTCTTCAGGATAATGTTCAAGCAGTCACAAAATTGACATTATGCAGGGGTTGGATATTCCAACAAGACAATGACCCTAAAGACACTTCAAAATCTACAAAGGTATTTACGCAGAGCGAGAAGTACAATATTCTAGAATGGCCGTCACAGTCCCCTCGATTTGAATATCATTGAAAATCTATGGGATGATTTGAAGCAGGCTGTCCATGTTTGGCAGCAATCAAATTTAACTGAACTGGAGAGATTTTGTATGGACAAATTTTCAAAAATACCACCATCCAGTCTCCAGACACTCATCAAAGGCTATAGAGGGCATCTAGAGGTTGTTACATTTGCAAAAGGAGGCTCAACTAAGTATTGAGGTAATATCTCTGTTGGGGTGCCCAAATATATGCACCTGTCTAATTTTGTTATGATGCTTATTGCATATTTTCTGTTAATCCAATAAAGGTTATGTCACTGCTGAAATTCTACTGTTTCCATAATGCATTTTATATATTAAAAGGAAGTTGCTACTTTGAAAGCTCAGCCAATGATAAACAAAGCTCCAAAGAATTAAGAGGAGTTCCCAAACTTTTTCATATGACTGTATAGTGCTTTATGTAAAGACCTATGCCATCTTAGTATATGTGTACTTCCCTTATTGGGTAATTAGCCATGTAAATTATCGTGCTAATAAAAGGATCAACGTCTGAACAGCTACTGGTGGCTAGTGATGGGCGAATGTATTCGCCAGGGGCGAATTCGCTGCGAATTCCCACGATTCGCCACTGGCGAATAAATTCACAAAAAAAAGAAATTTCGCCTGGCGAAAATTCGCCGAAAAAAACGAGTTGCGCGTCGTTTTTGACGCGACGTGCCAAAAACGACGCGACGTGACGCAAACGACGTGACTCGCGCCTTTTAATTAGCTCCATTGTATTGAAATATATGAAACAAGGTTGTTGAGCCTTGTGTTGCCCATGCTTTCTATTAGCTGCTGGCACATTCTTTATCCTGGAAGTGTAGTCCGTATTTTAGATACAGATTAACCTTAACAAAGTAAAACCTCATATTGGTAATGCTTCAGATGTTTATCTAGGGCTTCCACGCTGAACTAATTCTTCTGTACACATTAAGCTGTGAGACTGGGATAAAACATCTGCATATCTATCCTCTCCTTGATATCGGCATTAAAGTACAACTGAAAGCAATAGCTTGTCCTGGGGCAACATATTGCTGTGGCTTAACAGTGCCATAGAAATCTCACACCCATAGGTTGATGTGGGGATTTCATTAAGGTTATTGCTGTGTCGGGGGTTTGTATTTTAACCTAAGGGTAGTTAACCTTTTGTACTGCTTAATCTTCATGGTCTAGACATTAAAGGCATATTGTCATCCCAATATGACCTCTTTTTATAATATTATCATTTGGCAGGGCATTTATGTGTTCTGTAATTTGTTATACATTACAGGTTCAGATCTCATGTATTTATATAATTTATAATAATATTGTATCTATTTTCATCATGGGAACTAATCCTTTTATTTTCTTTTGTTCTATTTGTTAAGCCATCCAGAGGTACCCCTAATCAGCTGAGCAGACACAGAGTGGTTCATCCTGTTTTGTCTTGTGGGATGCTGGCTCTGATACTGAGTGTATATCAAAAACCCTAACATTAAAGGAACAGTAACATCAAAAAATGTGTTTTAACTTAGTAAAAATATAATGCAGTGTTTCCCTGCACTGGTAAAACTGGTGTGTTTGCTTCAGTAACACTACTATAGTTTATATAAATAAGCTGCTGTGTAGCAATGGGGACAGCCATTCAAAGGAGAAAATGCTCATGTTACACAGCAGATAAGGACTCTGAATAAGTGCAGAGATTTGCGGCAAGAATCGAGTAAGTCCAGGACACCCACCACAAATCACATTGTAACACTATGGGGCAGATTTATCAAATTCACATGAATGATTCGAAATACGTATGAATGGTTTAAAATTGTTTAAAAATGATTTTATCGATCGATCAAATTATTTCTATTTGATTGTTTGATCGATCAAATTGCGGTAAAATCCTTCGAATTCGATATTCAAATACAAAGGATTTCAATTCGACCACAATTCGATTGGTCGAATTCAAGGGTAAATTCACCCTTGAATTCGACCAATAGTAAATCTGCCCCTATGTGTGCAAAAATAAAGCTGATATTTGGATGAAATAGTCTGTGTCCGTTGATGGATTTCCAATACAGCCCCTTTGTAAGTGGGATTGTTCTAAAGTGGATATACTTTTATTACCTTCAAATCAGTGAAGGATTTTGAGGGTAATAAGACTGGTAAAGTTTGTCCCATTTACTTGACCAGATTATCAATATATGATGAACCCCATGATGTACCCCATGCATTAAAAAGTCTATATGCAAGTCCAGTTCTCAGAATGAAACAAGATAAAAGTATAGGTATGGGATTCTTTATCCAGAAATCTCTGAATAATGGATAGGCCATTTCCTATAGATTCAGATCCCAATCATTCTGGATAAGAGGTGCTATACATGCTATACAATGGCTGAAAACAGATTAACACCGTTCAGAAGAAACAGGCACCAAGGTCTGGAAGTCATACATTCTGTATAACAATGTAGAATTCCTATACAGAGCACTGGAATAAGCAGTAAGCATGCAGGTAAGCAATGAAATGAATGCAAGGATGCTATAATGGATACAATGGATGCTATAATATTCGATTCAACCAGTTACCAGGAGTAAGGTAAAAAACATTCAACTCTTGTAGTACAGGTATGGGACCTGTTATCCAGAATGCTCAGGAGTTGGGGATTAAATGGAGTCTATTATGGTCTTCCCATAATTTGGAGCTTTCTGGATAATGGGTGTGGATCTTCATACCTTAAGTCTACTAGAAAATTATTTAAATATTAAATAAAGCCAATACTCTGGTTTTGCTTCCAATATGGATTAATATGCATCAGGTTCAAGCTACTGTTTTATTATTACAGAGCAAATGGTAATCATTTTGAAAACCTTGGATTATTTGGATAAAATTGAGTTTATGAGAGATGGACTTTCTGTAATTTAGAGCTTTCTGTATAACATTTCCAGATAAAGGATCCCATACCTGTATTTTACTTTGGGTGTAAAGCATTCTTGGCGGCAGATTTACTAAATTCACATGAAGAATTCGAAGTTTGATCGAATTTCAAAAAGATTCTAATTCAAATCTTCGAATATGCAAATTCGACCATCGAATATTCAAAATATTTGAATATTCGAATTATATTTTATTTGAATATTCGTCTATTCAATGGTCGAAGTACTTCCCCTTTAAAAAAATTTCCGACCACCTTGTTCGCCAGATCAAAGCTACCGAATTGGCTTTCATTATTTTTGATCGAATAAAAAGAATTTGATCGATAGAAAAAATCATTCGAATCGATCGATTTGAACGATTAATTGATCAATCGAATTTTTCCTATTCGATCTGACCAATCGAATTGCAGTAAAATCCTTCGAATTCGAATTCAAAGGATTTTACTTCACCTACTATTCCCATGGTCGAATTTCGAATTTTTTTAAAATCGAAATTTGACCAATAGTAAATCTGCCCCTAAGTGTTTCAGAGCTTAGTGTTTAACCACAGAATTCTCTAATCTCTCCTTAATATACAAAAAGGGGTTGTCAGTTCCAAACAATTTGAAGAGAAGAATGGTCTTAACAGGAACCTGCCTTTAGCGGCAAAGTAATTGCATGGACGATTAATCCCATATTTACAGATATGTGTGGGCCAAGAGCTTGTGTCATTCTTCTGTTGCTTCCTTATTCATTCATTAAGATGGCTAAAACATTGAAAAGATGTGTAATGCAGCTAAACCCACTGAATCTATTGTTTGCTTCCTTTAAAAAAAATAAAATAAATAAAAGTGAAAAGGCCAACACTGATAGCAGCTAAATGACTTTGCCCTGCAATGTAATATGGTGATAATGATCCTGTAAAACTGGCTTGTCATGCATGACTCACATTAAGGGGCTGAACGTTTTTCTTGAGTTTATTATTGATGTCAGGAATATGTTGGAGACACCTCCGTTCTGCTTTACATACAAAACCCTAGGAGAGCCCCACCAGGCAGAACAAGCTCTAATATGGAACCTGGGAGAACTATAAACAAACATTCATCTTTAATAAACACTGAATTAACTGGGAATTTTGAGAATATTTGGTTCATCTGAACAATTAATAAATATAATAAACTCTGTTTGTTGCTCAATGGTAACTTAGCTGCCTCTTTATTGGTAAGACTTAAAGGGATTGTTCAACTTCCAAACACTTTTTTTCAGTTCAATTTGACTATGAAGATTCTCATTCATCCAGGTCATGGTATATTTATCAAAATAATTTTTTTTTAATGAAGACATTTCACTGCTCATCCGAGCAGCTTCTTCAGTTCAACTGACTGGTGTAGGGGAGTTCTCGGCATATAGACTCTTCCAACAATCCAACCACAACGGCACATTGTAACTTTTCAGAGAAATCCTCTGTGAAATTCACAGTGGTGTTGATTCTGTGTAGTTACAGTGATAGGATTACCAATGTGTCATGCAACTCCTAGACAAAGGTGTTACTTGTGAGAGTTGCATGAATGTATGTTCTGAAACCGCCGGGGTACAGATGTTAGAACAGCATTGTATGTAGCAGACAAGTGGTGTCGAAGTTCAGTTCAGTTGTTTTCAGATTGTTCCCCAGAAATAAAGACATTTTTCAATTACTTTCCATTATGGAAAATCTAATTTTACAGTTGAATGTTGGTGTCTCTGGTGTTTGAGTCTGGCAGCTCAGTAATTCTGGTGCAGACTCTAAACTGTTAGAATTTTGCAACATTTAATTGAAACATTTCTCAGCATCATCTCTGGAGTATTAGCAACTATTGTATCAATTATATCAGCTGCCTGTAATAAAACCCAGAGAGATTCTGCTCAGCAGGGACAAAGATAAGAAATGTATCCATTAAATGCATCAATTTAGACAGTTTAAAGGGGCTGTTCACCTTTGAGTTACCTTTTAGAATAATGTAGAGAGTGATATTCTGAGACAATTTGCAATTGGTTTTCATTTTTTATTGTTTGTGGTTTTATAGTTATTTAGCTTTTTATTCAGCAGCTCTCTAGTTTGCAGTGTCAGCAATTTGGTTGATAGGGTAAAAATTACCCTAGCAACCTTGCCCTGATTTGAATGAGACTGGAATATGAATAGGAGATGGACTGAATAGAATGATAAGTAATAAAAAGTGGCACTAACAATACATTTGTAGCCTTACAGAGCATTTGTTTTTAGATGGTGTCAGTGACCCCCATTTGAAAGCTGCAAAGAAACAGAAGAAAATTGCAAATCATTAAAAAACTATGAAAAATAAATAATGAAGACCAACTGAAAAGTTTCTTAGTATTGGCCCTTCTACAATATACTAAAAGTTAACTTGAAGGTGAACCACTCCTTTAATGTAATGGCATCTGTATGGGAGTGTTTCCTATACCCTCGTTACGATCACAGCATTTCCTATGAGGTCATTTACTAATTCCCAGCTATGTTTTTAGCATCTGCCTTTGCAACTGAAGCATTTCTAGCTCCAACTTTAACTGGTAAAACAGTAAAATATTAAGAGAACTGAGGTTCTTTATTAGTTGAAATACAGAGAATGGGCTGAGAGCTACAAATATTAGATAGAGAGGACTGCACTGACTGGACCACATGCATATAATGCACAACAGCATTGTACAGGTATAGGATCCCTTATCCAGAAACCCATTATCCAGAAAGCTCCTAATTATGGGAAGGTCATCTCCCATAAACTCCATTTTAAGCTATTCTGAATTCCCTTTTCCTCTGTAATAATAAAACATTAGCTTGTACTTGATGGACACTAAGCCGTGTGATCCACACTTTGGCTGAAGTTGCTGATGCTACACATGTGCACACATGATGTGACAAAAGATATGTTAAATTATTGCATATTTCAAGTCTACTCAATTGAGTTTGTATTATCAGTGTTATTCATGAGCAAAATTAAAATCAGTGGATTTAGCTATGCTCCTATGGTGCCGCCAAGTGTGTATTTACACTCAGGTCGGCGAATTGTAGCGTAGTTGCGCTAGTGTTACTTCGCTAGGCAGAGCGCTGTTACACTAGCGAAGCCTAATTTGCATACGGCGGGAACTTTAACTTATAATAGAAGTGTATGTTACGGCCACTACATTCCACTACACAAGCCAAGGAAACCTTTAATAAATTAAATAAAGTTGTCCTATTGCCCTACATGTGCCCCCTGTATAGTTGTGTTGCCATATGTTAGGAAATGTAGGGGGGGAAGAAGGGTAACCCCCCAAAAAAATGATCAATCTTTTTTAGACTATTACCCTCCTATGCTAAAATATGCCGGCGTTTTTTTGGGACTTTTGGGACTTTTTTCTATTGTATTGAACTTCGCCTGGTCTGACCAGGCAAAGTAACGTTTAGTGTAAGTGCTAACGTTGAGGAAAATGTTCATCTTAGTGAATTTGCGAAGTTACGATCCTTCGTTAGTGCGCAACTTCGCCTGGCATAAGGATGCGAAGTTGCGCAAGTCTATCTACTTCGCTAGCGAAAATTCACCAGAATCCGTGTTAGTGAATTTGCGAAGTTGGAAAATGACGTCATGCTGGCGAATTAGCGCTAGCTTTAGACGCTTCGCGCTTTAGTGAATCTGCCCCTTTGAGAGCTGAAAAGCAGGATGTTGTGTTGTATTCTGTTATGTTACACATCCAGTCACTCCAGCCTTTATACATTAAATTTTTGGCTAACTAACTATATTAGAAACATTTTTTATTTTGCACAGCCTATCTATTTACCCAGTTTTTATTTTTACCCTGAACTGTTCCTTTAAACATTAAATTGCCACAGTACCATCTTGCTATGAGTTCTGGGAGTAGTTATCCATGAAATTACACCGTGCCATCCTGCTATGAGTTCTGGGGGTATTATACATGGAATTGCCTCTGTGTCATGAAATTGCCATGTCTCCCAAAGTGGATGTTATTTCACTAGATTTTGACTAGTATCTGGTAACCTTAGTCTGACTAGAATTGAGGTCGATGCTACCCCCAATATGGTGAAGTAATTATTAAGGTCCAGGCCCCAAAAGCCTAGGGCCCCATTTAGTCTTAATCCAGCTCTGAACTTGGGAATAGTGCTTCTAGGACAAGCAGAATGATATTCCTGAATATCTGGATAGGACTATCAGCTAATGCAAAAGAAAAATATTTGGTCTTGTAAAGTGGTATAACTAAGACACCCTTGGCCTTAGTATAAACAACAAAACCTCAGTGAACTAAGCCAAGTCCCCCTCATTTCAAAACACAAAAGAAAGACAATATAGAACCAAATTGCAGCCATAGCTTTAGCTGTAGCTCCAGGATTGTGGTTGGCAAGGCTCCTGCTCTGTCTGTGAGGAGAAACTATGGGTAAAGGGCAGTGTGTCAATCCATTCTTTTAGTGATAACAAGAACCGATTTCCTACCTGTAATGAATGCTTAGATAAAAACAAATATTACGTGTTATATTTGAATAATATACATATTCCAAAGTAAAACACGTCATATTTCCCTTTTACATTTAATTTATTCTTTATTTCTTTGAACAAGAATCACATGTGTTGACTTTATTGCTTATGCCATCATAAAGGTTCTGTGCTTCGCTAGGTCCTTCAATAAATATTGTGAGCTGTTTAAAGTGAATAGAAAACTGTTTGAAATATTTATAATCTCCCTATGGTTCGGTTTGTCATGTCATCTGGTGGTTTTTTATGAAAAAACAAATTTAGTGTCCCTATTTAATATGTCCTGGATCTTCAAATAAATCCCATGTAACTAATCATACTGAAACATTTATACCCAAAGCTCAGTCAATCAGCATCTGTATGTGAAGGTAGGGGATCATTTTTCACCTGATCTGTTTATGACATTTCTGAATTATCTTCTTGATATAGAGGCTCACCTAATCATTTGGATAAGACTATATATATA
>CM044439.1:125839916-125850767 GCA_024363595.1 Xenopus borealis
AATTTTTTGACCCTGCACCCACATTTATCTAAGACTGGATTAGAGTGCAAGCTCTTCGTTCAACTATATATATATAAGCATGTGCCTTATAATACCAATCTGACTAAGTGAGCATTAAACTTGAATTAATTACTTGTTGAAAATATAACAACTTTGTACCTGGGCAGTAACCTATGACAACCCATCATATTGTTGCTTTCATTGTTCAACCTTCAGCTGGCTGAAAGAAAGCCAGTCACTATGGGTTGCCTTGGATTAGTACTCAAGAACAAATGTTACCAGTGTTTATAAATGAGCCCTAGTGCATTGAGTCTTATACACTCAAAAAAATCCCAATATTTATCATTTAACTTCTTGAAAGTGTCTAATTCTAAAATACCAGACTAACTAAATGCCAATAAGAGAATGAGTGATACTTTTCTGCCATGTGAGTAATAAAAAATTAGAGAAACACTGATACATATATTTCAGGGCTGGGGATAATTCCTAAAACAGATTTTATACTGGAGTTCCAAGAACAGGAAGTTATTATACAGACCTGCTTTCTCAAGTGTTACCTTCTGTTTCTTAGAAGTGACAGTCCACATTAGTTATATATGTCTTGAGCCAGTCTGCACTGTTGAATGATGTGGACGCTTACTCCATTCCCTCTCTTCCCTAATCGATGAGACAGTCTGTGCTTTTTGCAGATGGTTATTCCCTTTCCTGCTTCCTTTGACTGTATTAAATAATATTCTGTCCTTGTATAATTTTTGAGCATGCATTATTGGGGCACTAGATGTACCCTAGAGATGTGCATTGCATCCAAAGAGTAAAGTTTTTTTTAATTATATCTCTCCCAACATATTTGGGTTCAGATGGTCATAATCAAATATATAGCTAGCAATAATGTTGTCCAAATATACATTTATGATTGGACTCCCTGGCCCTGTTGGATAATTCCCCCAGTCAAGAAAGTTATTAACAGCTGCAAATTGAACTGAACCAAGACTCTTCCTAATATGCACTGGGAAACTTAACGCAGTTGCAACCTAACCCTCATCTGACTCATCAGGAGAATTGGCCTACAGCCAACAATACAGACCGATCATCATTTATCCAGAAAAAAAGATACTTGTTTGGAGCAGAGTATGCACAAAATACCACTTTTTGCCAATTTTGAGTGTTCTCAATAGCTATTGCTTTCACGCATTTTCTTTCCTAGATGGCTATAGATTGTAATCAAAATAGGACAACAATTGTAGCCATATTTTGCCTCACAAATAGAAACTTTAAGGGATGCAATGTACTCAGCATCCATCAATGTAGTGGAGTGTTGTAGTACTAAGCAGTGCATAAAGTTATGGCCAGTGGTGTAGAGCCAGAGGTTTCAGCTGCAAATGACCCACTTGCTCTATGGGGCCTACTAAGCAAAAACTGGATATTGTTTGAACAACAATTGATCAGAATATGTAAAAAAAACAGCAGAAGTACAGAGCAGGAACCAAAGGTTCAAGTCCACGTACCAGGCAAGCAACAAGGACTAGAATTTAAATAACAAATTAGATAGTAGTTTGGGTACAGCCTTGTAGAATGTTTGTACCATGCTGTTGTTCATCTATTGGATGTTTTATATATTTGGGTTTGGTATGATTTTGATCTTGTTCCTAAAATGTGGCTTTATCTTTGTGGACAGCCAATACTATACATATTTGCAGAAATTCTCAATGCTGGTCTGAATACAAGTTTACCCATAAGACATTAACCATTTTTCGGAATAGTTTTGAGCTATTTCATTGTTATTCTTACCTTCTAGCGTTTGTCTTTTAAAATAATTACTTTAAAATGTATCTATATATGGTATATCATGGTAGTATGGTGTAGTATGTAATATGAACTTTGGTTCTAAATTCCAAGGTGAAAATCAATTTAAATACTTTTTAATATAACATGGTGTTTGCATTTTTTATTACACCAGTATTGGTTTGTTTTCAGTCTGGTGGGAATGTGGTAAAAATATATTTTCTTGACCACAGCTTAAGCCTGGAGCTCAGCCTTGCTCTCAATTCAAGCTACAAATGTTGGTACAGTTTGTACAATTGAAAATGACAAGCACTAAACAAAAAAAAATCATAACAGGGAACTTGGTTACCTCACATGGCTGAGAATGTTTTTTGTTTATGATTTCATGGATCAGTATCCAGTTATCTATTGGGCATAATAGAAGTGTAAGTTTTTTGTAAGGCAGTGAATTATTAATGCTCAAATTTGAATTTTTGCTGTAATTCGAATACAGGTATAGGACCTGATAGCCCCTATGTCGACTGGAAGCCTACAGGAAACTCTGTTTGGCAGTACACCTGTTTTTTTTTGCAACCAAAACTTGCCTACAAACCTGGAATTCAAAAACTAAGCTCCTGCTTTGAGGCTACTGGGAGCAACATACAAGGGGTCAGAGAGCAACAATGTTGCTCATGAGCTACTGGTTAGGGATCACTGCCTTAAAGGGGAATTCAACGCCCTTGGCATAAAACTCCCCTGAGTAAGCCCCCCCAAGCCTACCTTGCTCCCAGACGAATGCCCCTAACTTGTTACCTACCTCTTCTTCTAGGTCCTCTCCAGTTCACAGGTGCCATCTTCCCATGAGCGGTCTTCTTCCTGGATCCATCGGCGTCTTCTGGCACATGCGCAGTAGGAGGCATTTGCAGGTGCGGATCGACTGTGCATGCGCCGAAAGTCACATAGTTTCCAAAAAGAGAAATTGTAAACTTTGTGACTTTCGGCATATTACAATAGTAATTTTCCAATTTTAGAACCTACCTTATTCGTGTCTCTCTGCTTAAAGGGGTGGTTCATCTTTAAGGTAACTTTTATTATGTTATACAACTGCCAATTCTAAGCAACTTTTCAATTGGTTTTCATTATATATAGTTTTATAGTTATTTGTCTTTTTCTTCTTTTTCTTTGGAGCTTTCAAATGGGTATCGCCGTAAAAAAACAAAGGTTCTGTAAGGCTACATATGTATTGTTATTGCTACTCCTTCTATTCAGACTCTCTCCTATTCATATTCTAGTCAAATTAATGCATGGTTGCGAGGGTAATTTGGGCCCTAGTTACCAGATTGCTTAAAATTCAAATTGAAGAGCTGCTGAATAAAAAGCTAAATAACTCAAAAACCAAGAATAATAAAAAGTGAAAACCAATTGCAAATTGTCTCAGAATATCACTCTCTACATCATACTATCATCTCAAAGGTGAACAACCACTTTAAGTCTTTCTTTAACACACTTTCTAATATTTCTGATGGTGTGCTCAGTGTAAATAAATACATTGCATGCATAGAATATGATTTTGCATAGCTATGTGAGCTGCGTTTACAATGTATAATTATGAATGATGTGAATATTTATTTTACATGTGTTCTTTGTATACAGAAAAGTAACAATGGTTTGTGTATATTTAATGAAGACAAATGATATGGTGCATAATACACCTTGTGAGTGTTTATATACTTATATAGCATTCAGGGGAACATACCAGGGGAAAGTTCAGTTTTACTCTTGAACATATATTTTGGTGGAAGAAAATGATTAACATAATTCTAAATCAGTATTTAATAAGTAAAAATAACTTCAAAACGTATGCAGTTGTGTTTTATAAGCATAAAAATAAAATGCACTGTTACCCTACACTAGTAAAAATGGTGTATTTGCTTCAGGAACATTACTGGAGTGTTTATGAATTAACTGCTGCGGAGGCAGCCATTCAAGCAAAAGGGCACAGGTTTACTTAGCAGATAAAAGGGCAAATACAATAATTTTTTCTTACACAGGTAGACAAATACTAATTAAATGCCATTCCTGGCTGTACAGGACTATAAAATGAAAACCTTTGTTAAAGCTAATACATTTATTTCTAAGAAAAAGCTTTAGGTGCCTGATCAACCAACTTTGAATATAAAAAATGTTTCACTTGACATTACTGGCTCCTTAATGGCCAATGTGGATAAAGAAACTATGTTAACCAACCTAGGGATGGGAGATGGATGATGGTTGGCACATTTCTTGAGCTCAAGATGGCTTAATATACTATAATATAATGGCTTTTTTTTTTCTGTTTTGATTTTTTTTTTTTGATTGGTGACTACATCGTTCATCAAAAAAGTGAATATATTTTATGAGGTTGCTAAATAAAGTGTGCTGTGTATTACTGTATACTTTAATACATTTCTACTTAGCCTTAGGAGTGCTCCCACAACCCCCTTGTTTTGTATTACTGCACTTGGAGCATGCTCCCCCCTCCCATTTTAACATTATATAAAACATTCATTAGAACTCCCCTTTGTCCTCAACATGTTTTGCCCTACCATAGTACTTACTTGGATGATATGGCAGTGTAGACCTATCATGACACCTTTTGAAAAGATGTACACTCTCAATAAAAACTATTTTTCAATACAGGGCCTGAATTCCCTTTGCTGTTTGAAAGATAATGGGAAATTTAATGCAGTGCCTCCATCTAGTGGGCATTGAGAAATTACACCTCAGGGGAATTCTACAAGGACAAATAAACCTCACATGTGCATCCACAAATACTACTTTATATAGAAATAAATAAAAGCAATATGAAATTGCAACAATTAACTCCTGCCCTGTGGAACCCATGTGGTAAGCACAACCCTGACACAGTCTTTACCAGCACACAGTCCCACACTCCACTCCAGGTGTACAAAGGCAGTCACGATTCAGTCCCTTCCCCCCTAAGAGCTCTTAATATTTCCACAAAGTACCTCTCCTTTGGACAAGGTAGTTTGCCCCACCCCACAAAGCAGGCACTGTGGCAATGCCTCACACAGGGGTCCACATGCTGGATAAGATATCCACAGTGTCTCCACAGAAATATTAAATCTATTGGCCAAGCTCCCAAGCTCTCTTACTGAGCACATCACAAAATAAAAACTGGGGTACCGTGTTAGCCCGTAGCAAAAATAACAAATAAAAAAAAATACAAAAAGTTTTGTAGAAGTGATACCTATATTGGCTAACAATAAAAATACATTGTCAGCTTTCAGAACACCAAGGCCCCTTTGTCAGGCAAAATAAAAAGTATTGTGCTTGACGAAGGGGCCTTGGTGCCCAGAAAGCCTGCAATTTATTTTTATTGTTAGCCAATATAGGTATCACTTCTACAATACTTTTTTTATTTGTTATTTTTACAGAGCACAGAAACCCTCTTTCAAATCTTCAGGCCAAGCTCCAAAACTCATCCAAAGTGTGAGCCTACCAAAGCCTTCTTTCACAAGAATCCATCACCAGACAGCTCTTTTATATTTTTCTGCTGTCTCCAGCTCTAGACCATCTCCTCCAGGTCAAGCTTAACACAAATTTCAGGGCCCTGTATCCTGAATTCACCCTGGACCTATCCCTTGGGCCTAGACTCCATGCTCCCAGCAGCATCCACCCCCTCCTGAGGTGGAAGGCAAAATAGGGAGAGCATATAATTCCTCTCCTTTATAAAGAATCACGTCACAGGGACACCTCCTGGCCAAATTGCCAGACACACTTCACTGGGGAAAAATTAATCACTCCCCCTCTTATATACAAGGCCCAGCTCTAACTGGCCACACCAATGGATTTCCAATTTGTAGGGGATTTCCAGAACATAGGAGAAGTTAATCCTATGAACCCCGACAACAGCTTTGACAGAATTCCCTGGAGAATTGCAGCATGTCACTTTATGACTGCTACAGTGATTCAAATCTCTCACACAAGGCTTTTGGAAAGCAATGGACATTGACAAACACTGACTGCACAATAGATATGTAAGTATTTATACATTAAGACACATGTTGAGTCTTACACCATAATATACTTGCTCTATTTGCACTACATTCCGCTTATTAACAGAACTTGCTGCCCCTACACCCATTGACAAAACCACATCACAGAAGCCCTGCAGCACACACAAACAATGTGACTACAGCAATACCTATTATATTTAATTTGGTATCATCCTTCTTAGTTACTGAAGGACACTACCAAAATAACGATGTGATTTAGTTATATCCAGCAGTAAAAGAGCTATTAAATAAAGTTGTTTACATGCTGAAGGTTTTTATAGAAAAAGCTACTGACCTCCTCTCCTACATATGTACAAATACTTGCCAAAATGATAATGAGGAGTAATGAAGTATGAAAACTAGCTTGTCTCTCCTATAATATCACCATGTCAAATGTACACTTATTACGAAACACAATTACTTCTTTGTTGCCTAAGCGAGTAGTACTTTTACAGGCTATGAGCCATTACTGGAACCCATTCCAACAGTACAAGCTTGATTGAATCAATATGGACTCAATCAGCAGCAGCAGCAAGAGTCTCCAGCCTTTGCGCCAGAAACAATTATGTACAATAGGAAGCTTCACTTCGCTTCTGCATTTCATTAAACCTTGGAGTAATATAAAAGCAGCACCAGCCATGTGTCCGGTTTAGCTTTGCCTGCTAGAAAGATATATACAGACAGCATGAGTCCAGCCAGGAGGTTTCAGAAATACTTTGCATAACATACTCTGCGATAGTCAGCAATTGCAGTTATAATATTCTCATATCTAAAGGGAAGAGGATCAATTTGCAAGCTTTTTCATGGAAAAGATATACTGCTTACAGTATTTATTTTTACTGCCTGTGCTTGTGTACATCAGTTCAGTAAACAGAGCTTTCAACTGAACTTGGAGCAAATAAAAAATAAAACTCTGTATAGAAAAAATAGAATTCTGAATATGTTAAAGAAACTTATTCTGGTAGAAAAAAAGGAGACTAAAAGTATAAATCACTGTAGGGCTGTTAAATGTTAGGCTCCCCAAGTGATTGTAATCACTTACTGCTTCGTGTGGGCACACATATTTAGTCATCACAATCACTGTGGGGTGCCTAACATTTAGCACCCACCAGTGATTTTGATTTTCCTTCTTTAATAAAATCTGCTGTCCTCCATAGTATATGGCTGGTGTTCTAACTATCTTTATAGGGCAATAATCTCAGCAGAATAATGACAAGATTAATAAACATTTTCTATGTTATACAGTATCTGTACAACTCAAGTTCTGCTTATTTAACTCTTAGAATAGCAGTATGAAGAGCCCGAATAAAGTAAAAAAGGTGGGAAAAAATAGTGGTTAATAAACAAATTTAACAATTTAAAATAAATGTGTATGAAAAATGCATTTTCAGATAACGCTGTTAAAGCATGTATAAACTTTTACAACTAAAGAATTTGAATAAAAGTATTTTTGGGTGACAACCTCCTGTGCACCAAGCCTTCCCTTATATAACTTTTCTTTGTTTTTTAGTTTAATTCACTAATTAATTTAATAACTTCATTAAGACTACATTTTGGGGGGTTATTTAGCAACGGTAAAAGTTTTAGAGCTCTAATTAACTCGAATGGTTTAATGGTCTAATTTAAGAACTTGAATGGAAAAAACCCGAAAACTTAAATTAATCGAGTTTTTGATGTATAAAAACTACTGGAATTGTTTTAACTGCTCAAGCAGGCAAAAAAAACACGAACATCATGAAGGCTATTAACATCTTCAAATGGTTCAAGGACCTCTGCCATTGACTTCTACATGACCTTGACAGGTTTTAGATGGCGTATGTTCACCTGTTCACACCTCATAACAGATTGTAGGCTCATTTATAAACACTGGGCAAATTTGCACCTGGGCAGTTACCTGTGACAACCAATGAGATTATTGCTCTCACTGTTCAACGTGCAGCTGGTTTAAAGAAACTAATCACTGGTTGGTTACTATGTGCTACTGCTTAGGTGCAAATTTTCTCATTGTTTATACATGAGCCACAGTATGTATTGTTCATGTTAGAGTGGTTCTGATAGATTTGCCTGTCTCATACCCTATTCTGACTGTGTCTGCTCTACCCTATCTGTTTGTGCCATTCTTTGCCTGTCCTACTCTCCCTGTGTGTGCCATACTCTGCCTGTTCTGTTCTACCTGTGTATGCCATACACTACCTGTTCTACTACACTTGTGTGTGGCATACTCTGCCTGTTTACTCTACCTGTGTGTGCCATACTCTGTCTGTTCTGCTCTGCCTGTGTGTGGCATACTGTACATGTTCTGCTCTTTCTGTGCCATATTCTGACTCTCCTACTCTACCTGTGTGTGCCATATAGGGTTGCCACCTTTTCTGGAAAAAATACCTTCCTATATATTTACTTTTTTTCCTGTTAATAACATTGGGATCAATCATCATTTTTACCGGCCAGGTGGCAACCCTAGTGCCATACTCTGCCTGTGTATGCCATACTCTGTTTGTCCTACTACACTTGCGTGTGGCATACTCTGCCTGTGTATGCCATTCTCTGCCTTCCCCATTCTGCTTTTGTGTGCCATAACTATTTCATTATGTGCTGGGGGTATACACAGGGGAGGAGGCATATGGATTTCAGGGTATGTCTTAATAGGACTAACTTTGTTTACCCTGTAGTGAGCACCAAACCTTTGTATTTCTGGTGTGCTACAACCATTAATGTCAGTATGGTCCTAACATTTTTGGGTTATCATGGGTTTTGCTTAAAGTGGTGTGGTTTAAATAGGGGAGTGATCAGCACTGGCTTTGATGATTGTCCCTCCACCAGGTAGGTCTGAAAAATTCCAGCCCTCTGTACCACAGAAGTTTGACGGCACTGGCCTAAAGGACTGCTAAATCTGCCCATGTATGGCCACCTTAATCCTCTGCAGTAAATGAAAAGGTCAGGCTCCAGTTCAGATGCCAGATGGTTTGTAATTCAGATGTGAAATAAATTGCCTATATTCGGAGAAACTTGTGCTTGATATATTTGTTGGGAGGTGATAAGTCACAGCGATCTTTTGACCTACTGGGTTTGTAAAAGTTGTCAGTATGAGCTGTGATTCCTGTGAAACAAGCATAGCAGCTACCTCCTGTTAAATAGTGAAAGAGTTAACTTCTCCTGCAGCCATAGGGTCCCAACTGAAGCTTGACTTATGTGTTTACATAGAAGTTATTTGGATGTGTGATCCCTTTCGCTTCAGAGATTGTGCTGTTTCAAGAGGCCTTAGTGATCATGAATAAATTAGAGAAAAGTTATTCAAATTAACAGAAATAGGGACATGTGTTACAGGCCCACGGAACTGTTACAGGCCCTCGGTGTGGCCGTGGCAACAGTGATTCTGTTAAAGAAAATGAGTGGAGACACAGAGCCAATGTTACTGGTGTGCTGCTGCTTCTCAACAGACAAAACAGCAGCTCTCTGTTTCTAAACTCCCTCACAATGTGGGCTTATGGGTAACCCCTATTGGTGGGAATGTGAATGGATTACCACACTATACAGAACTTGGCTAGAGTCTGATGCACAGATATGCACAGTATACATCCACATATATATACACATTCCTGTAAATGTGACCTCATATTTACTGGGGTCACACATGCACAGTATATTTTGAAGGCTTTACTGCCCATTTCAGTATGAGGCAGGTTTTCAACAGACTGATGTGGTTTTATCTGAAAAGGGCCCCTAGAGCCCAAATAAATAACTGTCAGAGACAAAAACAGCAAAGATTTTTTAAGGCACATACATTAGATTTTTTACTTAAAATGACATAATATCTGCTGGGATAACTACATTTATCGGAAGGTGATCCATCACTTTTAAGAAACAGAAAATACAAGATCCCTTCAGGAAGCACAAATGTCAGAATATTGTCCTTTTTTTGAATATTCACAACAGATAACTGTGGTTAAATATTCCTAAACAGACTTGAACCAACTGACCAACCTCATGTCTGTCAGGGATTGAAAATATTGTGGCTTGATACTGTGCCTACTTGGAATATAATATGGCAGCTGAAAGCCATCATTTCTTTCCAAAAAGGTATGTAATATGTCAGCATATAGCAGGCACAGAAAAACAATAGAATCTTCTTTTAATGGCATGGGACCTGCTATCCAAAATGTCTGGGACTCTGATTTTTAAGGATGACGGATCTTTCTCTAATTTGGAATTACATGCCTCCCAGATGCAAAAATGAAAAGAGGGATAAAAACTTGTGCCACAGAGCAAATTTTTGTCCATGCCATTTATGGCCATATCCCCTAATCCCTGTGTCCATTTTACAAAATTTAGCAGGTTATAAAAGTCTGAACACATTTCTTTGGGTTTTTAGTGCAATGTTTTATGTGTTATACGTTTTACTAATGATATTGCCCTTTCAGCTGCTAGTCTCCGTCCTCCCAGGAGACCTGCTTATCTTAAATAGTTATAATTGTTTCTTTGCTTATTTTAAATTGTTAAACTAAGTGCAGCTGATGAATGTTCTGGACTCTCTGCCAAAAAGCCTCTTATTTTAATTAAGTTTCAGAAAGTCAGTGCAGGAGATAAAAGAAAAAGTCTGGATGCTTCAGTAAGAAATCTGGGACTTCAGGCTGAGCCGTCATAATTGGGACTGCCCCACAGAAAACTGGACAGTTGGGAAGTATTGAATTAGGCTGGTTTTACTTCCAATAAGGATTGATTTATGTCCTAGTTTGGATCAAGTACAAGCTACTGTTTTATTATAACAGAGAAAAAAAAATATTGCATTAAATACAAGTAGTACACTATTTGGGTTTTTTTTTTACAGAAAATAGAGCTCTTTTAGCATAGACAAGCTCAGTACTTCATTTTACATCAGTGACGTACCCAGCCTAAGTCTGAGAAGTAGGACATATAAAACAGCAGCAGGGCTCTCCCCCTTTGGTTGGAAGGTTATTCCCTATATACAGTGTTGTGCCCCCTTCCTGATTTCTTATTCTTTTGCATGTTTGTCACACAAAATGTTTCTGAACAT
>CM044439.1:125854129-125894691 GCA_024363595.1 Xenopus borealis
GCAAAAGAATAAGAAATCAGGAAGGGGGCAAATAGTTTTTCACACCACTGTATATAATGGACTATATAAGGGTGGTTATTAAACACAGATTGCACAGCATGTTTGAACTTTCTCCTTTCCTTTTAAATCCCAAGAAGGGCTGAATTTATCCCATATGCAAACAGTGTCCCATTTATGAGTGTATTATTTGGTGTTGATCATTATTTCAGCTCCAATTCATATTATTGTAAAGTCTATTAGCATGCAAATCTCATGTCAAATAATATGTTATTTAAATGGTTTTACTTAATAGAGAGGGGTGGCCTCTTACTGGATATACGTTTCCAGTATTTTCTGTTTGGCAGCTCAAAAAATATTTTATTTTCTGTACACTGTGTCCAACTAACAAAAACATGTCTGTTCTCAAAATGTGTATGTGAGCGCACAACTGCACAGCTTAAAGGGAACAAAAAAATGGCCTGAAGCTTTTCGTGCATATTGGGAAACTTACTCATAGGCCTATGAGTAAGTGCCCCAATAGGCACGAAACGCGTCAGGCCATTTTCTTGTATGTCTCAATAAATGTATTGAATTTTTAACTATTTTTGGATATTATTGAAAATTTCAACTTACCAACAGCTGTGTTTGACTTCTGTTGAGGCCATTTGAAATAACTAACCATTAGAAATCATTGCCCAGCACTTAATGCATCAGGACCCACTTGGAAGCCAAATAACAGTTTCTAGGGAAGGTAAGAGTGAGAAGCCACAAGGCAAGCTTAAAGACATCAGTAGAGCAACAAGTCCAAACCCCATGTGCATGTGTCTCATTCCCTTCCCCTTTAGATTGTAAGTTCTTTTGCACAGTGCCTTCCTCACCTTTTGTGCCGGTACTGGTCATTACTTACGCAACTCTGTATGTTCTATGTATGTAATTCATGTAATTTCTTTGTATAAACACATTTATTTTGCAGTGCTTCTCAATATATTGATGCTCTAAAAACTATGTTATTATTATTATTAATAATAATAATAATAATAATTAATAAAATGCATCATTTTTGCCGTTTTTACATTTTTGGCAGACTTAACAAATTTCCTGTCTGCCCTCTGAATGAACCTTCTTCAACCAAACCACAAAAACTCATGGCCAATTCTCATGGATAAATGGACACTGCCTACTCATTTCCCAGGCTGGAATGAGGTGGATCAGATATTCTGTGGTTTATGATTATGTGAATGAATATGTGGCAATGTGCGCATCATCTGACAGTTACAATGACAAACCACAGAGCTCTAGTCTGGTTTAGAGCTAGGAACATAAAGGCACACAGTTCATGGCCATTGTGCTAACTCTGACTAAATAATGATGAAAGACTCCAGGAATCTCAATGAAATATACAAATTTATAGCTGTACACATATGTCCTTGTATCCCCCTAAGGGTATATGTGGCTAAACAGCTGATATCCATTAAACCATGCAGAATTCTAGACTTTTTTTTAACATTATAAGAAGTGGAGTAATGAAAATGTGGCACATTATTCATACAGGATCATTTATGCTTCATCAGCAAAACTACATTATACATACTCTAAAACTTCAAATAAAATAATCACAAAGCTTTAACAAATAATCTGACAATTGTATAGAATATTATAAATATTATAAATATTCTTGATCTCTGTGTGTAAGTATATATCACTCTATGACATTGGGGAAAAACTTGGAAATTCCCAAAGGAAGAAACAAGAATTTTGCAAAGAACCAAAACCAAGATTAGTTTAGCAAACCAAAATATCCAATAAATCATTATTTTATTTCAAACAGCTGCAGGTAGATGCATTTCATAGGTTGCTATGGGTTACTGTATTTGTACAGATTTGTCCAGTTATCATAACTGAGCACCGATGCCCCTGTGATTAGTAAGATACATGTGTAATATAGGTAAGGGACCTGTTATCCAGAATGCTAGGGACCTGGGGGTTTCTGGATAAGGGGGTTTGAATCACCATACCTTAAATATACTAAAAAATCATTTAAACATTTACTTAAACTCAATAAGATTGTTTTGCCTCCAATAAGGATTAATATATCTTAATTTGGCTCAAGTACAAGGGAAATCATTTTGAAAATGTGGATCTATTTGATTAAATTGGAGTCTAAGGGAGATGACCTTCTCATAATTTGGAGCTTTCTGTATAATGGATTTCCAGAAAACAAATCCCATGCCTGTAATAGTAAATACATGAATTGCCTCAAAGAGCATTATTTCATGGTGACTAAAACGGAAACACATTTTCTTCTCATGTTGATAAATCTGCCCTTGGAAGGATAGTTGATCTTGAAACTTACATTTAGAGAGTAAATTGCATTTTGTCTTAATTGTTTTTACATTTTATTTATGAATTTAGAGTGATTCAGGTTTTTTTCTGGTTTGGAATTTTAGCAGCTACTTGGTGGTAGACTAAACCAAGGGTGTACAAACTTTTTGCAACAAGGGACGGATTTGCTAAGGTGAAAATGTGGGGGAAGACCATTCAAGGCTGAACATGGACGATTTGCACGTGATCCGTCGTTCGGAGCAAAAACACATGCGGAGTTCAGCCCTGACATTCTTTTAACCATTATTATTTAATCGGCATGCTGCTGTTAATCAGCTGTGTGAGGCTATGGAGGGTACAATATATTTACCCTTATCACCTCGTGTGTTGCCCTCATTTGTAATTAATGAGGAAAAACAATACTGATGACAAATTAATATCTGAAGTCCTGGAATCTAGGTTGAGACAAATACATTTTTAATCTGGCATTTTATCTAAAACTAAAGAAAAAACAGGCAAAATGTTATGCAAAATGTCCCCTTTAAATAGACTTATTATATTA
Source organism: Xenopus borealis (assembly GCA_024363595.1). Classification (NCBI taxonomy): domain Eukaryota; kingdom Metazoa; phylum Chordata; class Amphibia; order Anura; family Pipidae; genus Xenopus; species Xenopus borealis. The sequence continues at coordinate 125,856,993 of CM044439.1, forward strand.
TTATTACTAACTGGGCAATGGGCAGAGTCCCCCCTCCTCCTATATCCTTTGTGACATGACATTTCATCGGGAACCGAGAATTTCAAGATGGGCCACATTCATATCCATTCTGGTGCCGCATGCGGCCCTTGGGCTGCAGTTTGGACACCCCACAGATTTTTTTATATTCCATTTTGAAATCTGCCAGGGGGCTAGACATATTGTCAATTTGTGCTCTGATAAACTTAAATCACTGTTTACTGCTGTACTGCAAGTTGGAGTGATATCACCCCCTTGCCCCACTCCAGCAGCCTAACAACAGAACAATGGGAAGGCATTATATATATATCTTTACAGATACAAACTTTAACTGCTAAAGGGTTGCCTTAGGCTGGTATAGAAGCCCAAAATATAACGTACAACTTTTAGTGCCCTACTTCTTTAGGTTTTAGTTGTCCTTTAAAGGTGCCCAAGACAATACTCCCTGTGCCAGGATCCAGCTCCTGCTCCACAGGCCCTTCTTCCTGTGCAAACAGAGAAAACCATGAGGCACATGCCTTTTCTATCTACCCATAGTTCTGACCTAGTCCTACAATTTACTTGTCAATTGGAAAAAAGTATGTTTTTTTGTTTAAATACTTGGTAAATGTCTGAGTAACTGGTGGTCAGTTGCCTTTGTTTTTGTGACCAATATATTGACCGAAGTATGAAATGCGGAGCAAGCTTGTAAAAGTAATTGCCCAAAAAATGAAATTGAATGTCTGCCAAAAAAAACTATTGAGTAGTTAAATTTTCTTGGCTTATTCATTTTCCTTAATAACCTGGTTAAAGTTTCACAGTAATGCTGTTACATTTGAAAGAACAGTTTTTCAGATAAGATCTCTGACCTCTGTGATCAGGATGTTCTGTTACACAGAAAGCTAGAAGTTTAGTCATAAATGGCCAGATTCAATTCAGTACGTTTAGCACTGCTTGCAATGTAAAACTATTCTCTAGTGAATTTTGCATCTCTCATTATCGCTAAGCAAAGGTTAGTACTAATGCCTGGAGTTTGTGGCACAAAAAAAGTTTTGTGACTGCAAAATGTTATTACATACATTTTGTTCATAAAAATAGTTTTGTCACAAACTTTGAGAGGAAGTTGTTGAGGTCTGAAATTGGTCAAAAACAATTAAAATCGTGGTCGCTAATGGTCTTTGCAAACATTTTTAGCACTCATGAAACATGTTACATTCCTCCATAAAAGATGCAAAGATTTTCCTCTCCTTCATGAATCTAAGCTCCAGCACTAATGCAGGGTCAGGCAGGTGACATTTGAGGCGTGGTGCCCTGGATAACTGATCACTGCATAATTCACTTTAGAGTCCTGTTCAGATTTCCTACTTTGGAAATCTGGCCACACAACTTCTACTCAGACAGCCCTTCCATAAACTAGATATTGCGTGTGAAACTCTAACCAAAACGTCCAGCCCTTCGAATTTCTTCAGGCATTGAGAAGGCGATTGTGCATTTGGAGCAGTCTTACGGTTCGTAGCAACTGCACATGTGCCGAAAGTGATGGAAATTGCCAAAGGGAAGGAAGACGAGCCAAAGAATACAGAAGAGTCAGAAGATGGTGCCCATGAGCTCTGCTGCCCTTACTCTGCACCTATAGGCGAGTAAAGGATTAGGGGCAATTATAGGTGTTATCACTTAAGCAGGGAAGAGCAGGGAGGGGGGATATATGTAGGTTCTGGGTAGGGGGTTTTATTAGTTGGGTGTATGACTATGAAGATTTTCATTCATCCAGGTCATGGTATATCTAATATAAGTAATCCTAAAACAACTGGACTTGCTGAGTAATTATTGAAGAGAGTAGTGAAACGTCTTCAATAATTTCTCAGCAAGTCCAGTTGTTTTATAATTACTTATATTAGATATTAGTTGAGTGGTTGAGTTCTCCTTTGAAGGCCATTACGTTACTAGATTTGTTGAAAAGGAATTCATATGTGGTGTTGTGTTGCAAGTATATCTAGGATAAGAAAGACACATATAGTTTCAAAAACATACCCACTGCACAGATACCTTTCTGGACACTGTACTGATATAGCAGATGTACTTAGAAGTAGTTTTTACTTAATATGTACAGAGAGAGACACTTTTACAATAAAAAAGGACGATGATTGGATATCACAGGACCAGCCCCAATGAGAGAATAAATGGTTACATGCTATATTACTAAATATTCCCTCCACAGCCTTGTGAGCTATCGGGATGTATGAGCTATTATTTATTACTCTGTATGATATTTCTCTGTATTAAGGTTTACCTCAAATAAAGCTGTCTGGTTAATATCCTGAGTGAATCTGAATGGTTCAATTCATGCCCAGGAACTACGGGGTCAGGATCTATTTAAGCAACTATTTATTAAAATCCAAGAGAGGCTTGCTCATTGTGAGTAAGAATCATATATCCCTATTGGAGAATAATATGGGGAGACGATCGAGAACATATGAAAACATATGAACCCGACATTGATCATTTTTATATATTATATTTGATGACACTCACCACAGTAAAAATCTACCAAAGTCTATTTATTCCTATGAGATTTTTAAAGGCATATTTGGCAAATGATAAACTCAGCATTCACCCATTGATAAATAAGCCTCTATAGTACACCTGGGTCAAGGCACACAGTGAAACCCAAAGCTGAATATTGGGAGATTAGTCTAGAGGGATATAAGCAGGGCCTTCTCCAGACATCAAGCACTTGAAATGATGTCATTCTCTCTGACACATCAGGCTCAATTGTATTACACACAACTCCTCCTGGTGGCCTCACTTATGCTAGAATAGTTATAAAAAAGAATGCATTCTGGCTAAAAACATGGAAATCTCTGTAGATTTATACTCATCTTATTGCAGGTTTCTGATAAAGGCAGAAAAGATGGTTGGCGATACTCCTAAATTCAAACTATATTTCATACACAAAGTTGGAATGTCGTATAAAATAATGAGTTATTATACTGTATGTCTTATCTGGACATATCATTCTTTTGGGTTTAACATGTCATTGCAGATCAGACACTTAAAGCCACAAAACAGCATCAACTAAGATTTAGGATCCCTCTGCAAGTCAATTCATCTTGCATTTGTTTTGTGTTAGTTTCCTTCTACATTGTGGCACCATTAGCTTTTATTATCTGTCTGTAAATCATACCCACAGAATGTCCTTTTCTCAAAGGACACAGCAGAACTTATATGTAACAGATGCATTTTTATTGGCCTTCAGATCTTAGTAATATAAAATATGTATGATAACAGTAATTTATAATCAGCATGAGCACTTTCTGGACTGTTAATGTCCTTTAAATAAAGCTAGGCACAGTTAGTGGTCTCTTTACTAGAACACATCTTACATGAGGTGTGAACAGGATTACTTTTTAGTTATGTTTTCAGAGTCCAACCAATATCCCCAAGCTTCAGAATTCCCTTCTATGCTAATACATTAATATTAGTTCAAAGCCTCCAAACTGAACCTCATCGGTGGTGGAAAAGGCAGCATACTTTAGCATTTATTCAAAACAAGAACACCAGGGTGTGAATTCCTACATTATTTGGCCATTATCCAGGAATTCTTTGCTTCCAAAGCGCTAGTCTCCCACATGCTCAGAAAAGATGAATTTATGATGAATTTTTATTAGTGTGATAAGTAGTTTTGCAGATTTTTGTGTCCTTGGAGTCTCACAAATGAGATGAAAAAAGTACAAATGAAGCTTCATCGGACCCAGATGAAAGTAATTTCAACACAAATCGAAATTTACAGCTTCGTCCTGTGAGATTTTTCCATATGATGGTAGTGATTATAACTTAGTGATTCAAGGCCTGAATCTGAACTGATGTTTGCAGTCCTAATATCTGATTATTTTTTGTTTTTACAGCTCAGACACAACCAAAAGCTTTACAGAAGTATCCTTCGAGTTAAATGACATGCTAGCAAGTAGAGCAATGATATATTCCAGTACAAGTCCTAATCATACTTAATTTCTTAAAAGTAAAATGCTGACGCACAAGCATTCCCGCCCTATAATACAACCAAGGATTAGGAAAGAACTAACATGATCTCTGCATTGTAGTTCAGAGACCAAACAAAGCTTACTGTTACATGTAACTTCCATGACCTTTACAGGGGTGAACTCATGTAAAATCCTTCACTGATTGAAAATGTTCTATTAAATGTTTCTTTTTTTTTTTTTTCCAAGTCAAGTAATTATTTATTGCCATTTGTACCAGGAGTACATAGGAATTTCTTTTGCAGCATAATGCAGTAAGACACATGTTTAGTTTACAGTATATGTTGATGTTTACATATATGGTCACAGAGAAGGGGTAAACGTGAGTAAGTTGTTACAAATTAGACCATTTAAGTTCATTTGGACTGCGTGTTTTGTTGGATGGGTGATTCTATTTACTTATCGGTGAAACTCATTTGCAGTTAGCCTAACAGCCATTGGAAAGAAGCTATTGAATAGTCTTTTGCTTCTGGCTTTTATGCTTTCAGGCCTTCTATTTTTCAGTGAGTAGTTGGGTTTGTGCCAGATGAATATTTCATGTCCTGGGTGGCTCTGGTCAGAGGTGATGGCTTTAATTTTTTTCTTGCATCTGGCTGTATCTAGATCACATAGTGATGGGAGTGTGGTGGAGATGATACGTTCAGCATGATTTAGCACCCTCTGGAGAGAGTTTTTTTCCTGCTGCGTGATACTGCCATACCACACTGCTATGTTGCTAGTTAGAATGCTTTCAATCGTGGCTCTGCAGAAGGTGATTTGTGCAGACCTATTTACTCCACACCTTTTCAGTTTCCTGAGGAAATGGAGACATTGGTGAGCTTTTCGGATTATTGCCTTGGTGTTATCGGCCCATTTTAAAGAATTTGCAAAGAATTTTAACTGTGAATCTGTTACTGCCATACACCACAACCTATTCATGTTACTGCCACACACCAGTGTTACTTCCATACACCATAATATCCTATCAATGTTGTTACTGCCATACAATGCAAGGGTGACACATTCAGCCTGCAGTGGAGATCCAGTTTTATTCATTGTACAGTTCATTTCCTCTGTTTTCTCCCTCATGCCATTCTCTTACTTCTTGCCTCATACCAAGCTTGCCTCTCTGTTTTAAAGGTGCACTGTATCTTAAACATGCAGATACTACAACCATAGCCATTTGGCAATAAACAGGCATTGTCGAAAAATCTTATTTTTTCAGATTTGGCACTCGAATCACACAATTTTTTTCAGGTTATTGTCTGAAAACCTCAAATTTTTGGATTATCGGATGAAACCCAGCACATATCCTCAAATTGTAAAAGGGACATCTGCCATCGACTTCTACATGACCTCGGCAGGTTTGAGATGGCATTTAGCAGCTTCGGGTTATAATAAATCTCAAAAAATCCTCGTTATTTTGCCCAAAAACCCTAGATCAGAAAATATTTAGTAAATAACCCCCTTAATGTATACAGCAGTCACCATATGCGGTGCTCTCCAATGCATATTAAGTCATTGGAAATATAATGGGACAAATTGTTATTAAAGTAATCTTTTTTTGTACATAATCGGTACAGGTATGGAACATGTTATCCAGAATGCTTGGGACCTAGGGTATCATTCCGTAACTTGGATCTTCATACTTTAAAGGGAAAGTGTAAAATAGAATAATGCTAGAAATGCTGTATTTTGTATACTAAACATAAACATGAACTAACTGCACCACAAGCCTAATAAAACAAATAATTTATGCTTTCAAAGTTGGCCACAGGGGGTCACCATCTTGTAACTGTGCAAGACCAAGACCATGTGGTCTGGGCTGCTGCTTAGGGATCTTCATACATTATCAAAACAGGACAAATCAAATAATATCTGGCATAGAACAGATGCAGCAAGACTAATAATCAGAATATGCAGCCTGCAGACTGTGTTGTCATGTAATCTAATGTGGATTTTATAGTTTTTGTATTGTTTAATACTTTCTCCAATTCTGCAGAACCAGTGGCTGCAGCAAAAAAATCCTCCACATAGAATCCCAGTTTATCTGTTTAAATCTGGCTCCGTGATCTTTGTCCCTGGCCTGTAGCTGGAGTTGGAAATATTAGAGAGGCTGTAAAAGCAAAAATAAAATCCTTTTTTTTACTTTATTAACTGAAAAAGAAACCTATCCCCAATATAATTCAACTAAATAATATGTACAGTTTGTATAAGAAACCTGATTGTATGCAGTGAAATTCCCCCTTCATTTACTTGCTCTGCCTGCTGCAGATATGAATCTCTACATGGTCGCCAGCTGTTCTACAGGGAAACAAACAAAAAAACTGCCATTTGAAAGTATGATCCTTTCCCTGAAGAGCAGTTAGGGACTGCCTGAAGTTTTCCTATCTGCAGCAGTCAGAGCAAGTAGATGAAGGGAGAATTTCACAGTCAGGTTTCTTATATAAACAGGAGACATATTGGAGATAGATTTCTTTTTCGTTAATGAAAGTAGAAATGGAAATTTTATTTCTTGCATTAACATCCCCTTTAAGTCTACTAGAAAATCATTTAAACATTAAATAAACTCAATAGGCTGGTTTTGCTTCAAATAAGGATTAATTATATCTCAGTTACTGTATTATTATTGCAGAGAAAAAGATAAAAAAATTACGTTTAAAAATTTGGATTATTGGGATAAAATGGAATCTATGGGAGATGGCCTTCTTGTAATTTGGAGCTTTCTGGATAAAGGGTTTCCAGATAACAGATCGAATACCTGTAGTTTCTAATGATTTTATTATGTGTGGAGGGAACACTTCCTTGTTGTTTATAGTCTGGTATAGACTGCTAATAAAGTGATTTTAGAGTACTTAAAATATTTCTCCCCTTTACCTTGTCAAATTACATAAGATCCCTTATTCAGAAAACACTGGGTTTTAAGCATTCCAGATAATAGATCCTGTACCAGTATATGTAATGTTATGTAAAAAAAGGCACTGAGATTTTTCAGACAATTTTAGGAATTAGTGCAAGAGCCCATTTTGTAGATGCAATGAAATTTTTATAGAGGTCTGTCAACCAGAACAGCGAGAATGTTACAGGAGGTAAAACTTTCATGTGCTAGATCATTGCTAATATGCCATGGCCATGTGGTCAGCAGCTGTTTATTTTGCCATGGCTTTAAATGTTAAACCAATGAAGGCCTATCATTTATCTCTTTCTTTCTCAAAAGAGAAGGGTAATTTTGACCACAAAACAAAACGTATATATGAAACACATGTGAGGGAGGCACTTTAGCCATATGTAGCTGTGTTTCATTTTAAAGAGTTTCTAAATCTAAAAGGAAAATCTGGGTCACTGCTTTTACCTTTTCACATAGGGGCAGATTTACTAAGGGTCGAATTTTGAAGTTAACAAAAATTTTGTGCAAAATCCTTCGATTTTCCAGGATGCCGAATGGCAATTCGGCAGCTTTAAGGAGGCAAAGTGTCGAACTTTTTTAAAGACATTACTTCGAAATTCGAATTTTTAATTTTTTTCAATTCAAATCAAATTTTGGGCTATTCGATAGTCAAAGTAGCCCAAAATTACTTCGAAATTCGAATTTTCTAAATTCGAGTTTTATTCAAATTTTCACTTCGACCCTTAGTAAATGTGCCCCATAGTGTTTGCCTGTAGGCAAAGGTATGTATTCCTGGGATTTCCTAGTTAAAGGGGTGGTTCACCTTCAAGTTAACTTTTAGTATATTGTAGAAGGGCCAATTCTAAGAAACTTTTCAATTTGTCTTCATTATTTATTTTTCATAGTTTTTTTATTGATTTGCAATTTTCTTCTGTTTCTTTGCAGCTTTCAAATGGGGGTCACTGACACCATCTAAAAACAAATGCTCTGTAAGGCTACAAATGTATTGTTATTGCCACTTTTTATTACTTATCATTCTATTCAGTCCCTCTCCTATTCATATTCCAGTCTCTTATTCAAATCAATGCAGGGTTGCTAGGGTAATTTGTACCCTAGAAACCAAATTTCTGATACTGCAAACTAGAGAGCTGTTGAATAAAAAGCTAAATAACTATAAAACCACAAACAATAAAAAATGAAAACCAATTGCAAATTGTCTCAGAATATCACTCTCTACATTATACTAAAAGTTAACTCAAAGGTGAACAACCCCTTTAAGGAGTCTTTCTGTAGTTTGGATCTCCAAATCTTAAGTCTACTAAACAATCATTTAACATTAAAAACCTCATAGAATGGTTTGCCTTGAATACTGATTAATTATATATTATTTTGGATCAAGTACAAGGTACGTTAATTATGACAGAGAAAAAGGAAATTATTTTTAAAATTTTGAATTATTTGATTGATGGCCTTGCAGTAATTCTGAGCTTTCTGGATAACAGGTTTTCAAATAATAGATCCCATACCATTGTATCAGCCCCCAAAAGACTAAATTAAAGTACCTAATGGAAACGACCCCAGAAGCATGACTTTTTTTCAATGCCACTTGTATATCTTCATTGCAATGGTCCAGTGTAAGTGCCCCAATGTTTTTAAGTAAGTGCCAAGCACTTTCCCAATGTGCTTATGCGTTATCACACTACATCCCCACACCTTAATTCATGGTATCCTTCTTGAGTTGACAAAACCTAACATTTCTATTTTTTTTTTAAACTTGTTGAAATACTAAATGAACCTCAGTAGTTCAAATGCACCAGTACAAAATATTCATACAGGGCTGTTTAAGGTGCTTGTGGGCTAAAGCTGCAGATCTCATTGGAAGGCGTTTGGTCCTATCGCCTCTCCTCTAAGTACATTTTTGGCAGTTATGCCTCTACTCTATTGTAAAATTCACACCCAACGTTTCTTTCAGAACCAGTTCTTTCTAAAAGAATGTACCTAAGTTGTAATCATCATGAAGGGGATTCTGTGTGCTCAGAACAAAACAGGAGTTTTAATCTTGGCCAGGGATTCCGATTTACAACCCCAAAAGATACTGTATGACTATGCTTGAGTCTTATGTACTTAGTTCTAATGCAGTGAACAATTAAGTATTCAACCTCTCTATCTAGCTATTCCTCTTAATTTCTGTAACCGGCATCATGCCTTTTTCATTTTGGTGTATGCCATAAGGATCAGATAAACGCCTGAAAATAATGTAAGTGGTATAGTTCAGTCATTATACAGAAATGTACTGTACGTAAATGTATGTAAAAAGAGCAAACAATTGGCACAGGATAGGTAATAATAACTCAGTATATAACTTTATAACTTTAATATAAATATATATATAATATAAACAAATGTAGAAATATATATGCTGTAGTATTCATAAAAGAAAAAAGATCTTTATAGGGTTGGACTGAGCCAACTGGACACTGGGGAAAAAACCCGGTAAGCCCCACTGACCCAGATCAGATCCCCGCTTTCACTCTGATGTCATTTCCCTGTCTGCAATCCACCTCTGTCTTCACTCTCCAGCTGCCCTCCCTCGATCATCAAAAGTAAGTTACAATGCGTGTGGGGGGAGGGGCTGGCAATGGGTGGGTGAGAGGTGTGGGTCCCTGGACCCCCAGTGGGCCTTGCACACCTCAGTCCGACCTTAGATCCTTATGCTCATAGGTACAGCAGATATAACTATTGGAGGTTAAAAAAACTGAATTTAAAAAAATTGCATTTCCATGCATATATTGTTAAACTATGTTCACCATTATAAAGCACTTGCATTTGTGGCAATACATAAATCCATTATAAACTTATGTTAACTCACTGCATTTAAGTTCAGGATTAGAATGTATTCCTACACGGCATCTCTCAATATCCCCTTGAAGTCTATGCTTATAAATGATGTAAGGCATACCTGCATAGCATTTTCTTAGCAGTCATTTTTTCCCAATTATTAAAGGACATGTAAAGCCTACATTTTCCTACAATGTATATAAATTGGGAATATCTTCCCCACCTAAGCCACATAATTTGTACTGCATACAGTATACAGTTCCATTTGATGAAGGACATTTTCATACTCCTGATGCCAACTGCAATAGGCCTGTTTGTTTTAGGAAAATGTGGTGGTGCTGGCAAATAGAGGGGCCAGCACCACCGCATTTTCCTAAAACAAATAGCAGCTTTCACTCAGTGACCATTTTCCCTCTGATACATCATCAGTAACACTGAGACATGTATGCTGTAAAACTCATGCAATGCAGAATGCAGGTTTACACAGGCACAACATACTTTAATAAAAAGTGCTGCTGGAGTCGAGCACTATAATTGTTGTGTTTTAATAGCTGAGTATGAGCAGAGTATAACAGTGTTTTATTAGCAGGTTCATGCAGCCATTACACAACAGTAACATAAACTCTAGCAACTTAAGCAGTATAGAAGGTACAGTGTATGCACAGTATACTGTAATTCATGTGCACAGTGACATAGTTACATAGTTAAATTGGGTTGAAAAAAGTCCATCAAGTTCAACCCCTCCAAATTAAAAACACAGCATACATACACACACACATCTCCACTCTTTCACACATTTTCACCCTATTGTAAGAAAGCATTTGGGCACCTATAATAAAGCACAACAATGCCTCTTAAAGCAATAATATACATTCTTCACATGACATAGTCCTTGGTCCATGAAGGTGGTTTTTTGATTGTCTCAGTACATGTTATAGGTTCACTTTCTTCAGGCCTATTGCAGTTGGCATCAGGAGTAGGAAAATGTCCTTCATCAAATGGAACGTCTCCAAAGTCATATCCAGCAGGAGCAAGACGACTTGCATTCCATATGTGTCTATCAAATAGTTCATGTGTGTATGGTCCTCGCTAGCATCTCACTTCAAGTGGTATAGTAAATTTAGATTGTCCTTGTTTCAGTAGTCCTGGTTTCTTAATTCTGACTAAAGATCCAGGCTGAAAATGTACTTCTCTTGCACCACGTTTTCTGTCAGTATAAGCCTTGCATTTGACTTGTTGACGTTTGACAATGCCAGCAGTAGATGATTTTGTAGGAACAGTATTTTGCGGAAGTTTGATGTCTGCAACAATGTAACCTAGTGCGCATCTGTCTGCCATGTAATAATTCAGCTGGAGATGCATGGGTTGTTGCATGGCATGTTGCTCTGTAGTTATGTAAGAACTCTGTTGTAAATACTTTCCAAGATTTCCCAGTAAGATTTGCTGTCTGTAGTGCTTCTTTCAGACTTCTGTTGAATCGCTCGATTTCTCCATTTGCTTGTGGGTAATACACTGAAAATTTCCTATGCACAATATTCCTCTCTCAGAAAGAATTCAAACTAAGATGAAAAAAACTGTGGTCCATTGTCTGATATTAACTTTTTTGGATTACCTTCTCTGCTGAAGACTGTAGACAGAAATGTTATTACTGTAGCTGATGTTACATAAGAAACAAATGCAATTTCTGGCCATTTACTGTAATAGTCTATCAGAGTTATAGCAAATCTGCAGTCTATAGGAGCATCTGCAAAAGGACCCACAATATCAATAGCAAGTTTTTCCCATGCTGAATCAGGGAATGGTACTGGCTGAAGTGGTGGTGTATGTGTGATAGCTGTTTTGTCATGATTCTGACAAGTAACACAAGAATGAATGTCAGTTACCACATCGGCATCCATTGCTGGCCACCAGTACAGTTCTCATAGTCTTTGTTTTGTACGTACAATTCCTTGATGACTGTCATGTGCAAGTTGTGAGCTTTTCTTGCAAGGTCTCTGGTACCAGTAAATGGTGAGCTTCACGGACAAGATAGCCATCTACTAAGGACAGTTCATGTCTAAACCTGCAGTAAGGTTAAAGATCAGGACTGAGTTTCTTCTCATCATTTGGTCATTTGCTGTGTAACTTGTCCCATAGTTTTACTTGCATTGGACATGTGAGGCAAGCTTGTTTAAAATCAGCAGCTGTAACTGTAGATGATAATAAATCAGTCAGAGCTACAACTTCTATGTCCTCATCCAGTGTATCAGAAGCTGCAGGAAAAGGTAAAAGAGACAAACAATCAGCAGTAACATTTTTCAAACCTGGTTTGTATTGCATTTTGTAGTTGAAATTCAGTAGCCTTGCTGACCATCTAGCTATACGCATTCCAGCTCTGCGATCAGTGCATAAGGTAAATTCTCTACCCCATAGGTAGTGTAATGTTGTTCCATACATTCATGTGATGTTAAATGTTTATTTTAATATGCATTAGCAGCTTAGCACTGAGTGGAGAAAGGAAACAGGTAATGGACACAGGAAGGGGAAGTGAGGAGGGAGGAGTGAACAGTGTTGAGAGAACAGCCAGGAATAAATCTGACTTCTACCCTGCAGTCTGGCATCTCTGTGTACATTCTTCCAGTTCCACACCACCCTGCACGGGATTATCACAGGTAGATTCTCCATTTTACTGTTGCCAAAACACATGCTAGAGCTTCTTTTTCAACAGTTGAATACTTACACTCTGTCTCTGTAAGTGTGCTGGATGCAAATGCAAAAATTAGAGTAAAAGAAGGATTTCTAAGTGATTAAGGGGATGCTGCAGTCTTACTGTTAACCTTTTAACAACCAGAGTGGCAGGTATCTAAAGATTTCAAGGAGTCTGTTCAATGATTTACATGGGGTTTACATGTCCTTTAAAAAGGCACCACATTAGATTTACACCAGTCATTTTATGCTGACTGTGCTGACTGTGCCATAAAGTATCCCAACAATATTAGATCAGGGAATAGTTGAAGAAGTGCTTTGTCTTCTTTTTAATTTAATTTAGTCAAATGTTTTCTGTAACTCTTCTTGTGCTTGGCCGCCAAAGTAAACCAATGAAAATCAGCTGGGTTAGATATTCCATACATTACTGAGCTAAAGGTTTCCCAGGAATTTGAATGTTAGTGTAGTTTTTAGGTATTCTCCTTGATTTATTAATATGATCAAAAAAGTCATACACTATTAATTTAAAAAATGTAATTGGTAAATCATGCCCATAGATATGAACTGAAACCAGTACTGGACATTAAGGCAATTTCCTTACTCCCCTGTCTCTCTCACCAGCCCTATGCAATGCACTATTATCAATATTAAGCTAAACAATGTTTTAACTGCAGCAACTGGGCAACTGAGATTAAAGGAGAATTCAACCCTACATTTAAAAAAAAAAAAACCCTACTCCCCATCCCCCTCCCTCCTTCCTCCCTGCCTAAGTGATACCCGGGCAAATGCCCCTAAGCCAGTGCAGATTCAGGCTTCGGACTTCACAGCTTTAAAACAACTGCGCATGTGCCGAAGTTCACGAAAATGCCAAAGCGCTGGTCTCATTCCAAAGATCAGGGCCAGAACAAGGGGTAGGCAGAGTAGGAACATGCTTAGGGCGCAAAGCTGGGGGGCGCCAGACACATGTTTGTGTCACTGCGCGATCGAGTTTAGTTTCGCGCATGCACAATCGAGCATGCACTTGCCTAGAGCGTCTGGCCGGCTTGGCCCGGCTCTCCCGAAGATTCCCGAAGCGGCTGAAGATGGTGCCAGTGAAGTCTGAAGCCTGATTCTGCACAGAGGGGTAAGTATGTACTAAGGGGCATTTGCCCGGGGTACAATTAGGCTGGAGCTGGAGGGGAGGAGGGAGGGGGATCTTGGTGGGGATGGGGGGTAGGGTTTTTTTTTTTTAAATCTAGGGTTGAATTTTCCTTTAAGCTCTAATGAAAATGGAAGAGTCCCTGAATGAGCTATTTAACAACTACAAAAAACATTTTCATCTTTTAACATAAATATTCCTCAATTTGCTAAAGTATCCCTCCCAATTTTAACATTGAAATGTGTCACATATTTATGGTCCCAGATCTGCTAAGATAAACTGACAATCTGTCTGGAACCCTGCCCACTCCCTGGGCAGTCCTCCTCCTTTTGGGGTTGTTAAAGTTGTAAATCAACACATTTAAGAGGTATGGTATTACCCTGCCAACAAAAGCATACCAGTCACATTTAATGCTTAATATGTGGATTGTATACCAATGGAAAGTACTTGCAGCACTGGAAGAAAGAATCTGGTGGTTTAGTCAAATATGCTCCTTATAATAATATGTTTGTGCAATGTTTGGCTATTGGGGGTGGGGGAGGTCTTTCAACTGAAGACGAAAAATTATAATTTTGCTAAATTTAGCCTGTTTTCTGATATGTTTTCCTTAAAATGTTCTATTTAGAAAAGCATCTACTCAGCAAATATGATTTATGAAGATGCCAGAAAAAAACAAATGATGTGTTTAAAGAGTCTGGGTTCACTATGTCCCAAGCCTTAAGCTTATGGGGGCAATTATAAGGCATATACAGATGGGTAGGCACTCAAATTAAACCATAGCTCTGTAACACATGAACATACGGAAATAAAGTTCGATGTTTATTTAATTAACCTGTGTTGTGAGGTTCGTGTACATGTCTACCCATCTCTTTATTCCTAGAGATGATTTATGGCCTAAATTATTTGCAGCCTTGCGGCATCCATTGATAAGTAAAATCATCCTTTTTTGTTTTATATTCTGCAACTTCATTGTATATTTTTTCACTGAATAACACAGAATGTGTGCTAACAAAAGTCACTGATCTCTTAGGCAGCTGTTTCAATCCCACTGAACCAGATCAGTGCTAGATACATTACACACAAAAAGTGCACTAAATAAAAAAAAGAAACTAATGCAGAATTTGGTTGCAAGTCCATCTCTGAGTTATATAGAAATCACTCACCCTGATAGTGTCTGCCCTGGCCCAGGATCCCTCTTTCCATTAGCCAATAATCAAGTGTGGGCATATTATTATTATTATTATTATTGACATGTATTTCTATAGCGCCAACTTGTTTCGTAGCACTGTGCATATGTAACAGATCTGTAGTGAGGCCCACCAAGAACCAATCAGGAAAGTGTTTTTATGTTTTAATAAAAAAAATTTATTTGGCTGCTTTAAGCTTTAACATCAGGCTTACCTTCTCTTTCCTGTAACTGGCCTCCATGCTGGTCTACCAATTACTCATACAATTTTGTCCTTTCCTCCCTATTTCATTTTACTGTAGTCTGATCATCACTCAAATCTAAATATACAATTTTGCCAGCACTACTCATATCTCCTTTTTAATCTTCCCACTGTCTTACAATAATTTCTGTGTTCTGTTACCACTATTTCTTTTTGCTTAAACTCATAATCATAATAAATAAATGGTTATTTTATTATTCTTCTACATCTTCTTAAAATACTAATCTATCTTAAAACGAAATACTAATCTAGCTATACTAATCAAAGCATGCCCCTTATTTTTTTTCTCAAATTAAAGATACTACCTTCAAGCAATGACTTTGTAGCTATACATCCATAACACTGATTATTTAAGGAGTTTGAACACAACTTATATATAACATACCTTGTTGAGTAAGATAACACATTAAAAAGATAAAGATACACAAACCCCTCATATAGATGGAACATATTACTGTAACTGTTCCCCAATATAAAGTAAAAAAGAGAACTGTTCCAGTTGATTAAAAGCAGTGGCCATCCATATTTGGAAAAGTATTACAGCTGAAAGGGATCCATATCTAATCTGTTGTTACAAGGGCTGAAAAATCATGGCTTTCTGTCCAAATTCCAACCCACTGCACTTGAGTTCCTAAATAAAAGCGCCTCCGAACAAAATGACTGCGGTAGCTGCTGGCATTACTATTAATTATGCATACAAAACTGCATGTAATTACTATTAATCAAATGGCACCGCTCTGTTGGATAGAGTAAACAAGCAAAATAAAGGAATTTGCATAGCAGAAATGATTTACCTGTTTATCATACTGTATATAATATACCATTTAGTTATTAATAGTAACATTAGATTCATCATATATTTTTTACATCTATATAATGCAAGTACATTACATGTTAACTGATTGTGATTGCTTATGTATACCAGGAGTAGCAAAATAATTTTATGATTTGTCTGGAACTGCTTATGAATAAATAGAGGCTAATTCTGCTGAAATGTTTTCTGTTAGGCTCTGGAATATAAGTCCCCCATAGTCTTCAGCACTGGAGTCACCAAAATATAACTTTGGAAAGTTATGAAATGTATTGTCAGGCAGTTTAGCTAGCTGGGAGGGGGACATAAAATAAAAGAGATATGTTCTTCATAGGGGGCAATACATATGTTTTTACTTTCCTTTACTAGGATAATCATCATTTTATGAACACAAAAAGGAGATCCAAATTTATAGACCGTTTTATTAAAGGTACATTATAGTAGGGATGCACCAAATCCACTATTTTGGATTCGGCCGAACCCCCGAATCCTTCCCGAAAGATTTGGCCGAATACCGAACCGAATCCGAACCCTAATTTGCATATGCAAATTATGGGTGGGAAGGGGAAAACATTTTTTACTTCCTTGTTTTGTGCCAAAAAGTCACGTGATTTAGCTCCCTGGCCCTAATTTGCATATGCAAATTAGGATTCGGTTCAGCCAGGCAGAAGGATTCGGCCGAATCCGAATCCTGCTGATAAAGGCCGAATCCTGGCCGAATCCCGAACCGAATCCTGGATTCGGTGCATCCCTACATTATAGTAAAGGATTTTGATAACAACTGAATGTATTTGTGGTGTTTATACAAATGGCCTGTAGAGGTCACTGTGCACATGAGTTATACTGTACATACACTTTACCTTCTATACTGTTTAAAAGCAATAGAGTTCAAGTTACTGCTGTTGTGTAATGACTGCATAAACTGCTAATAAAGCACTGTTATACCCTGCTCATCCTTGGCTAGCTAACCACAACAGTATTAAAGAATTATCTGCAGCTATGTAAAATATGTTTGATTTAATGTTTATGATTTCTCTAATGAAATTGCAGGTTGTTGTTCAATTAATACTTTACTGTTCCAATTACAATTGAGTGGAAAACTGAAGCGCAAGGAAAAGTTATATATCCTGCTGAAATATACACAATGTCATGGGGGGGAATTCACAAAAGTGTGGGGAATGAAAACATTTCTTTAAAATGTCGTAGAAAGTGTCGTAGCAACAGCCAACAAATTCACAGAGCATTTCCCTGCCAATTTTCCGACATGTACAACACTTTTGAAATAGTGTCGTGAAAAGGGGGCGTGGTTTTTTCAGTGCCACTTTCCCCGACATTTTTATGAATTATTTGTAAACTCTTTTTTTTCCCCGACAATTTTTCCAACACATTAGGCTCTCCAAAATGAAAATGCTGGTCAAATTGTCTTTTACAAAGTCTTGTAAAATATCGTTTGTTTGATGAAAAGATATACGTCATTTTAGAAAATTGACTTACGAGACATTCAGAGATGGTAACATCTGCCTTTGTGAATTTGCAGTTTGTATGACAATTTACAAAATTGTTGACCGCCACTTCTGGGTTACTTATTTTACCAACACTTTTGTGAATCCGCCCCCCATAGTGTTCTGGCTTTTTCATAGCTTAATCACTCCCTGATTTTATCATTCCATTTTGTCTAGAGTATGCTCACAGATCAACATCTTCATCTCCATTACTTAATGCCACATGACCTTGCAACATTCTTGACACAAGATGCAGTCCATACAGCTGAGGAGCTGGTACCATGAAAACACTTTCACTGTATCCAAAGTCATTGCACCTTAGAAATCAAACTAGATAATAATTTAACTTTTAATATGATATAATTGGCCTTCATTTTTTTCTTTTTAATAGCCTTCTACTTCGGATTTTTTCCAATGGGAAAGGGAATCATGATGGGAGGGGGGAATCAAATCTAAGTAAATGCTCTGTGAGGCTACTATTTTATTTTATTGAAACTTGTTATTACTAAGTTTTATATTCAGACCCTGTCCTATCCATATTCCAATCTCTCGTTCAAATCAATGCCTGGGTGATATGGACCCTGATAGCTGATAGCTGCTGAAATTCCAGCCTGGATTAATCACAAAAACTAAACATGAAAACCAACTGCAGTGAATTCAAAAGTGAACAAGCCCTTTAGGCCTGAGCAATCAAGTGCTCTGATGTGGAATTAGTGAATCAGTTAAACTCTAGATAGCAGATAACAAAAACAGAAGATTCCAATAAATGAGGAAAACTTGAACAGAAGGAGTAGACCTATATTTATACTGACCCAAAATTTCCAGCCCACACTGTATACAACAGAAGCTGAGCCTCTTTCTCTTCATTTAGATAAGAGGTCAACTTATACAATTATCTTGCACGTTCCCTGAATAAGTCCATCCATATATTTCAACCTTACACCTAAATCTCACTGTTATTTTATCCACTATGTTAGAGCTCCCCAACTAGTGACTCATTTGCAACATGTTGCATGCCAACCCTTTTGGAGGCATTAAGAAAATGTTTACTACCAAAGTCCATAAGGGCTACCAAATAGCCAACCATAACACTTATTTGGCAACTCACGGGAGCTTTTCTCAAGCTTATGCAGCTCCTCAACACTTTTTTACATGTGGCTCACTAGTAGAAATGGTTGGGGACCCCTACACTTTGTGTTTCACACATTGTAAGTCAATTCACCCATGGAGAGATACAATAGTTTTTTTTAATCTCCTGTGTGCCAATCTCCATTGCTCTGGTTCTGATGATGAACATTTTAGCAAATAAAATGGAGGGGACAGGGCTGACAATGTAAATCCCGTCCCTGCTGACTTTAGGTATAATTGTGGAAGTGCACTGACCCAGTCCACACCAAGAGACTGCTGGGAACAGTGATCACATGACCCCAGGCCAGTTTACAGTTAAAAGAAAAGGGGCCTAGGCGCATGATCCAAGGCCAGGGATTGTATTCACTAATGGTACATAACAAACTGAATTACACTAGGAATTATCTTTGTCCCTTACATGTGTAGTATATGACAGTTTGAATGAAGTTGTTTTTTAATGTTTATAACTATATCCAGTAAGTTGATCTGTGTCTGGAAATGGCAGAGTTCAGTATTATGGTAGAATGAAATTTATTGCAGTCTGAGCAGAGCCTCTACACCAACAGTTCAGATCATATCATCTATGTATGTAATGGAGATATATCATGTATTTTACACTGCACAATGATATGTAGCCATGAATACATTTGTCTATTACTCTGCAAACTGTGATCTCATTTGTTGTAAGTAAAAGTGATTGGGAACAGTTATACATTATAATAAATTGTATTAGTTCTCCAAGCTGTATATATATATTCCAGGAACTTCTTTCTAAGAAAGTCACAGCATGGAAACTTGTCACTTCAAAACATCTGCTCGCATCGGTTCACATTCATACTTTACATTTGGTGCCCAGGTGCTTGGGTCAGGGCACCTAATACATCATTGTCACTTCCATATTTGATTTTTTTCTTTACTTACCCATGTCAGAATATTTATTTGTTTTATCTCTGTGTGAATGTATGTATTGTGTATATATATTTTAATATACTGGTATCCTTAAAGGAATTGATTGTTTAGTATAAAAATCAAAACTTGGTAAATTGATAGACTGTGCAAAATAAAAAATGTACTAACGCCATTTTGTGGCTGTGGTCTCTATAAATGTCCTCTGAAGAATGACAAGATGTAATCAGCATGAAGGATTGATCAAGTGCTTTTTATTATGTACTAAGGAGGAATATGGGCAGTAGTGTTGCAGATGTGAGATTATTAGATATAGAAAAGGCATTTGATACAATACCTAAAATAAATATTTGCTTTCAAAATTTAGGTCTGTCCTTGGTGGTTCTGTTTTTGGCCTTGGTTAGGGAGTCATTGCCAGCATGAAAGCTCAATCCACTGTTATTTTCAGATCACTGGATAGTTAGCAATAAGAACAAATATGAGGTGATTGTTAAGCATTAAACATTGCCAAATGCTAGAGGGTTTTTCTAGTCTTGTCTATGTCTAGACTATGTCTAGTCTTGTCTATGCTTATCCATGGCAATCTGTCCTTATTATTGCCCATCATAGAAAGGCACTATGTTATGGATTTTATTAATGTATGATTCAGCAACATGACCGAGACCTGCAAAGTGTAGACAGAGGGTATATTAACTTAAAGTACAACCAGTGCCAGGCCAAGGTACTGAGGCACCCAAGGCTCCAATCTACTAACCACCGCTGACGCGTGTATGTGCTCCAACACATGGCAAGAGTGCAAATGCCACATTGGTGAGTGTCCGGACCAACAGAGTCTATTAAGAGAAGAGTCTAAACGACAATGGCCACTGAAGTGTAGGCAAGGGTTTGTAGAGGAAATAGCAAGTGTAATCGAGGACAGGCCAAGGTCGGTAGGCAGGCTGAAGTTAGATGTAGTCGGGGACAGGCCAAGGTCAGTAGGCTGGCTGAAGTTACATGTAGTCGAGGACAGGCAGAGGTCGGTAGGCAGGTAGAAGATCAGAAGTATCCGTAGGCATGATGAGTCAAAACAAGAATTCGTTCACAAGTTCAGGATCACAAAGCCAGGAAAATAACCCATTTACTTCCTTAGACGTCTATTTAAAGGGACAATTTTAGCCCCAAACTTTAGGACACAACGTGACGACGCTGAGCTTCAAACATAGCATGTCCATGTCTGACGTGGCTTGCAGACGTCCGACTAAACGGATGTACGCGTGCGAGAGCATGCGCACACAGGCAACAAGTGCAGAGAATGCACAGAAGTCTGCACACCCCTGCACACACAGGCAAAGACATTGCTGCATTCAATGGCGCCTTACAGTGAGGAAGTGAGGAAAAGTTTGTATAGGAACTAGAGATAAAAATAAAAGTATGATGTAGTGAGGAAAAGTTTGTATAGGAACTAGAGATAGGCAGACAAAGAGGTATGTGCCTAGCACCTCCCATTACATACTTCTGATCATTGTTTTGTAGTTTAACCACAATTGGAGCCAGTGATTCTTAGCCAAACAGTAAAAAAGTACTGAAAATATTAGGCAAATGCAGTGCCACCATAGCAATACATATGATAGGTCAGCAATACATAAATACAATAGATGTGGTCGCTGTACTTTTATTTGGTACACATTCAGCAGTTAGAGGTGTGCTCACACTTTGTTGGACCTTTAGTTTGCTTTTTTAATAAACCTTTGTTGTACTCCTGGAGTACCTCAGTACCTTATGTCCCTGACACTGGACATACATACTTGCTTCTAACATAAAATTAATTTTAATGTTACTGTATATTAAAGGGGTTGTTCAACTTTGAGTTAACTTTTAGTATGATGTAGAGAGTGATATTCTGAGACAATTTGCAATTGGTTTTAACTTTTTATTATTTGTGGTTTTTGAGTTATTTACCTTTTCATTCAGCAGCTCTCAAGTTTGCAGTGTCAGCAATTTGGTTGCTAGGGTCCAAATTACCCTAGCAACCATGCACTGATTTGAATGAGAATATGGAATATTAATAGGGGAAGGTCGGAACAGAAAGATGAGTAATTAATAGTAGTGATAACAATAAATGTGTAGCTTTAGAGAGGATTTGTTTTTAGAGGGGGTCAGTGACTCCCTTTTGAAAGCTAGAAAGAGTCAGGAGAAGAAGGCAAATAATTCATAAACTATAATAAATAAAGAAGACCAGTTTAAAAGTTGCTTAGAATTGGCCATTCTTTAACATACTAAAAGTTAACTTGAAGGTGAACCACCCCTTTAATAATTATAACAGCAAAAATACCCCTTCAGTGCCCAAAAGAGCACAAACAACTAGGGTTGCCACCTGTCTGGTTTTTAACTGGACAGTCGGGTTGTTACACCTACTGTCCAGTTTGAAAATACCTGTATGAAAACTGGGCAAGCCTGTTCTCTATGCGTTGTGCGGCCAATCATGAGCTGCCACATCACTGGTCCGGCCCCTTTGCATCACTGGCCTGTTCTTTTGCATCACTGGCCCACCCCTTCCTGTCATTGCCCCACCCCTTCATGTTATCAGCCCTGCCTCTGACGTCACTGGTACGGCCCCCTGTCCGAATTCCAAAGTAAGAAAAGGTGACAAACCTACAAACCCTGTGGGGAATGTAATAAGTTTCATTAGCAGAATAAAACATTTGCAAAGACTACTGCAAACATTAGCGACCAAGATTTTCAGTGTTTGCGGCCTTTATGACTGATTTCAGACCACAATAGTGGGCTTGAAGAGTATCTGCAATAAAATTTCTCAGCCTCAAACCATTTTTTGTAATAAAATATTTAACAAACGCTAGAGCCGATGTTAACAATATCTTTGCTTAGCGATAATAAGTGATGCCATATTCGCCAGTGAATGATTTTATATTTCGAAGCAGTAAAATGGCATCAACTTGTGATTTTAATTACATTCCCCTTTAGGCATCTAAAGAAAGGTAAAAAATGTACCCTATGTGTCTTGCTCAGAACAATGTGAGAAGACTGCATAAAGAGCATGTCCCTCAAATAAGGTATTGCTTACCGGGAGAGTGCTACCATAACAATGTCTATACAATACTAGACAAATCCCAGACACAGATTCCAAATGTTCCATGCTCTAGGGCTGCACCTGTGTTCCTTGAATCAATTATTCACATCCCCATGAAGAAAGTATGAGAAACATCATTAAATAATAATATACTTTACATGAGACACAAATCATGTTTTGGCAGAGCAGGAGCGAAACACTGGCCAGACACCACCATTACCCCATGCACACTGCCCACAACCAGGGCTTCGACAGCTTCCTTGGTTCTTCCGTGAGTATTAGTATATCTACATTGAGAGACTGACCAATGTGCAAACCAATAATTTCATGGTGAAAAGGTTTTTCTTTTGCAAAGTGAAAACTGTGTAGTTAATTTATTTCCGTTACAATAAGGGGGTTATGTACTAAACCTCGATTTATTTCTGTTCGAATTTTTCGAGATTTATTATATTCCAAAAGTGCTAAAAGTCAGAACTGAAAATCTGCCATCTCAAACCTGCCAAGGTCACGTAGAAGTCAATGGCAGATACAACTGGAAGATATTTTGATCTGCGCTGGGTTTAGTCAGATAATCCGAAAATTTGGAGTTTTCAGGCAATAACCTGAAAAAATCGTGCGATTTTATCGAGTCTTCTCCAGACCAGACTTTTTTGAGTTATTTTATTGATAAATAAGGTAAAATCGTGGATGAAAGTTTGTTGAGCTTTGTTTAATAGATGAGAGTTTTAGTGATTAACCCCTAATTATCTGCTGTCCTTTAATTTTCAAAGTAGTTTAAGACATGTATTTTAGTTCTGAGAGTGCTTAATTGTTCTTAAAATGCCTGCCAAACAAAGGGTTTATAATTCATAGGATTCCTCTTATTAAACCTATTAACACTTCAGTAGTAATATGGAAACTAATGTAGGAATATAAACGGTAGCACACTTTCCTTGGTCTCTCGTTTGGCGCTGACTACATTAAACTGTATCACCACAGTTAATATTCATCTTTGTTATATTTTTATGCACAAAAATGTGTGTTGTAAAATGCTGCCATCCAGTGTTAAACCAGGAAAATGCAACAAAAAAGATTTGTGGAATATATATTTTATATAATGATCGTTAATACCTCCTTTTTCATATTAGTGGTGTTCCTAGGATTCTTATTTCACCTACTGTTTTAGCAGAAGGATGGAAACTAGGAGACCAGCTAAAAAATCATCATAATTTTTCAATCATCATTTACTGGTATAGTGTCAACAAGTTAAAAACAAACAAGTGATAGAAAACAATAGGATTAGAGGTCCCTTCTTACAAGAGCTTACAATTTAAAAGGATGGCCACCAGCTATTATGGGGCTTTCAACTAAGTTGCATAACTAACCAAAACTCACAGTTTATGTAATCATGATAATTAGTACATAATCAACAGAGGAGAATGGTGGATGCTTTACAAAAGCTGGCAGGTAAATTCGGTGACCTAAATAAAAATGTTGCCCTTTACTAAAGTACAGGTATGGGACCTATTTTCCAGAATCAACAGGACCTGAGGCTTGCCGGATAATGGGTCTTTCCCTAATTTGGATCTTCTCACCTTAAGACTGCTAGAAAATCATGTAAACATTAAATAAGCCCAATAGGCTGGTTTTGCTTCCAATAAGGATTAATTGTATCTTAGTTGGGATCAAGTACAAGTTACTGTTTTATTATTATAGAGAAAAAGGAAATCAATTTAAAATTTTTGGATTATATTATTATAATGGAGTCTATGGGAGATGGCCTTTCCGTAACTTTCTGGATAACGGGTTTCCGGATAACGGGTCCATACCTGTACAGATTCATTATCTGGAAACCTGCTATCCAGAAAGCTCTTAATACAGATTTATAAAAATGATCCCCCTTTTCTCTGTAATAATAAAACAGTACATTGTACTTCATCCCATCATAATTAATCCTTATTGGAAGCAAAACTTGCCTTTTAGGTTTAACTAATATTCAAATGTTTTTTTAGCAGACTTAAAGGGCAAC
This sequence comes from Xenopus borealis, assembly GCA_024363595.1. Taxonomy (NCBI): domain Eukaryota; kingdom Metazoa; phylum Chordata; class Amphibia; order Anura; family Pipidae; genus Xenopus; species Xenopus borealis. The sequence goes on from CM044439.1 coordinate 125,881,424, forward strand.
TAAGTCTAAAATAGAATAACGTTAAAAAATCTGTATTTGTATACTTAATATAAACATGAACTTACTGCACCAGAAGTTTAATAAGACAAATTTTATGCTTTCAAAGTTGGCGCAGGGAGCTGTCATCTTAAACATCTCTGCAATACCAAGACTAAGCACATGCTCAGTGTGATCTGGGCTTCAGTTGGGAGGTTAAGCTTAAAGGGCAAGGAAAGGCAAAGAAATAAAATCCAATTTTTACTTTTCTTTAATGAAAAAGAAATATATCTCCATTATACTTTAATTAAAAAATGTGTACCGTTTTTATAAGAAACCTGACTGTATGCAGTGAAATTAGGAAAAAATAGGAATTGTTAGACGGTCCCTAACTTTTGACAGGGAAACAATCATACTTATGAACAGCAGGGGGAGCCCCTGCCTTACTTACCAGCCATGCAGAACTCAAGCAACTTTGTTTTTTGATAATATATGAAGATCCCTAAGCAGCACAGATCACACTGAGCATGTGTAGGGCCAGAGGCAGACAAATATTTTTAACAAAGTTACAAGATGACAGCCCCCTGTGGCCAACTTTGAAAGCATAAATAATTTGTTTGATTAGGCTTGTGGTGCAGTAAGTTCATGTTTATGTTTAGTATACAAAATACAGCATTTCTAGCCTTATTCTATTTTACACTTTCCTTGCCCTTTAAGGTTTTTCATAAATTATCAAAACAGCACAAGTCAAATAATATCTGCCATAGAAGCCAATACAGCAAGACTGATTAATAATCAGAATATACAGACTGCACTGGGTCTGTGGATACAAATCTCTACACAGTCACTGGCTGCTTGAGTTCTGGGTGGTAAGGTAGGGGCCTCTATATGAAAATATGATCGTTCCCTGGAAGAGAAGGACCATCAGAAGTTTCCTATCATTTTTTTTAATTAAAGTATATTGGATATAGATTTCTTTTTCATTATTTTTTTGCCTTTACATCCTCTTTAAGGTATGAAGATCCTTCATCTGGAAAACCCCAGGTCCCAAGCATTCTGGATAACAGGTCTCATAGCTCTACAGCTGAAGCCATTATCCAAAAAAACAGAAACATAAGCAATATTTATAAAGACCAGATTTTTTCTGCTTTGGCATTATTTAACCAAACAAGTGTTAAAAGTTCAGTGAGGTTACGCTTCCCAGTGCTATGAGTCACTCCTATGGGCCCATTTCATAATAATCTTTTACAACAAGAAAAATGAAATCATTGATTTCTGCATACGTTCAAACATCTGTACTATCCTGAGCTTGTTATTATATACGCAAGTTTGTATTACTGTATTGTGGATTCATATAAATGCTTGTGTGATTTATATAACAAATATTCAGTTTAAAGACATGGTAGGATGTACAGTAGGTCACTGCATTTCATTAGAGAGGAAATCAATACAGAGACAAGACGGTTATAGTCGAAGAATAAGTGGGGCATTGATTCACAGGCCTGACCTCAGGCACCCCATTAGGAAACTGACAGATCCGCCAGAACTGCTTAGCGAACAATAAAAATGTTGGTGACAGCTTGAGAAACATTTATTTAAACACAAGTGGCGCTTGGAACATATGCAACTATATCCCTTAAAAATGTATGAGAAGAAACTGCGTCCATTCTCACAGACAGCAGCATCTAACAATCCTTGGCCCACGGCTGCTTGTCACTCATGAACTTAAGATTGTTATTGGATAGGTCCATTGTCCACTAGTTGCATTCTCGTAATACATTACTATAGCAAATTATAACATATATAGTGGGTGTCAATGCTTGCCTATGCACCATAGTTTTCCATTACCTACTTAAGGGCCTGCATAAATTGGATTCAATAGAGAGAGTATTCATTTAAATGTTGTCTTCCAACACTGTGGTCCCGATCCAAGGTGACCATCAGCATCATAACACATCTAAGAGCAACAGGAGACAGTCATTAATCACTTAGCAATTTATAATAAACCCTTTTCTCTTAAATCCAATCTTGAGGTTTGAGTCTGAAATGGTTACATGTATCTTGGTCAACGGGAAAATCTTATAAATAGGGAGGTTGCCTAGGCCTGCCTAAACCCTTGCCCTAATACAGAGATGTTAAAGGTTTTACCCATGCACAATAGTATAGATAGCAGTCACTGGGTCTCCCTAAAAAATAAGTTCCCCCACCTTTATTCTCCAGCACTATTGGTTTGGAGCCTAAGGGGCCGATTTACTAAGGATTAGAATATTCGTTCGAATAGTCACGAATAGTCTCAATTCGATCGTGCGACTATTCGAATATGCAAATTAAGTATTTTCGACCATCGAATATAGAATATTCAGGCGCATCGAATAGATCAAATAGATCAAATAAATATATATTCGAGCGCTTGACTATTCGCCAGTCGAAGAACCTGCCCTATTTTCATTCGACTGCCTACTTTGCCAGATTGAACCTACCGAATCGCAATAGAAGCCAATGGGAAGCTTTATTTTCTAAGTCTTTTGCAGAATTTCAATCATACGATTGAACACTTAGAACATTCGATTTGTACGATTTTGGCAAATATTCTAGAGTTTTTTCCTGCGACTATTCGATCATACAATTCTGGCGAATAGTCGAATATGCGATCAAAACTGGCGAATATTCCATTCGATTCTGGCAAATATTTATTCGCCAAATATTCGCCAGTCGAATTCGAGGGCTAATAGTCCTCGACAATTCGACCCTCTGTAAATCTGCTCCTATATGTAGATGTTCCAATTATGATCTTTCCTGGAAAAGATCTTTCCAGGAAAGATCATTCATTTCAGAACTCACGTATAAAGTTGAATTATCAGGTATACAGGTATAAACCACTGGAATTCTACCTGTACCTGACAATTCAGCAGGGGAATGTTCAGATGCCTTCAAAGTTGCCCGATCAGAATCTTCAGGGCCAGCGCGAAGGACGAGCTGACCGATATCCAAGTCCTCTGACGATATCGGGCAGTTCATCTCCCAGGCGCTGAATAATGTAAGAAAAATTTTTTGTGTGATATTATCGTTGCATCTATGGCCAACTTAAACCTATTTAGAATCTGCACAACATACTGTAATTAACTTGCTAGCTGCTAAGCACCTCAGAAACAGAAAGGGTAATTTGTTTACTGCTGTACAGTGCTGCACACATAAGTAACTCTATTGAAATAAAATATACATACATATAAACTATTTCTGCTTCTGTATTTGCATTGAACATGCCCCATCATATCATATGAAGCTGCAGAAAAAGGTTCATGTTTTGTAAAGTTTAGTGATTATAGTGCTGCCTTTCCACCCAAGATAATGTTGTATATATTTCATTTGGGGGGGAAAGTGTTTGGGGAATAATATTAAAATCTTTTAAAAGTCTGTAAAATATTCATGATCTGTCACTGCTCTGTCTGTCAGCAAGTGACTATTTATTCTTTAGAACTAGCAAAGGGAGAGTTGTTGCTGATAACTGGTTTGACAAGACTGTCAGCAGCCTCAATAATTATGCAAGCAACTTTTTTACTTGTTCATTTTCTAATGATATATAATTCATTTTGCTTTCAGAAGTATTTACACTAACAATGTAAATTTGTGAACATGTTTTAATTCAACAAAACTTTTCAATTGCAATGATGTAGATAATAATTCGTAACAGTCTATTTACACTTATCTATGTGGAAAACAATTACATTCAATAAGTACACAGGCAGGAAATGATCAGTATGTGTATAGTAATCAGTCTGGTAACAGTTAATTTCTAGAAGTTTGTATAATGTCCCAGCTGTCCCCTCTCACTGGCTCCCTATGACAGCAAATAAAGGCATAATTGCCAGCTTATCATGAACTAACCTTTATTTATTGGTTGAATAAATTTAAATGAGATGAAATCTTAGACTTTTGTGAGCTCTCGAGAAGTAAACTCAATCAACCCTGTTTGACTCATTCTATTCTTTTATTATACACAGATAACCACAAGGAACAATGCTGAAACACGTATATATGCATTTACAATAAGTGCAATAACTCACGCTCACTCTGCCATTATCGTTCATCATACAACGGAGCCATACAATCAATGAAATCAAAACACAATCACTCTTTATATAAATATTGCAATACAGGGAAACAGTGCAAGATAGGGATTAGTAACATCTGTGTGTTATTTGGGCTAGGATTACAATTTATCACAATGTGAATGATAAAGCTCAGGGCTGCAGAAGCCTGTAGTTAAAGCAGTAACATATGGAGCCTGTTTTCTTGTAATGCAGTGTGATTTGAGGCCTTGATATGTAAGTCCCAGTGCAGCATGTTAATGAGAAATCTGTCTAGTTACATCATCTGATTTGTTTTGCCAGTGCTGAATGGGATGTTTTCATGGCTCTTACAGTTGTCTGATGACTTACCTTTTGTTGAAGTCAATTCGGCCATCCATTTATTCTAAGCACCAAGTTATTTAAGGTGACATTTTTGTGGCAATGAAAATCTTTGGCAGTCCTGTATTCAATAAGTAAAGCATTGGAAAATACAGTCACAATTCTATGCAGCGTACATAGGGAAAAGCATTCCTCCAGAGCAGCCAAATCAATCTGTACAGAGGATATTATATTAAAACTAGACATTAAGCACGTTAAATTAACGGGCGCTAGAACATATGTAGTCAAACATTTATAAAAAACGGAATTGTTCTAGGCGAATTTTCGCCTGCGCTGCTCAAATTCACTAACGTGCGAATTTACGCTCTGGTCAGGGAACGGTAACGTATTTACGTTTTTCAGACTATCACCCACAATGCTAAAACACACCACAGCGTAAGGGTGCGAAGTTGCGCGTCTTTCTACTTTGCTAGCATAAATTATCACTCAATAGGAATTGAACACTAAAAGCACTGGTCAGAGGCATTTATCTTATACACTTCACCACAGGCTTCCATTGTCACTATTCTAAGTACTGGTACTGATAGCATTAGCTAGTGATTGGCGACCTCTAGTGGCCAAAACTGGTAAATTCGGTCAGTGCGGCACATGCGCAGTAGCGCAATTCCACGGACACAGGGACTGGACACAGAGACACTTGAACTTTATTATATAGGATGTAAAATCCTTGTGAAATGTGTAAATCTAAAATATTGCATATCTGATGCATTTCAAGCATTATTTGCTTTACTTAAAAGTCATTTCTAACAATGTCTTTGTCATAACCATTACCTGCATTTAAGGACCTTCACATGCACCGACTGTATCATTCTGTATTAGGTCACGTGCCAAGCTAAGCAGTATAAGGGCATCTCTGCCAAATGTTGCAGGGTTAAACACAGAAGGAAAATGGAATGTTTTTAAAATACTCTTTAAAGGGGTGGTTCACCTTTAAGTTAACTTGGGGAGGCCCATTTATCAACTTCGAATTTTGAATGTGTGTGAATTTTTTAAAATTCAAATATACTCACAATTTGACTGGGAGGTTATTTAAGAAAAAAAGTTATTATCTAATATTGGATCAAATGTTTTCAATCCAACAGAGTTTTTCTCTGGAAAAAAAATCTCGACTGTCAGGAAGGCTATTAACATCTCCAATGGACCTCTGCTATTGACTTGTAAATGGACTCGGCAGGTTTTAGGTTGTTTATTCGAATTAGGACTGTTTCCATGGTCGAGGTGTGATAAACCTCACATTCAAATTTACATTTGATTAGGGGGATTAAAATTCTAAATGTGTGAATTTTTTAACTCAAAGATCGAATTTGAATGGTGACCCTTGATCAATCTGCTCCATAGTATAGAATGGCCAATTATAAGCAAATTTATAACTCTTTCTGCCCTTCAAATTGGGGTCACTGACCCCATTTAAAAACAGATGCTCTCCCTGGTTTAGACTAAAGCCTTCTGAATTATCCTGTACCTGCTACACACAAGGACGAGAGGTCGGGAGCTGGTCCTCCTTTTGGTTTCGATCTAATCACCAAATAATAAGGGTAGGTTACATGTAAATATTGGTTACTCCGATATACTTAAAGGAGCCAAACGACTATTTTGTAGCCATAAGGGTAAACGCTAAACGAGCAAGGTTGAAATATCTACCCTCACTATGCCTCCACATACAGATATATTTAGCAGCGGGAAATCTTCTTCTTTGAACCTCTTCATCTTCTTTCATACTTTTCCTATCCTATTTTTGCATTAAAGGTTCTTATACATTCAGTTATAGAGGACGCTACCACATACTGATATGATTACATAGTTATGTACAAATAAGAAAATGTTTAAGCAATACCTATTTCACCATGATCTGCTGTTCACTATCCTGATGGAATATCTGTTCTTTCCTTTTCTGTACTTTGGAAAATGTAATAATTTGAAAACAGATGCTCTGTAAAGCTACCATTTGTTGTTATTGCTACTTGTTTTTACTTCTCTTTTTATTCATATTGTAATTTCTTATTTAAATCAATGCATGGTTTGGACTTGCTGAAATTGCAAACTGGATAAAGAGCTAAATAACTCAAAAACCATACATAATAATAAATAAAAACCAGTTGCAATTTGTTTCAATCGCTACATCATACTAAGGGGCACATTTACTAAGGGTCGAAGTGAATATTCAAATAAAATTCAAATTAAAAAAATTAGAATTTTCGAAATACTGTCCCTTTAAAATCCTTCTAATTCAACACTTCGCCACCTTAAAGCTGCCGAATTGCCATTTTAGCCTATGGGGACCTCCTAGAACCCATTCTGAAATTTTTTCAAAGTCCTAGGAATTAGAAGGATTTTGCACGATTCGAGTGATGCGATTGAACGATTTTTATTCGATCGAAAATGGACCTATTTGATCGAATTAGGTCCATTTTCTTTCGAAAAAGCCCTTTAAAAAAAATTAGATGATCGAATTTCTAAGTTTTTTCACTTCGAAATTCGACCATTGGTAAATCTGCCCCTAAAAGTTAAAGGAACAGTAACACCAAAAAAGTGGTTTAAAGTAATGAAGATATCATGTAGTGTTGCCCTGCGCTGTTAAAACTGATCTGTTTGCTTCAGAAACACTACTATAGTTCATATAAACAAGCTGCTAAGTAGCACTGGCGGAAATTGAAAAAAGGCTATATGGCACAGGATAAGTAACGGATAACAGATAACATTATGTTCTACAGAGCTTATCTGCTGTGCAACTTGAGCCTTTTCTCCTTTGAATGGCTGCCCCCATGGCTACACAGCAGCTTATTTATATAAACAATAGTAGTGTTTCTGAAGCAAACACTGCAGTTTTACCAGTGCAGGGCAACACTGCATTATATTTGTATTACTTTATAACAATTAAATTTTTTGATGTTACTGGTCCTTTAACTCAGAGGTGAACAACCCCTTTAATAAATATACATGTTAGTATACTCCCCTTGTAAGCAAAGAACCATTATGGTTTGATAGATATTCATTTTCTTATTGGCCTAGCAGTCTTTCTAACATACTTTGCCTAAATAAATCACAGAAACTGTACTGTAGTTGGCATAAAAATTGATGTTATATTAGTATTTCTTAATCTCATGCTCTCACTGAGCTGCTTACACACTCTAATACATATCTGTACTCACTGTAATGTATTATTATACTCCATAATTCTGCTTCACTTTGCACTTACTACACTTTATTATTGTAATTCTGTATTATATTGTAATAAAAGTGTGTTTTGTTGCCCTATGCTGAATTCCTATGTACCTAAATTAATAAACATAATTAACTCCTACTTGACTTATTACCTTCATTTGAAGGAGATATAAACTTGCATGTCTTACAATGGGTGTATGAATCATTTATATGCACCCAGTGGATAGTCTTGAAAAATCGCATTCCACGCTCAGAGATAATTGTGAGCCTATTCTCCTTACCCTCTTAAGAAAAACTGAAGCTGAAGTGCTAAATGTGAACTCCTGCCATAGGAAACGCCAACATTTCTTAATCATCCTAGTGACTAAAATACAATCTTGAGAATATGTGGGGTGTTTCATCACTACATTGACAAATCCTGTCCAATCTGAAACTCTTAAAAAGCCAAATCCCTACTACTCAGGCTTAACCTGATCAGAGCTATAGCCCCATTTCTCAAAGCGATCCCACAAGCAGCACCATTTATGAAGTTACTGTGGTATGTCAACTAAATGGGGAGGGTGGATAAAAAAGTATTATTGGTCCTTTAAGTGACATAGTGCAGCTGGCTGTAAGAGGGAGCACAGGGAGCACTATGCTCTTACCTTGTTAAGGGCAACATTCATTGTATTCATTGCTCTTTTACAGTGCCTCAAACTTTAAGAAAGCAATAGGTTTATTGCCATTTCCCTTTCAGTGGATCCCTGTTTATAGAGTGAATTAATAAAGAACAGACTGTACTGAAGTAAAGGGAAGGGTAGGCCATGATACAAACTTTATTACCCTTATTCTGGGATGGATAGAAAGAACTAAACATGCAAAAAGAAAGGTTTCTTATTAGGCAAGGGCCTTATAAAACTTATCTCCTATTGAATGGACTCAATATACTTTAATTAAAATAAAAAAATGTGTACCGTTTTTATAATAAACCTGACTTTATGCAGTGAAATTCTCCCTTCACTTCAGTGCTGTGGATAGGAATTGTCAGATGGTCCCTAACTTCTGGCAGGGAAACAATCATACTTATAAACAGCAGGGGGAGCCCCTGCCTTACTTACCAGCCATGCAGAACTAAAGCAGCTTTGTTTTTTGATCATTTATGATGATCCCTTAGAAGCCCAGACCACACTGAGCATGTGTATGTAGTCTAGTCTTGCAAAGATGTATAACAAAGTTACAAGATGACAGCCCCCTGTGGCCAACTTTGAAAGCATAAATCATTAGTTTGATTAGGCTTGTGGGGCAGTAAGTTCATGTTTATGTTTAGCATACAAAATACATCATTTTTAGCCTTATTCTGTTTTAGACTTTCCTTGTCCTTTAAAGGGCATCTCTGAACCCTTTTGAAATTTTGAGCATTCTCTATTTTTAACAGTTTCGGAAATATTAACATTTTTAGATTACCGATTACCAGGCTTTTAGCCTACTTTGCAGTATAAAACTGTCTAAAACTCAGAATGAGTTTACACTAATTTATATTGGTGGGGTTTCGGTCACACAGCCAGCATGGTTTTATAAAGTCTGACAATCATTGAATTATATTGTTTATAACTTGCAGAAGTAGGCATAAATGTAACACATAACGTGCAGAAAAAACACAGGCTTGACAAATAAACAAGGAACTTGATTGTTAGTCAGGAACATATCAAATAACCTATTGTTCTGTAGCATTCGACTCAATCAGTCTGTTGTACAAAGCCAGGTATAGGCCTCTACGTGAAATGGCCAGGGCTTTGTGTTTTTTAGATGGTGAATTAAGCGGCAAATCCATCTAGATAATAGGTTTCTTGCTTACCTTTAATTATAATGACATATTCTATTTATATCATGTAGAAAGGCTACCGGAGTTAACAATGTGTTGTTGACATTAATACACAATACAGTGGGTTGCTAGGATCACAAACACAAATTGTGCATTTGAAGGTGCCATAAGTGGTACAAAACCTCCTACAGTATTAATGTACTAGAAAGCACAAAGTGGTGAAATACAGAACAATAAAGGATTGCAGGCTGAATGCTTCTTGAGCTGCTTGTGTCCATACACAGACTGGTAATGCCAGAAAGAATTATTAAACAGCATGTATGACAAATGGGTTTTACTTTATACTCGTCAAACAGGCAATAAATAACACTGATATTCACAGAGAACAGTGGCCCAGAGCCCATTCCCCACCCCCTGTCTAATCAAGCATTACAAATTTAGAAACCCCTGCAGTGCAGATTCATTTTTTGAGCTTAATAAATATCTTACATACAAGCTGTCAAAGCATAATTCAATTTCATGAGTTTTAGCACAATAAAATTTGATTCATTGCAAAAATTAGAATTTGAACGTTGATAAATCACACCCTGGACCACACAAATTCAGATTACAAATTTATGAGCAGCACGCATAAGCACCCTGGTAGTAACTAGTGTGGGCTTCCCCCCCAAAAAAACTTTTAGTAGCCTGAATATAGCAATACCCTGCTCCCCGCTCCCCCCACTGGCCCACTCCTGCCTCCTTCCCAACCACTCCAGCCAGTGTCTCCAAGCTGCATACGTCCTCCCTCCCCCCTTGCAGGTTGGAGAGAATCTGTATAGAGGAAACAGACCCAGTATCCACTCTCCCCCAGTGGTCTGTTTCATCTATAGTTACACCACTGACCCTGCTGTCCTTCTTCCAGAAGTTCACTTGAGGGTAACTTACAAAAAATACTTACGTCTTTATGATTGACTAACTGTCCCCTTGGCTAGACTAAAGCTGGCCATACACGGGCAGATAAAGCTGCAGAAATCAGTCGTTTAGCTTATCTGCCCGTGTATGGGGGCTTCCAGCGGGTCTTCTCGACCGGTATCTGGACACGATATCGATCGGGAAGGTCGGATTTTCTTCCGACCGACCCGTCGGAAGTCCATTGCGCTTCTCAAAATCCAAAAGTTCGGCCATAGGGCACATCGGATCTTTGCATCTATGGCCAGCTTAACCCTCGAAGGCAGACTGAAATCAACAAAAACTTGTGTTACTGTTCAGTGGACAGCATAAAAATCCACTGCACAGCAAACACAGTTTTAAGACAATATAGGGTACATACCCCTAACAAAGAAGAGCTTATGATTGGATTAGCAGAGAACAGTCACAGCAGTCTGCAAGTCGCCAGTGTAACATTCAAGAAAGTCTTGAATTTTATAGAAATAAAACATGCAGCTTGTCTGCTGAAATATATCAAATTTAATTTCAATTGTCAATGTTCCATATCTTTAATCTCTCAGTAATTTATCAGTATTATTTACGAATTTCTGTATATATACACATATAGCAAAGTCATCAATTTCCAGTGAGGGTTATTTCTGGTCCTTCTTGTTCCAAGACATTGTATCATGTACAACATGGAGAAAAACATTACATTTTGCAGAGTAACAGAAAAGAATTTTTTTCCTCTGGGCACTACATTGTCAATTGTTGTTACACAGTAGGCTAAAGTGTTAGATTAGTTAGTAACAAAAGAAGGAATGTTAAAATACTGAACATATGAGGCCTGATGACCTTGTAAAAATCCTTAGTGTATTATGTTGGACTGTGCTGCCCATGACAACTGCTAAACAGCTAGAGAGCCTTGGAATGTAGAATTGCAGTCTTGGGCTTGAACACAAAGGCAGTGTCTCACTTGCACTTTCTTAATTCCTAACTGATACTGACAAATACTTATTTAATGGCACAGCTAGTGGAAACAGCATTGCAGTTACAGGAGCTTCATGATTCTATCTCACTTTCCAGAATGGAGAGAGTGATCAGAAGAACAGGGAGGCTGAAGCAATGGCAGTTGGATAGATGTCCACCATTGTGTTCATCAGTCACTTACTCTCTGGAAAACAAGAAGGCTTTACTGCACGAGGCAGCAAGGAAAGGAGACCTGGACCAAGTCAATACCTTGCTAAACTTCGGAATCGCTGTTAACTGCCAGTGAGTTTTCACCTTCCTTTACCTCATATTATTGCGTTTAAATCTCTGCATGGATAATAAATAAAAAATAAATAGTGGCAGAAATATGTCCATAGGTCATTGTGCCCAAAGCTCTTCCACCATACACAACCTCAGCTGCTCATCCTCCCTGAGCCCATTTAGTACTAATATGCAAGGCTTTTACCTTAGAACTTCTTCTGTTTAGTTTCAGTCAGGTTGCTGCAAAAGGGATGCAAGTTCTTAAAAAAGAATCAAGTCTGTCCTCCATTGCATTCAAGCATGTAATTTTTTTTCTTCAGAACTGCATATGGCCCTCTCTTGCATTCCTACATTTCAACATTCCTACAGTTCAGCCTCCTACCGTCAAAATGTATCATTAAATATTCCGTAATTGAAGCTCTTGTGTATCACCTTTTATATTTTCTGTTGTTTACATGAAGCTAGAGATGTGGTTTCACACAAACAGCACATTTGTAGTAGAAGGCTCCCCTGTTTCCAACAGCAATGGTGAGGCCTAATTTGCCATAGACATAAATAGATGAAAGGACATGAGCTTGTTATTCCTCTGTTATGCAAATAAGAACTGTGACACTGTATTTATCTTTTGTTCCTTCACATCCACGGCTAGAATAAATACATCTGTTGAACTATCATGATGTCAGGCAAAAATTAGGGCAAAGCATGTTGATAATCTTGCTATAAAAACAATACTTTTTTTGTATTCAAAAAAAGTTTTTACTTTGAAGTAAATTATATTATTGACGGGACCTGCACAAAATAGACATGTGTTAATAATTTAAGTTGTCCGTATAGTGGGTGTCCTCAGAGGCCGGCTGCATGAAAAGGATGGAATAGAACCCCTACCACCCCCACCCAACACAAACATATCTTTGCCATGTGGAGACACAGCACACTTCAATAGATCCCAAGTGACTGCAGCAACTGCAACTGCTGAGTAGTAACACTGTGTGTTTTGCAAAATACTTGCGGGTGGGCCTGGTGCACTAAAATAATACATAATTGTGTTCTGTTATTTTACATGATGCTGAGCATAATGGGACCCGCCTGACCCTACAACTGTATGAGGAGTAGGGTTACCACCTTTTCTTGAAAAAAATACCGGCCTTCCTATATATTTATCTTTTTTTCCCTATTAATAACATTGAGTATTTTACCGGCCAGGCCGGTAAAATACCGGCCAGATGGCAACCCTAATGAGGAGGGGGTGTTAAATAATTTCTGTGACTGTGATTATCCATTTGCACTACTGAATTTGCCTGCTACTAGGGTACCTCAGATAATCGGGGGGGAGGTAAATACTTTCCCATTTTACATTTTAATGGGGGGGCTGAAAAAATGGTTTAAAATTCATGAAAAAATAAAATCGGTGAAATATGTTATGCCTAATATATAGGTGGGACCACAAAAAACAATGACAATTAATTAATTAATTTTCAGTATAACCCAGAGAAAGAGCTCGTTCACAATTGACTGCTAAAATAATGTACTTTATGGACTAATCCTGTGAGGATATAGGTGTGTTTTGTGTTGATTGCAATCATTTTCATGACTATTTTTTGTGGGGGAAAAAGCTTAATATAAAAATTGCTTTTTTTAATTGGAAAAATAGCAGTGCTGTATTTTGTAGTTCTGTAAAATGGGTTTCTAGATAATAGATC
>CM044439.1:125932172-125947813 GCA_024363595.1 Xenopus borealis
ACACACACACGTTAACTAGGTAGGTGCACTCCGAACACCATAAAAAAATGCCTAGGTGCTGGTGCATATATCCATATTCTAAAAGTAAAAGCCCGCACTCATAGGACTTTTAAAGTGAAACAAAAATTGGTTTATTTGACGTTTCAGCCCTTAAACTCGAGCTGTCATATATAATGACGACCAATTGAAGTTTCTTAGAATTGGCAATTCTATACCGTATCTAAAAGTTAACTTAAAGGTGAAGCAATTTTTTGGGTGATGTAATTTTTGCAGTGGGAATACATGGAAATATTATACTCTGTGCCCATGTGAATTCTATGGTATGGGCTTAAATGTAGAATCTTGGTTAAATATGCTTTATAGTAGAACATGGGTGTGTTTAATTGTGTTATGCTAAGAGACTGTTGTATTGAAGAAAATGCCAATACAGTTGGTTACCAGCCCATGTTTTTAATGACTGATTTTTTCCAGCCAGCTTATGATTACCTTTTGAGATGGTTGGATCATATTGTCATTAAAGGAGAAGGAAAGGCATTTTACACTTGGGGGTGCTAAATGTTAGGCACCCCCAAGTGACTACTTTTACCTTCCTGATACCCCGGGCCAGTGCTCCTATTGGCCAAAAACCCCATCAGTCTTCTAGCACGCACCATGGAGACATTGACTTCCTCTGCATGTGCATTAGAGCACAATGCCGAACTTAAGGGTCAGTCCACAAGAGGAGATTTGGGGAGATAAATTGCCCCAGTGACAAATCGGCTCTTCTTTGGCCGAACGGCGGCCAGGCCAGTGAAATACCGGCCAGGTGGCAACCCTAGTTGTAACTCATTGTTCTGACTGTCAGCCATTGAGATTTGAACAATAGAAAACTCACCAAGATGGCTTCTTTTCAGATTGTTGCCATGGCATGTGTCAATCTCGCTTCCAAAATCGAAGAAGCTCCCAGACGAATTAGAGATGTGATAAATGTTTTTCATCACTTGCGTCAGATAAGAGCAAAGAGGTATGTATCTCAGTTATGGTAATTATCTAGAATATTTGTGTGGATACATGGAACTGCTCACTGTCAGACCTTTTTAGTTTTTTTTTATTAAACATCAGTCTGTTAGAGCTCGATCACACCAAACCATACATTGATGGGATGTGGAATTCTTCTTCCCTATACAACATACTTAGGTTTTTGGCATCTAAGACATAGTGTTGCAATTGTATTACATCTGGACAGTGCTGCACTAGAATTCACAGTTTTCACAGATTTCCCTAGTTTTTGAGGGAAAAGCTGCTTAAAATCTGAGAGCCACATTTTTGTAAGCCCATTGTAGTTTACAAAAGAGCATTTTTGGTAAAGGGGGCATAGATTATTAATAGTCCATTTTAACATTTAGTAATGTATGGGATATCCAGGCCCAGTAAACACAGAATTCGCAAGCATGGGTTTGATGTTGCTAAAGCATAACAATTTATTTGTGAACTCTAGAAGGCATATTAATAACTCACTAGTAAAGAATCCTCATTATACTGATGGTTAAATCTTACCACAGTGTTCTCAAGTTGGAAATCGTTCCTGTTGCTCGAAAGCCCTTCTAGATTAGTACAGTATAAAATGGTATATCTTTGTCCCTTAACCACATGTAACCATGTAGGGGTCCTTCACTTATTTTGCAAACTGCAATTTAAAGCGTAAACTGCTTCATTGTTCTAAAAGTCCTGTCCACTCTATATTTATGGTCTTATAGCCAATGCAGATTAATGTGTGCATAGTATTGCGCATAAAGCCATAGAAAAAGCTATACCAGGAGGAAACAAAAATTAAGTATAGTCGAGAAACTGCATTGCCTTTACCAGCATACAGTAAGTGGAAAACTAAAGCAAGAGGAAGCAAGAAAGACACGAAGACCAGTGAATAAATGTTTTTGATAGGTAAGTTAGGAAGGAATAAGCACCTTACTTTTCACTGGACTGCTGCCTGGCAGTCTTACTTCATTTTGTTTTAAATTATTTCCCAACCCTCTATACAAAATCTCTGTGTTCATCCTTATCAGATCCCCCAGGATAACTCTTGATGCAAACAGGCTCATAACCGTGGAAGCCCTTTGCATGTCCATAGTGTTTAAGCCAAAACACTTCCAGGGGTGTTGTTTTTCTTCCTGTCTTCAGATATTTGATAATAGTTCCTGTGTTTTCCCATACAGTTAAAGCTATTTTTAAATTGATTCTGTCATGGGAATTTATTTTTCCAAAAAGCATTAGTAGATTCTCAAAAGAGCAAACCTTTTTTTTTTTTATATTTAATTTTGAAATCTGACATGGGGCTGGACATTTTGTCAGTTTCCCTGTTGCCCCCAGTTATGTGCTCTGATAAACTTGTCACTCTTTACTGCAAGTTGGAGTAATATTACCCACTCCCTTTACCCCCCAGCAGCCTAACAGAACAATGACAGAATACCTTTAAATGCCGCTGCCCGCATATAAATTATTTTTACCAAGCATAAATTATTGTGAAATTGTATCCACTTCGAGAATTCTTTTTATAAACTTGTATCTATTTAGGTGACTCCAGTAGTGTTGTAAATGTAAAGTAAACAACTGGAAACCCCAAATGACCATTGATTTATAATGGGACTTGTTAGGCTATCACTTCTGGTTCTGAGTCTTAATTCAAAATACTAGCTATAAATCATGATGGTAATATACAATTACATACTTTCCCATGGGGGCACAGGCATGTCCTTTTTCCATCCCTAAATAATATCTATGGTCCCATACAAATATTACATATCATTTATACTTACTAGATCTAGTCTCCACTTAATGTATGGTTTTTTTTTTTTTTTAATTTAAGAGCACTTCTCCCAGCTTCCTATTGTTACAAAGCCAGTAAAATACAGTCAGATTTTGGCTGCCAGCTTTCCCACTATTAAAAAATTTTGTCGGTATGATGGCCTGGTTATGGGGTCATTATGATTGTCTAAGCAGGCAACGTAATAGAACTTGTTTGGGTCTTAGTCCAGTGGGTTGGACAAGTTACATTTGGTGAGGACTGCATTGGGACTTTGATGCATCTTGGATTGCTGTATCATCAGCAATTGGCCTGGAATCAAATTATGCATTTAGCCTGATCTGGCTTCAGCACAAAATATGTGGCTATTCCATAAATGGCCAGCTTTACACACAGTGATGGCAAAGAGTATGCATGTATGTTATGCTAAATTGGATTATAGCACCAGCATGGTCAAGTCAAGATTCTGAAGCCATTCTGTGTCCTTAAACTATTTACTAACTTTAAAGTTGGGAATCTTAAGTTTAAAATGCAAGTTTTTAACTGCTTAATCACTTAGAGAACGCAATACTTGCAAATGGAAACCAAACTTCCAGACCATTCTTTTCCCTTTAAAATAGTACAGACCAAAGTTAGAATATGCATAAAGCAAATATATAATATTCAGGTTTGTATATCAGTGTAATTTGAAAGCAAGGTGAATGTAGAATCTGCATTGCTGATATAAAAGTGCCAGCCCCATAGGTTTTAAATTTCTGTGTTCATTTTTATCTTCCCTGCATGTTTACTGGCAATTTGCAAAGGCACAAGATACAAGGGTTAAAAGGCACTAGTATGAAACACTGCTATATATTTCAACAACATGTTTTACTTTTCCAGCAGGCTGAGGAAAATGCTTGGGGTTTTTAATAAATAAATCCTCTTACCTAATGTACATTGATTTTAAAATTCATTGTCTGCTCAGACCTGGTTTAGCTTAGCCTAGTAAAATGTTTTACTATTTTTCCATGACACCAAATTTACTGCTTTTTGATTGTTTTGCTTGAGGAAATATACCTGGCCAATGAACTATATCCCTGCCTTATATTAAATCTATGGTTATCTCCGTGTGCTTTTATTGTCAAATTGTTTGCTTTACATTAAATGTCATCGTCATAGAAAAGTGCACATCTAATAAACCGTTCACAAGAAATGACCATAATCAAAATGCTCAGTCACACAAGCTGCACTTTCAGTGTCATTTTGTATCTGCTTTTCTTCAATTTACTTAAAGCAGATGCAACCATTTCTATATCCCCCAAACCGTGGGAACTTTGGTTTTCGTGTTTTTGACTAAACCCCCACCACCACCACCACACACATACCTTTTCTAGTTATATCCTCACAAGGATTCAGCATTAAATTCTTCCACTTCGGATGGTGTAAAATTGGTTATGACTTGTAAAGCAAGCAGAACAAATTCATGTTAACTTCATTTTTGCAGTTTCCACAGTTATTAACTTTTTATTTTTTTCCCTTGCAACCGACTATACAGCAACCAGCTACATTTACCAATGCCTGGGTGATGTGGAGTGGTACATTGAGATGAAGCTGTCGTCTTGGCAACAGTGAGTGAAGTGTCGAAAATCCCCATGGAGAAGCCAGTGCTCTGAGAACAGGTCACTGGAACCGGGGACTCACAGGTTGGCCGCTGGTGAACCGCTTGAAGGAGCTCCTGTATCATGTTAAGAACCTTTTTTCTGTGCTGTCCAAGTTTATTTTAACCTAAACTTCTGTTCGCTTTCTATTAACATAGTGTAGGGTGAGCTGTAAAAACATTTATGCAAGACATCTTAGAAGAAATAATCAATTTACTTAAATATTGTGACGAGAAACATTTCCCAGTTACATTTCATACAAAAAAACATTCAAATCAAACTCTTTAAACAAGCTGCTGCAGTCAAAACATTTCTGGGGTGGACCTGAGGCCAGGTAAGAGTTACATAGATGCTGTAACAGTTGTTCACTGTTCTTCCATAAATTGGCTATACACTGTAAGATCTGGTTGTGCCAACTCCACCATAAACTACGGGATCTGTAGGAGTTTGCCTAACGTATCGCTGTTGGCTGCTATCTGTCAAAATCATAGTCTTCCAGTTTCTCTTTAAAATCTGCTCAATTGAAATATATTTTAAGTGGGATGTTTTATGATTTTGGCAACACAGCAGTCATTTGCCATTGAGGCAGTAAAGGACACAAAACTCTTTCATCTGGTGATCTCCGTTTTTAGCTCCATTAGTGCCTTTTTAATCTTGAGTCCTAAGATCAGTGGTCCCCAACCATTGGCTCGCAAGCAACATGTTGCTCACCAACATCTTGGATTTTGCTCCCGTAGCTGCTTATTTTTACTGGATTGGAGGAAAGTTTTGGTTGCATAAAAATAGTCTACTGCCAAGCAGAGCCTCCTGTAGCTGCCAGTCCACATAGGGGCTACCAATAGCCAATCACAGCAGTTGTTTGGTACCCCCAGGGACATTCTTCATGCTTGTGTTGCCCCCTCCCCCCCAACTCTTTTTACAATTAAATGTTCTCGTGGGTAAAAAAAAAATTGGGGACCCCTGCACTAGATCAGTGATTTTCAACCTTGTGCCTCCAGCTGTTAAGAAACTACAAGTCCCACAATGCATTTGCCTGACTGTGGCTGTCAGAGTCCTTCATTGCATTGTGGGACTTGTAGTTCCTTAACAGCTGGAGGCACAAGGTTGAAAATCACTGCACTAGATAATATTAAACTTTTTTTTTTTTTAAGACTGTACAACAGTGACTTGAATAGTAAATAGTTGCATACATTGGTAACTTTGTATTAGCCAGTGTGTGTTCTAGTCAAAATATTAATTAACAGTATTGTTGCAAAGTCAGTCCTCTCAAGACTCTTTACCCTTGTATCAAAATGTGGTTTTCACTCTGGTTTTGCAGAGAGACCACATTAATGCTAGTGCTCATACTAGTTGTTAAAGGCAGAAAAAAATCTTATATTGAAATCCTAACCAAGCAATACCAATTGCTTAGCACCTGTAACTAATTTTGCATACGTTTCTTAACTCAATGTGAGATTAGATTTGGCCTACAATGTACTTAATTAAGAATGAGCATAAATGTTATTTGTGCACAAAACAATTTCTATCCACATGCATTCACACAAAGGAAAGCTAAGTTGCTTAGACATTCACTTTAGGGTCAGTCTATACAAGCAGATTTGGGGAGATTAGTTGCCCCAGGGACAAATCGCCTCTTCTTCGGGGCGACAATCTCCCCGAACTGCCTTCTCCCTGCCCGACTCCCGCTAAACTGAAAATCATCTTTGGCAATTCACACACGGCTGTTCGCTTTCCGAACTTAGTCAATTTTCAACTTAGCAGGCAGGGAGAAGGCAGCTCGGAGAGATTGTCTCCCCGAAGAAGAGGCGATTTGTCACTGGGGTGACTAATCTCCCTGAATCTGACCCTTAGAGTCCAGAAGTATTCCCAGCCTTATGGGATGTTATTGCTGCATTTTTATTGCATTTTATGTTTGGTTCTTAATATTAGTGGTGTACTGGCAGGTTTCACTTGTACATAAAATTAATTTTAAAGACTATATAGTCCACTATTTTTCAGCATGGATTACAAAGAAAATATTTCTTTATTAAGCAACACTTTAGAATAAACTCTGACTTATGCTTAAATATGTATACTGGTATGAGGAAATGCACACTGTGAATTACTTTACTGTAATTTTTAAATTAAAAAAAAAAAGTAATTTTGCGGTGTTTACTAAATTCCAGTATCCAGAAAAATTAACTTTATCCATCACCGCTACCATTTTTCTATAAATGCAGTATATTTAAAGGTTAAAAATGTATATCCCTTAAAGGGATACTGTCATGGGAAAAAACATTTCTTTAAAGGCATTAGTTAATAGAGCTGCTCCAGTAGAAATCTGACATGGGGCTAGCCATTTTGTCAATTTCCCAGCTGCCCCTGGTCATGTGACTTGTGCCAGCACTTTAGGAGGGAACTGCTTTCTGGCAGGCTGTTGTTTTTCCTTCTCAATGTAACTGAATAGTAGGCAGTGGGACATGGGTTTTACTATTGAGTGTTGTTCTTAGATCTACTAGGCAGCTGTTATCTTGTGTTAGGCACCTGTTATCTGGTTACCTTCCCATTGTTCTGTTGTTAGGCTGCTGGGTGGGGGAAAGGGAGGGGGTGATATCTCTCCAACTTGCAGTACAGCAGTAAAGAGTGATTTAAGTTTATCAGAGCACAAGTCACATGACTTGGGGCACCAGGGAAATTGACAAAATGGCTAGCCCCATGTCAGATTTCAAAATGAAATATTAAAAAATCTGTTTGCTCTTTTGAGAAATGGTTTCCAATGCAGAATTCTTCTGGAACAGCACTATTAACTGATGCATTTTGGAAATTCAAGGCATTTCGTAACAAAGCTTTGGTTCCCCTGTAAGAATATTAAGAGCCATTCCTGACTTTCTTGCAAATCTTGGTTTTAATGTAGCTGAAAACTTCACTTTTTAACGTAACCACAAAATCTGTACAAATTTTCATAGGGGTAAGCGCTATTGTCCCTGTCTCCCTTAGGCTTGTTTCTATCTCACAGGCAGATTTGTGACCTTAGCCTTAAATATAGATTTAACTAACATACATTGTGCAGCACAACACCCTTCTGTTTCCTTAGTTTGCCATGTCAAATAAGAACTTTGGAAGGAATACACCTGCAAGATTTTAAAACTAATTTTAGCAATAATGGTGTCTCTGTTCAAGGGAGAATTTTAGGGATGCCACTTTCTTTGTTCTTCATCCTGCTTCTAGATTAGATACAGGAAATGTCTTTATTTAAATAGGTGAATAAGCGAAGCTGTCCAATATCCCATCAAAATGCTCAGCAGCAGTGCTATAACTTGCCTTCAAGTATATGGTCATTCCAGTTATATTAATAGGACTGCATAATACAGAGGAAGATCATTTGCATGCAGAGAATGGGTCTTTACTATGTGTGTACATTTCTCTGCATATCTATTAACTTGGTTTGCCCCTAAATAGTTTTATAACACTAGCCCTAAATAGGGTACAGGTTGAAATGATTTATCCTTCAGTCTTTGCCCCTACTTTAAGTCAATGTATCTGCTAATAGGTAAGCATGGTCATGCATTCATGTGGAATAGTTGTATTTTATCTCCTGAAGTTAAGTGGGATCTCGAACACCAAGCTGGGCAAATGCACATGAAACAACAAATTATACACTAAAAAGTTTACCTAATTGATCTGTGGGGTAAGAAAATTGAAATGATGGCACTCATCCTTGCTTGAAGCAAAATATGTTAAAGGAGTTGTTCGCCTTCAAGTTAACATTTACAATGATGTAGAGTGATATTCCGAGACGATTTGTAATTGGTTATCAGTTTGGATTAGTTGTAGCTTTTAAGTTTTATTTGGCATTTTATTCAGCAGCAATTTCTGGTTGCTAGGGTCCAAATTACCCTTGAATCCATGCCTTGATTTGAATAAGTTACTACAAAATGTATAGGAGGGGGTCTGGATAAAACGATAAAATATAAAAAGTAACTATAACAATATTTGTAGTTTTACAGAGCATTTAGTTTTAGATATGGTCAGTGAACCCCCCCCCCCCCATTTGAAAGCTAGAAAGAGTCAAGAAAAAAAGCAAATAAAAGAAAAAAAATGTAAGATGGCTCTAATGAAGTAATATGAATAGTCCTGTGATTTGATAGTTTGATCACTTCAGACCTTGCAGTAGGAATACCAGCAGCGCATGTACCTCTAATGAAAAAACGTAAAGGTAATAATTCAGATTTTTACCTTATGTTCAGAAATCATGTTGCGACAGAGCAACATGTTAATCTTTCTATGCTCTTTAACTGGTTTAGTATGGCAGGCAATTTTTTACATTCAATATGCAATTACAAACTATAATATAAATATTTTGTGAGAAATAGTGCTGTGTGTAAGCAAATAGATGGGGTTTATTTGTTTTTAGTGAACTGCGTGAGTGGCACAATTTAATTGATAGTGCAGTCACTTGGGCTCATAAGCATTATACAGGTATGGGACCTATTATCCAGAATGCTCCGGACCCGGGCTTTCCAGATAACTGGTCTTTCCGTAATTTGGATCTTCACACCTTAAGGCTACTACAAAATCATGTAAACATTAAATGAACGCAATATGCTGGTTTTGCTTCCAATAAAGATTAGTTATATTTTAGTTTGGACCCACTACAATGTACATAGAAAAAGGAAATCCTTTTTAAATAATTTATTTGTAATAGAGTCCATGGGAGACGGCCTTTCCATAATTTGGAACTTTCTGGATAACCGGTCATAAATATGACATTTTAAATTATCTATCTTAAATGAAAGTGGTGGTTCACCTTTGTTAACTTTCAGCATGTTTTAGAATGGCCGATTCTAAGCAACTTCGTTCTTCGTAATTTTGTAAATATTTGCCGCTGCCTTCCGACTCTTTCCGGCATTTTAATGGGGGTCCCTGACCCCATGTGAAAAACAAATGCTCTGTAAGACTACAGGTTTATTATTATTGCTACCTTTTATTTCTCATCTTCTATTCAGGTCCTCTCCTATTCATATTCCAGTCTTTAATTCAAATTAATGCATGGTTGCTAGGGTAATTGGTGCCCTAGCAACCATATTGTGGCAATTTCAAACTGAAAAGCTGCTGAATAAAAAAAAACCTAGATAACTCAAACACAAATAATAAAAAATGAAATCCATTTGCAAATTGCCTCAACTTCCTACTAAAGGTTTACTTGAAGGTGATCAACCCTTTAAACTTTTCTTTCTATTAAAATGGCAAGATTTAATTTATTTTTATCAATGTGAAATGTAGATGAATGAAAAGGTGAACACAGGTCTTTTGCTGCAACATTCAGGTGCTTTATTGAGGACAACGGTGTCCTCAATAAAGCACCTGAATTTTGCAGCAAAAGACCTGCGTTCACCTTTTCATCTACATTTCCCTTCTTATAATTTGGCTTCGCTGGACGGAAGACGGAGGACACAATTTCTGGAAAGATTTCCTCATATATTTTTCTCTATAAGCAATCTATTATTTTAAAATGTCTTCTGCTGATCACAGACTACTGCTATTTACCTAGGTCTGGATGGATAGCTAGAAATATGTGTTGTAGAAAAGATTAGCCTGGCCTTATCCAGTACATAGTGTAAATTGTGTAGCTGTCTCGGCTTGACAACAGTTTGGTTGAAATGCATTGGATGCAAATCTTGCCATTAAGCAGATCACAGATTATTTTGCAAAACTCCAGGCCAGCATTAAATTACTAAATGCAAATTGGATAGACTGGCAACTTCTTAGAAGGAATGTTTGGCTCCTTTAATTGTCCCATACAACACGTGGTTATATTTGCCTAAGCTGAATCTTGTAAAAATTCAAAACTGAAGCCTGGATTTAGTGCATCATCTATAATTAAGATTTAGTTTTCAATAAGGCCTCATTCATGTTCCACGGTGTGACCCCAGTGTGAAAAGATCCATTTGTATTTTAGTACAAGACTTCTACTAGTAGAAAGACTTTGCTTAGTGTAGTATACATATACTCCAAAACAAGCTTATATGCTAGAATAATCTATGGTGAAACCTCAATTTTATATCCTCTGATTTTACGTTTTCCCTCATTTTACATTGTTGTTTTGTGGTTCCACCTATATATTATGCGTAATACGTTTCCCTAATTTTACATTTTTTCTGGCCCCCTGAAAAACACAAAATGGGGGCTTCTACTGTATTACTTTAAATAAGTCTATAATTAAACATTTTTGAATTCCCTTTAGTGATGTAAAAATGCGCTTGTTTGCTGGGCTACCGTTGATTTAAGAGTCCATTCAGAATCGCTTAAACTAGACTTGGTAAAGTGAGTGCTGTATAGCTATAAAAATATAAGATTGCAGAGCTTTATAAGAGTTCTAAAATATTATATGTGCTACGATTTCTTTGTTACTATCCTATAATCTTTTTTCTTATGTAATGTAAACTCTCAGGATTTGTATTGTATATTGCTCTGTTGTGTGAGTTTGCAGAGTGACTCACAACAACTCTAAAATAGTTTTTGATGTTAGTGTAGCAAGAAGAAGCTGCAATGTTTTATAAAGATCAGTTAAATGGTCATTATCTATAAATCTGCATATGAAAAATGATTTCTTCACTTCTCTAGCTGAAAGTGGGCGATAGTGTAAAAGCAAGGGAATTGAGGCTGTGGCTTTGTAGAGGGTTGAGCCACATTATAATTCAGATGGGTTTGTGGGGATATTTTTCATCAGTTCATACTATGACCAGCTAAGCTTTGTTACATACATTGAAATGGTTTCCATGTAATTTCATGTGCTCCTTTTTATTTAAAGGCCAAGGAAAGGAGATTAATATATTACACATAACATCATATCTTTACAATTGCCACTGTGATATTTTAAGTATTTAATGACACCATGTTTTAAAAGATGCCAGATGAAATGTATTCACATAGCCTCGTAATGAAAGTACCCCTACTAGGTGCTTTTTTTCCCCACCAAATGCATTTGGGGAATCTGCAAGTAAAAGTTGGACTGTTTAAATTTTAGTACAAGCTAAAACTAATGACAGTGCCTTAAGGTCCCCATACATGGGCCAATAAAAGCTGCAGACAGACCGAGTCGGCAGCTTATTGGCCCGTGTGGGGCTCTCTGAAGTGCTTCCCCCATCAATATCTGGCCTAAAGTCAGTCAGGTGTCGATTGGCAGGGTAAAAAATCCCGTTGAATCGTAGTCGCATCTGTTGTTGATGGGTTCCTTCATTCTGACCACACATATCGACTGCATAATGATCCAATTGTTGGGCCTTGGGGCCCATGTTCTGATCATCTTGATATTGCCCACCTCAATGTATGCATATCAGAGAGAAATCAGCTTGTTTTGCAACATCGCCAAACAAATGGATCTCTACTTCCTGTAGACACACTGTATGTTTTCCACTGGAGTTTCTCAGTCAGCAGAGGATTTGCCCAAAAGTGGCCAAATTGCTTTTTACTTAATTAAATGGACTTTGTGGTAGATCCAGTAAGCACTTAAGTACACTTTTTCTAGCTAATTTCTTTCTATTAATTTTAATGTGGCTGCTTGCTCACATAACTGCTGCTTTAAAACCACCATCGGAGCATGTGCCAATTGTCCTTAATGTTATGGAGATTGTTTTAGTACAAGCCCCGGTGACCTCGGACAAACTGTTTGCTAGTGATGAATATGACCTTTTTGGTTACTATAATATAACTATAGATTTATCGATGTGTAAGAAATCGGCAAAACTCTTAAGAGCCTGGACTCTCAATTGAATCCCTTAAAATTGGTTGTGCCTTCTAAAATTCTATAGCATCTAGTGTGTACAAGTGCTCAACTAAATTCTTTGTTACTGTGCAGCCACTTAATCTTTAGGTGTAGGTGGACTTGAAAGACCATCTTATCCAGCAGTCCCTTCATGGGAATTTCTTGCCACTTGAGAAGACATGTCTCTTAGCCAGAGCAGCTTCTTGTTACTAATAATTGTCTTACCCACTACCAATAAATTGCATTCTGGCTGAGCATGTGTGTTTGCCTGCTCACTACATGCATTTTCAAGCCTTTGCCTATTATGAATGTTCATGGTAAGCAAGAGTGTTCTGTAAAGGTCATTGTTAGAGGAGCTTTCCTGTATTCTCAATTGCACTAATCTATAGAATACCACTCGTGGGACTTTAATTGTCTGAGACAATTGTCCGACTGGATCTTCATGTTCAACATGCAGATACTTAATGATAAACCAGTCACACTTGGGTAAAATCCAGTGTTTTGGTTCCTGCCAGCTTTGTTTATCAAATAAACATCTCACTGAACATATTATAGTCTATTATACCGACCATTTAATAAAGGTGTGTAATGCTATCTAAAGCTTTAATGCTAAATATCAAGTACTGTACGCTAAAAGGTGAATTACTCCTTTAAGAAACAGTTTATAATATGCAGTAATATCTTATTTTTGTTTTGTTTTTTTTTTTACTCTTTAGCAATTTGTAGCAGTTCACTAGTTTGAAATTTCACAAGCTATTTGCTAGAATCCAATTTGCCATTTAAACCACTGCCTGGTTGCTAGGGTAAACTGGAAGATGAATTGGAGACAAATGGTATCCCCCAGTGTATACTGGAAAGAGGCAGATAAAACAATTCAGATTCAAAGTTAAGGATAGGCAAGACCGGATTGAAGCTGTATTAGAGTAGATTTTCAGCAGTATTGCCTTTAGAAAACAAAAACCTTTCATTAGGTAGAGGCAAAATATAAAGATAAGACAGGTAATGTCATGGCTATTCCTATTCATGTAAAAATCTAATATGAATGTAGTTGTATTATAAGCAGACAAATGTTTCCATCTTATTCGCTTAAGGAAAATACATTTGGTTATTTTCCCCACACAATGTTTCCTGTTCCCAGTCTGCATTTTGGCTGCTTCTGTATTGAGTGACTGGGGGACTGGAGTTCTGTTTGACAATGGGACAAACTTGCTTCTTACAGTTTTCTTTGTCCACTTATTGAAAAATCATGCATCTTCCTTTTAAGAAGCCACACTATTAACTCCTTTAATTTGCCTGTGATTTTATATTGTAGGTGATAAGAACTCCATATTAGAACTTTCCAAAGCATCACTTAATGTAAACTTGGACAGCACATGTCAAAAGGTTTCAACATGTCTTTGGGGCAACTTAAATTTAGTTTCTGTTGCCATTTGGTCGGTTGGAAGGGAAAAAAAACCTTAGTATTTAGTTTTTTGCACCGCTCTATTGACTTTATTTCCCATAAAATAGGACCCCGAGCCCCCTGATACTTGATCAGAGCTACATAAATACCAAAAACCATGTAATCAAAGCCGAGAGGCGGATACTGAAGGAGTTGGGATTTTGTGTTCATGTGAAGCACCCACACAAGGTAAGTTCATGCAGTATTTATTGATATTGTTGTGCATGGCAAACAAAGTTAAAATCCCATAAACTGTCTGTAATGGCACCTTTTGGCTATGGTGCAGATGAGAGTGATACACTAACGGGGTTATGTAATAAAAGGCACTAAGTTTGCCCAAGGGCAGTAACCTATAGCAACCAATCAGCAGGTAGCATTCACCAGTCACCTGTTTAAATGCAAGCATCTTATTGGTTGCCATGTGTTACTGCCCCTGGGCAAACTTAGTGCCTTATATTACATATAGGGGTATATGATCTAAAGTATTTGGACACCTACCTCTCCCTACTTTATTCCCATTAATATGAAGGTGATCCTTCCTATCCCTACTATAAGTTGGATACAGACTTGCAGTGACATTCCAGCTGATCCCACAGGTTTGTTAGTGGAAAGAGATCAGCAGTGTAGGTCACTAAAGGTTTTCCACTCTGCAATTACATATAAACTTAAGTACTGAGCCACAACATAGGAGGCCCAGAATTATCATTAAATGCTGTAGCTGTAAGGCTTGCTTTCAGTGGGACGGGCTCTAACCCCAACATGAGAGAGACCCCCAAACCTTACTGTCTGCATTATGTATTTAGACTGGTATTTTTCCTTCTTCACATCTGCCATACCCACACTTCTGCCAAATGGTGAAATACCATTTATAACTCCAGCCATTTCTTGGTATGGCAAATTAGCATGTTAGGTTTGTTTGCCTTTAATCACCTGTAATCTCTCCACACCCACTACTAATCATTTCTATGCAGACATTGCGCTTTGGTGTCCTGTAGTAAGCCCACTGTCCTAGACGGATACCATTAGCCATATAGTGTATATTTTGTTTCATGTGCGTAAGGCATATTTAAGTGCCTATACAGACTTTGAACTTTTATAACTTTTATGTCTAGGGCTTCAGTTATTTTAGTAACGACTCAAAATGATATTGCTTGCAAACTAACTGTTTATCTTGAGTTAAATAGAACATTATTCCAAAATAAAGTGCTTTTACTTGTGTTTTAAAGGGATACTGTCATGGGGGAAAAAAAAATTTTTAAATGCATGTGCTGCTCCAGCAGACTTCTTAAATCCATTTCTCAGAAGAGCAAGCAGATTAACTGATAAACTTAAAACAGTCTTTATTGCTTTACTTCAAGTTGGCGTAATATCACCCCTAGCAGCCTAACAGAACAACTGATAACAGATAACTTCTCCCTGGTAGAACAGCACTCAATAGTAAAATCCAGGTCCCACTGCTACATATGTTACATTTAGTAGAAACCTGCCAGAAAGCAGTTCCATCCTAAAGTTCGGACTCTTTCTGAAAGCACATGACCAGGCAAAGTGACATCAATATTACAATAAAACAATATACCTTCTGGTTCATGAATGAAATTTAAAATTGTAGAGAGAATTATTTGCAGTGTAAACAGTGTAATTTAGAAATAAAAATCATGACAGAATCCCTTTTAATATTTAGTGACTGTCTGCTACTGGAGCGCACCAAATGTCTGATAAATGAAGGAATGTTCATTGGAACTGTATCATGCACATGCCGAACAACTTTTCAAATATCATGATTTCTTCTTATTATGTATGGCCAACTTCTAGTTGTTAGCTGTTCATTTCATGTTTAGACATTCATTTCTAAATGCCATCCTCGTTCCCCATGTTCAATTTATGTAAGCCAGTTTCTGCATAATATTTTATTGCTGTTTCTTACTTTTTGAGGAATCTTATAAAATATATATTTTTATTTCACAGATAATTGTTATGTATCTGCAAGTTTTAGAATGTGAGCGCAATCAGACCCTTGTTCAAACAGCCTGGTAAGTAGTT
>CM044439.1:125949825-125967082 GCA_024363595.1 Xenopus borealis
TTGCTTATGAATAAATAGAAGTGCTATTTTGTGACCCATTAACTGGTATGAATGTGTGTGTGCTCAGTGAAAACAGGGAGCTTTAAACTTTAAACCAAATCAAACTTTTAATAATGGTGTTTGTACATTTAAGGGAAACTGAGACTGTCAGAACATTAACATTGTAACTAGATTGATTTAGTCGGCTAACCTTTTTGTGCCTGCGATTACTGCTTCCTATTGTAAAGCTGATTTCTATGGCAGAGAATATGTAAACCGTAAATAATCTTATTCACTCCTTTGTATAAGCTTGAGTTGGTTATACAGGAATCCAAGGACCTGGATGTAGAGAATGTCAGGAAGGTTGTGCGTACCACGTGTATTTATGCTTTGAGAGGTTTTAAAAACCCGTAGAACTGATTCGATGTTTGCTAAAATACTCGCCTGATAAAACTATGTACATATACATTGGTTTTTGTAGGACATCAGGTGAACTAGATTTAAACGTTCACTGTGGGTTAATATCCTTTCTCCATTTTACATATGTCTGAGATGATTTAATTCCAAGCTTCACAAGAAAATGGGCTTGTACTAGAAGTGTGAGTTGGATGTGGCTGATCTGTATCCACAGAACACACTTACTATCTATGTGGAAACTACTTGGGCTTTATATTAAATGCAGGTTACAAGTTTGTACAGGTATAGGATCCCTTATCTGGAAACCTGTCTTGCAGAAAGCTCCAAATTACAGAAAGACAGTCTCCCATAGACTCCGTTTTATCCAAAAAATACATATTTTACAAAAGGATTTCCTTTTTCTCTGCAATAAAAAAACAGTACCTTGTAATTGATCCAAACTAAGATATAATTAATTCTCACTGGAAGCAAAGCCAGCCTATTGTGTTTATTTAATGTTTACATGATTTTCTAGTAGACTTAAGGTATGAAGATCCTTATCAGGAAATCCCCAGGTTACCGGCATTCTGGATAACGGTCCCATACTTGTACCAAGTCTTCATTCTTGCCACATTCTGATCTTTGTCCACCTATTGAATTTGGGAATTCGGCCAAATGCATCTGCCGGGCCAAATTCAAATCCAAAAAAGTAACCTGACGTTTCATCACACAAACAAAGGAATGAAGTTGCTGGAAGGCGTAGCACATCTTGAGCAAACTCTTTTTAATCATTTTCCTTGTCTTATATTTTTCAGGAATTACATGAACGATTGCTTACGGACCAATGTATTTGTGAGATTTGAGGCAGAAACCATTGCCTGTGCGTGTATTTATCTTGCTGCCAGAGCTTTGCAGGTAAATTCTGCTCAATGACTTCCGTGTGTATAAAATGTGTGTGTAATCTCACTGTGGTCCAGTTACTCTGAAATACAAAGCTACACCGTGCAAACTTGTTTTGTTAATGTGCCATTGGAAATGCTGAAACACTAAATATTTCTTTGCTTCTAGCTACCCTTGCCAAATAGACCTCACTGGTTTTTACTTTTTGGAGCTACTGAAGAAAACATTCAAGACATCTGTATAACCACTTTAAGGCTCTACACCAGGAAAAAGGTATTTTGCGTTTGTCATTCTGACACCATTAGCATCAGGAATGTTGCGTATTTCTTCCAAATCACAAATAATGTTTTAGTATCTCACTTTGACGGCACATTTTCTCATGTAAACTGTGTACACACAAACACCTACCCCTTCACCTTTGTGCCCATTGTTTTCTTTGAAACTTCATATAGAGGCAGATTTTCCAAGGGTCAAATTGAAAATTCAAATTTATTTATGATCCAAACTGTCAAATTCCACTAGGGAGTTATCCAAATTCAATTTGCCTAAATTTTTGAGATTTGTCATCCTCTGGCCCTTTAAGAATTCAAATTTCACTATTCCCCACCTAAAACCTGCCGAATTGCTGTTTGTCAATGGGAGGGTCCAGGAATCAATTTGGAGTTGTTTGCCACCTTCCTCACATGCAAGATATATATATATATATATATATATATATATATATATATATATATATATATATATATATATTTTTTTTTTTTTTTTATATGGACAGAAAAACTTGAATCAAGTTTGATCAATAGTTTACAGGCCTTTTCATTTGTCGAGAATTGAAAAAATTTAATTTTATCGACATTTCAACTGCTCGAATTTATGGCAGTTTAAAAAATAACTTGCATAAAAATGTGCCTCCTAGTGTTTGGGCTGATGATCCCTGCAATGTGTGAGTATTGTAAAATATCTAGGGATGCAACAAATCCAGGATTTGGTTCGGGGTTCGGCCTTTTTCTGCAGGATTTGTCCGAATCCTTCTGCCCAGCCAAACCGAATCTGAACCCTAATTGCGTATGCAAATTAGGGGCAGGGAGGGAAATTGCATGACTTTTTCTCACAAAACAAGGAAGTAAAAAATGTTTTCCCCTTCCCACCCTTAATTTGCATATGCAAATTAGGGTCCAGATTCAGTTCGGTGTTCGGCCAAATTTTTCTCGAAGAATTTGGGGGTTCGGCCAAATCCAACATAGTGGATTCAGTGCATCCCTAAAAATATAAATAAATACATTTATTAAAAATTATCCCTATTAATTAAAATGGCATATTAACTGGAAATCCTATCTTAATTTATGTATAAAGTTTACATCATCTTGCTTTTGCTGGCTTCCAAATTAAAACTGAACAAAGGGGGACACAAGTCCCAGTGGTTTATTGAAGTGTTCCATTGAAACAATAGCACTGCACGATAGATGGAGTCACTAGTCTTTAAAGGCAAAACACAAGAACTGGCAATGGGCACCAGGTTATTGCATGAGGAGCCCCAGTGGTGACTTACAAATTCACTTTCTGGTTATTCCTTGTCCTTTAAAGTTGTTTACCATTTGGGTTGGTTTGTAATCAAGGAGTAAAACCTTTATGAAAAGATTTAACTACTCTTTAATTTCCCAACAGCCGAACTATGAATTTATGGAAAAAGAAGTTGAAAAAAGGAAAGTAGCGCTACAGGAAGCAAAATTTAAAGCAAAGGGGCTCAATCCCGATGGAACTCCAGCCCTTTTATCAATGGGAGGATTCTCTCCTGCATCTAAACCATGTGAGTTTATTGTGAGTGTGTGTGAAGTGTCAAACATGAATATAAATAAATGCTGGCCAGCCTTGGTACAACATTCCCCTAGTAGCAATAACTATATTTGTAGCTTCACAAAGCATTTGTGTGTGTTTTTTTTTAAGATGGGGGTCAGTGCCCCCCCCCCCCCATTGAGTCATAAATAGTCAGAAGTAGGCAAGTTAAAAATATATATATATAATATTGAAGACCAGTTTCAAGAGAAACCGAGAGCAGTTGCTGCTGTAAAATGTTAAAGCCCCAGTGAAATGTAAAGCTTGTTACACAAACTGTGGATATAAAATCCTAAATTCTGTCCCTCTGTGTAACTGTATGTGTGTCTGGCAGGTTTCTAACCCTCTTATCCTTAAACCTGGATGTACCATTTATGCGGCACCAAGTTCAGAGCATTGAATATAACCAGAATGTGTAAATCTAATATGGCAGTAGAGCAGCTTTCTCCAAAGTCAAGTTAAAGAAGTTGCAGAACTGTTTGTGGCATTCCTTGTGAATATATATCCTTGTTACACAGAGAGACATTTCTACAGATGGAATTGTTTATTTGTGATACTTCCTGTCACACATTGTTGTTAATTAGACAACTGCTGTTTATTTCAGCATCTCCAAGAGATGTAAAGACTGAAGAGAAATCCCCAAATTCTGCAAAAGTTAAGCGGGAGATTGATGACAAGCAGACTTCTAAGAGCCCATACAATGGGTAGGTGACTTTCCTTGGTGTTTTCATGTTTTACCAACAAATTACTTCATGTGCTTATTTGAGATGGATCACTCCCCTTATTTGTGTTCAAGCTCTAATTGCTGATGAAACCTCAGAAACATTTCAAGTCTTACTTGCCTGGGACCCCGATACCATGCTTACATAGGGTAGTGTTGGTCAACTTAAAGGGGTAGTACACACCCTTGGTCAACATGACCATGAATAGGGCTGGTGCCAAGAATACTTTTTGCCTATTGTTTTAATTGGGTAACTTTTTGTTCTTAACAGGGAATATTTTGTAATTCAGTAGGGATCCACCCGATCCAAGGTTCAGTTTGGGATTCAGCCAAGCTTTTCCTTTTTTATAAAAATGCATCTGCCAGGCCAAAACCAAATTAAAAAAAAATAACATGACGTTTCATCACACAAACAATGGAATCAAATTGGTTTTAGTCCCTTGTTTCACTAATTTACATATGCAAATTAGGGTTCTGGATTTGTCTGAATCTTTCACAAAGGATTTGGGACTTGGGTGAATCCTAAAGTAGTGGATTTGGTGTGTCCCTATAATCCAGTGTTCAATCATATTCTACTTCCTGACTGCCACATAATGTCATTGAATTGAAAATAGTCTTATAATGTTTCCTTCCTTGTGCTCACTTGGAAGATTACAAATCCTCCAGCACATGAGCTGTCCTGCCTCCAGTTGGACTCCTCCAGTCTTCCTAAGAGGTGTCTCGCCATGTTATGATGCATGTCACTCTGCAGTCACGTATAGGGTTTATACCAGTCTAACAAAGCTATTAGCTGACCTCAGGGAAATGCAGGACAGTCGTAAACTCTGATTTTCTCATTTTGCACAGGCAACTTAAAGGGATTCTGTCATGATTTTTAGGGTGTAGTTTTTATTTCTATATTACACTGTTTACACTGCTCTACCATGTAAAATCAGATCCAAGATTCCTCCCTCTCCGCTGCTTTTCCTTTTCTTACGTTGGATTGTTCATTCTTCAGGTTACGTAAAGAAAACAAAAGAAGCAGAAGTGTCAGTAGATCCAGATCTCGGACAAAGTCAAGATCCAGATCTCACTCTCCTCGTAGACAGTAAGTCTCCCTTCAAATGTGTGTTTGCCATGTGTTGATTCACTGTAAATGGAGTGTTTTCTTTCTCTCATGGTAGAGTTGCATTGAAAGTGTCAGTAGATTGTGTAAATAATCCTATATGTTCCATATTGTTAGGTTTAAATGCACACTTTGCCTTTTCTCTGCAGTTACAACAACAACAGGAGGAGTCGTTCTGGAACGTACAGTTCAAGGTCAAGAAGTAGATCCCACAGTCACAGTGAGAGCCCCCGGAGGCACCATAATCATGGCTCCCCACACATGAAACTCAAGCACCGCTTGGAAGACTTGAGAGGAAGGCACGGACACAAAAGGAAAAAATCTCATTCGCCGAGCAAAACCAGGGAGCACACGGAGCTTGCCAAGAAGCACAGACATGAACATCACAGGGAGAGAAGAGACCGTTCCCGCTCCTTTGAGAGATCCCACAAGAGCAAACATCATGGCAGCAGCCACTCGGGACACAGTCGACACAGGCGCTGAGTGAGGACAGAGAATCTATAGAGAAGTTTGTCTATAAACTTTATAGTTAGGATTTTGTAACCGTAAAAGTGAAACTTTCAGTTTACACAACATGGACATAATCAGATATTATTCTGGGTTTATTTTTACTTTTATCTTGCACATTATACCTTGTCAGTATAAGTTGTCAGGATGACTTCTTCTAGAGTTGTGTATTAAACTGTTTCTCCCAATGGACTGCTGTAAAGAGCTGTTTTTTATATGAGCATTTTCAGACACACAAGGATGACTGGTTATTTAAGGATTTGTGGGAACTTTCTTACATTGCTTTTAGTCTGCATGTAAACAAACTGATTTTTATGAGGAAATAAATTAGAAAAGAGAAGTGTTGTGCTGCAATCTTTTACATTGTATTCAGTTCCATAGTGGGGCACTATTAATATTCTAATTTTACAATTGGCTCGCAATCTCTGCTGCATGAAATACTGAAGTCTGCTTTAAAGGAGTTGTTCACCTTCCAAACCCTTTCATTTCCATTGTTTTCAGATCCCCAGAAATTAACATTTTTTTTCACTAATTACTAAATAAGTTGAGTGTTTGTGTATGTGGTGTTTGAGTCTGAGAGCTCAGTCATTCAGGTGCAGACTCATTCATTGATACATTTCTCTCTTGTAAAGTAATTGGAAAACTTCTTTATTTCTGGGGAACCAACTGAACTGAAAAGCGTGTTGGAAGGTGAACAACATCTTTAAAGCAGAAGGAGCCCCTAAAAATGAGTAGGTTAATATTATATACTGAACTTATTGCACCAGCCTAAAGTTTCAGCTTGTCAATAGCAGCAATGATCCAGGACTTCAAACTTGTCACAGGGGGTTACCATCTTGGAAAGTGTCTGTGACACTCACATGCTCAGTGGGCTCTGAGCAGCTGTTGAGAAGCTAAGCTTAGGGGTTGTTGCAAAATATCAAGAAGAATTTAGTTGGCCTGTAAAATAAGCTGATGCTACAGGACTGATTATTCAATTCTGATGTTAGTTGCACTGGTTACTGTGCTGCCATGTAGTCATTATCTTCTCATAATATAATTATTTGTATTAATTACTAATCAGCCTTATACTGTGACATTTCTATTCTATGTGTACTGTATATTGTGAGTGAGTCCCTAAGCTCAGTAAGTGACAGCAGCACAGAGCATGTGAATCAGCAGAAAATAAGATGGGAAACTACTGGGGGCATTTTTGGAAGCACCAAATCCAGGATTCAGCTGAAACCTTGTGCATGGCTGAACTGAATCCTAATATTCACA
Source organism: Xenopus borealis (assembly GCA_024363595.1). Lineage (NCBI taxonomy): Eukaryota > Metazoa > Chordata > Amphibia > Anura > Pipidae > Xenopus > Xenopus borealis. The sequence continues at coordinate 125,956,527 of CM044439.1, forward strand.
GCAGAGAGGCATTTACTTTGCCGCTGTTACTGACCTGATTACTGAGGATTACATTCCCCACATTATATTGGCCCGTGTATCATTGTCCTTCCAATAAAGCTTGGCTGGGCAGCAAGGTCTGAGTGAGCATGGAAATAAGCCAGACCCTCAGTTTATCCGCTGGCTAACCCATGCTGAGAGTTACTGTCATATGACAAGTCAACATCAACATTTGCCTAATTCAAACACTAAACGACTTTGCAATATACATTTAATTTCTTCTGTGGTTACTATTGAAAGCAGTGTTTGTCCCTTTCTACTTTCAGACAATAGAAGACAAGGCAGCTGATTAACAGACCTGTCTTTGCTGGGCAACACGCAGGGGTTAAGCTGCTTTCAATAGCAAATGTTTTCACACATAACCGGGAACACCGAAAAATGTATGTTGGAAAGTTGGTTAGAATGATGATTTCTTTTATTAGGCAAATTTTGCTATTGATTTTCAAGATCAACATTACCTTCAGAATGGAAACATGCATCCGCTATATTTTCCCTTTACACACAGAGAGAGAGAGAGTGAGATCTTTTATCTACATGTGTATCTTTATTTCTACTGTGCTAAAAGTGTGTCTTCACACCTGTAATCAAATCCTTTATTTCAATAAACAAATCTCCACTGTAACCCTTTAGGGTAAGGCCAGACAGAGAGACTCATCGCCTGGTGATGGGGAGATTTGTCGCCTGGCAACTAATCGCTTCTTCTTTGGGGTGACTAATCTCCCCGAACTGCTTCCCCCTGCCTTCCAGCTGCTTAAAGGAACAGTAACATCAAAAAATGAAAGTGTTTTAAAGTAAAGAAAATATCATGTATTGCCCTGCACTGTTAAAACTGATCTGTTTGCTTCAGAAACACTACTATAGTTCATATAAACAAGCTGCTGAATAGCAATGGCGGAAATTGAAAAACGGCTATATGGCACAGGATAAGTAATGGATAACAGATAACATTATGTTCTACAGAGCTTATCTGCTGTGTAACTTTTCTCCTCTGACTAGTTGCCCCCATGGCTACACAGCAGCTTATTTATATAAACAATAGTAGTGTTTCTGAAGCAAACACAGCAGTTTTACCAGTGCAGGACAACACTGCATTATATTTTTATTACTTTAAAACAATTTCATTTTTTGATGTTACTGGTCCTTTTTAATGAATAATCACCTGCGCCTATTCACACGCGGTGCTGCGCTTTCCTGAAATCGCTCGAAATTGTTCACATCCTCATTGCACCCCCTGCCTGATGGTTTTAAAAATTAGTTGTGAGCACTACTTTTCCTTGTTTGTTATAGTTATACTAGCAATGCCTAATTTGCATATGGTGCAGCCACTAGTATAATGGACGCATATGCTGCAGCCACTAGATACCCAAGACTACACAATAAAATAGTCGTTCTGTTGCCCTACAAATGTGCCTGCTGTATAGGGGAGTTGCCATATGTTAGGAAAAACATTTACGCCCTTAAAGTAAAAGACACCAGTGGTGTTTTTTTTTTTTTTTTGGGACTTTGGGCAATTTTTTTAAAGAAACTCCTATCTACTCTATTGGACTTCGCCTGGTCTGAGGAGGCGAAGTCAAGTCTAGCGCAAGAGGTAATGTCCAGAAAAAAAGTGAATTAGCGTAGTTATGTCCCTTCGTCAGTGCGCAACTTCAACTGTCTTAAGGGTGCGAAGTTGGGCTGGAGTCTGTCTAGTTCGCTAGCAAAGTTACTCTAGGGACCGTTGGTAAATTGACCAAGTTCTGAAATGATGTTATGCAAGTGAATTTGCACTAGTGTTAGCCGCTTTGCGCTTTAGTGAATTTCCCCAGGGATGTTTTGCCTTCATCTGGATCAACTAAGCAGTTAGGTAGGTTAAAAAAGTTAAAAGGTTGAACTTGATGGACGTGTGTTTTTTCAACCTAACTTACTATGTTACAACATAGTATTAACGGTATTTAGTTCCCCTTTAAGCCTATGTCTAACTTTAAACTGTGTAATATTTGGGTGGATGATGCAGGAGGGCTGAGTATGTGGGCAAGTGATGCAGATTACAGGGAGGAGAAGAACATATTGTAATGGGCATATTTTCTATAAAAACACCTGAGGGGCCAGTCCTTGGATGCAGCCCAGATTTACATACCTCCGCCCCTAGGCCAGCTCTTCACGTCACCCCCTTCCTGCATTGTCACCCCTCCCCTTCTGGTTTCGCCCCCCGCCAATATCTCCCTCTGGTTTCTCCCCCATCTGCTGTCCACTCCCCTTCCAGGCCCGTTCTCTCCACTCTCCTTCCCCCCTGACAGTCCCGTCCCAACCCTTCCCCCTGCAAAATGCCATCCTCTTCCTCCATGTGTGCGCACTCAGGAGTGCACGCACAACTCTTCTTAGTTGGGAGAGCACTGGAGACTGCCGTGCATCTCCAGTGCTAATAGTTTATTCAATGCGGCTGGGCGGCATGCCGACCCTTAAATTCTGCCGCCCTAGGCCCGAGCCTTTGTGGCCTCACCTCCAATCCAGGTCTGCTTGGATGTTCCTACATATGCCTGCTGGGGTAAACTGCTGTTCTTTTCTGCATCTGAACATGTTTAGTTTGTATTGTGCATGTGCCAGTTGATAAAGCAGGGTGGGCAGTGATTAGGGCAGCATCTGACCCTAATACCACACTGCATAAGGTTCTTGTACGGGCACCTCAGCCAGTAATAGCTGCGTTTGACCCTGTAATTGCTGGAGCATGGCATGATGTTTACACAGTAGTTAAAGGAACAGTTCAGTGCAAAAATAAAAACTGGGTAAATAGGCTGTGCAAAATACAAAATGTTTCTAATATAGTTAGGCAAAAATATAACGTACAAAGGCTGGTGTGACTGGATGTCTAACAGAACAGAACACAACTTCTTGCTTTTCAGCTCTCTAGCTGTGAGTCAGTCAGTGACTTGAAGGGGGGCCACATGGGACATAACTGTTCAGTGAGTTTGCAATTGATGCTCCGCATTCAGTTCTAGTGACGGGTCGAATCTGGGGCGTTTATAGTAGAAATTTGCGAAATGGCAAAAAATTCACGAAGCACTGCTGTGTCTTGTTTTGGATGCAGGCGTCTATTTTTTGGACAATGGTGCCCATCGCCCAGGCAAGGGTCTGTCAGGAGTCCAGAAAGTCATTGACCTTTTATAAACACCCACTAATTACAAGCAAACAGATCACAGGTGAAGATGGTTACCTTTAATAGCCATTCTAACCCTTTTGTGCCACGTTGTGTGCATGTTATCAGGCCAAATCACCAGGGTATGTAAACGAAGAGAAAACACAATTGTATGACAATAAATGGCTTCAGCCAACCACTAACCATGAGTGAGAGAAAAGTTTTTTTGTTATTTATACTCTGAAAAATGGTGAAGAAATCATAAATTCTGCCAGGGTATGTAAACTTATGAGCACAACTGTACACATAGAGCTGAGACTTTTCTTAGGTTATTACTGTTACTTTTCATTCCCAGTTAAATATTATTACAAATCCAATGATGATTACATACTGGTATATTTACCCTTTAACATAAACCTGTTGTAGCCTCCTAGAGCCACTTGGTGGCAGTGAAAGCAAAGTAAAGCTCTCTCCCAAGTTTCTAAATGGAGCTCAGCTCTGTATAAATAGATGTTCCTTCCTATTACCAATGTATAGGAATATGTCCCTGAAACAATGAGTTTTGCCAGCGAAGAGAATCCCAGTCTGAAGACAGATATAGTAAGTAGCCATAGTGACCACTGGCCTATGTAGAAGATGTTCCCATTCTGGTGCACAATATTGACTGTATATAGACTTTATAAAAGAATTGGGGTGCTGGTGTATGAATGGAGGCTAAGTGGGACACAAGGTTTGTGACTAGTGGGTTAGACTGGATACCCACTGAGGGCTGAGCAATGACTTACTTGGGTAGAGGGATCTCACTTGATACTATACAAATCTCCCAAAGGTGGAGGTGATCAGACAAGACTGACTGCAACTCCTCATCACTAGGGTTGCCTAGGCCACAAGAGAAACAGCAGCCAGCGGGCCAGGAACCCTGGGAAAGAGCCAGCAACAACAATTAGTCACAGCAGCCACCCAGCCTCACATACATTTAACCTGTCTGGTGCCAAGAGAACCTGAAATAAAGACAGAATTCTGCGCTTCAGGATAATAGTCAGTTGCTGCTGGTGTAAGACTTACCAGTGCTGCATTACTAGTAACACGGACTCTCAGGCAATAACAAGGGAAGAATATAACTTGTGCCCAGCTGTACTGTAAAACAGGCCTCTGTATATGTCTCACACGTCCATGTACCAGATTAGTATTTCACAAGGTAAGGGGCAGGTATGTCAAAGGTCCAGTTGTTTTTGCCATTGAAAGATTTACATTTTCAAGGTCCCTTGAACCATTTGAAGATGTTAATAACCTTCATGATGTTTGAGTCTTCTTCTGTGGTTTTTATTTGAAAACTCAATCATTCCAAGAAATGTATTTGGTTATTTCCCGCCGAAAACTTGATCAATTCGAGGATTAAAGTTAATGCTGTTTTCGAGTTTTTTACATTCGAGGTATAAAAAAATAGCTCTAAAAATGTGACCTTTGAAAAATAACTAGGGATGCACCGAATCCAGGATGTGGTTCGGTATTCGGCCAGGGTTCGGCCATTTTCAGCAGGATTCGGCCGAATCATTGTGCCTGGCCGAACCAAATCCAAAAAATCATGTAACTTTTCATCACAAAACAAGGAATAAAAAAATGTTTTTGCTTCACACTTCGTGCACAGCTTCCCCCCCCCCTCGCTCGCTAATTTGGGCAAATTTGCACCTGGGCAGAAACCCTTAGCAACCAATCAGCGGTTAGCATTGGTCGCCCTGCTGCAGTAGAACAATGAAAGCAACAATTCTCTTTGATTGATTATTATGATGTGAAAAAGCGGCAATTTGGTAAAGCTGCGTTACTCTTTTGTACCAGTGATTATTTTGAGTGTAATACAGATCTGTCCATCACTCAGCACTGCCCCCTTTCTGCATGACTATGGGATTGATCATGGGCCAAACATTGATTACTGCTTGTAATGCTTTCCTTAATTAAGGTCTAATGGTTGTCATTAGGGGTGTAACAACAAAGGCAGTAATCCGGGGTATTATTATGAGAGCCAATCATTACATGAAAGGGCAGCTAATGCCGGTTCCAAACATTTGTTTTGATGTTGCTGGTGGAACTGGTTAGTTGGTTAGTTGGTTAGTAGCACTGTGCCATAAAGGTTACACTTACCTGATCTGCTGCCACTTACCTTCTGGGTTTCACTGCAGCACATACTGGATGTGTATATGGGATAATGAGAAATAAAAACAAAGATCAACAGAGGGCACTCCAAATACAATAACTTTTTTTTCAAAACTTTTTTTTAGGATTTAGAGCAGAGATCCCCAAACTTTTGAACCTGTGAGCAACATTCAGAAGTAAAAGGAGTCAGGGAGCAACACAAGCATGAAAAATATTCTTGGGGTGCCAGATAAGTGCTGTGATTGGCCATTTGGTTGCCCCTATGTGGATTGGCAACCTGGCAGTGCGCTTGCTTTGTATACAACCAAAACTTGCCTGGAAATCAAAAATAAGCTCCTGCTTTGAGGCCACTAGGAGCAACATCCAAGGGGTGACATAGCTACATAGTTACATAGTTAAATTGGGTTGAAAAAAGACAAAGTCCATCAAGTTCAACCCCTCCAAATTAAAACCCAGCATCCATACATACACCCCACTCTTTCACACAAACCATATATGCCCATAGCTATACTAACTGTAGAGTTTAGTAACAAAATAGCCTTTGATATTATATCTGTCCAAAAAATCATCCAAGCCCCTTTTAAAAGCATCAACAGAATCAGCCATCACAACATCCCACTTTTTGTCTGTATATTCCTTTGAGTGTGCATACACAATATATGCTGTAATGAGAAATAACACTGACCCATAGGCAAAAAGAACGTCTGCTGTTAAATACAAAATGGGGACATGGCAGTAATTGCCGAAGCTTTAATGACTCAATGAATGAAAAATGGCTTAACCATAACAAAACAGTTCATACAGTTGATTCTACACCAACCTGAGACCCAGCTAACATCTGCCCAGCCGATATCATGCCACCTTATTTGTATGCCCACAACAGTCCAGGCATCAAAATGATCTTGGCCATCCCCATACCTTGATTGCTTTTTCCACGGAGTGGAAGTCGGACAAAAAATCGCTGCTTTTGTGTTTTTAGACCAACGTCCACTCTGTGTGCCAGTACACAAGCAGAAGCTGTGCTTTTCAATGAAGATCTATGGCGCTGGGGAAGGGAGCGGATCTGCTTCTCTTAGCCTGGAAAAAAAATGTTCCACTTGCCGTGGCCCTAAAGGCCTTCTCCACCTGACTCCAGTTCACAATGACCATGAACCATTAGATTTAAACTCTTGGCAAACTGTGAAATACAAAAAAAATCAGCTTTTTTCTACAGTGTTTCCACTGCTGCTCATATAATTACTCTGTGTGGGAACATAAAATAAAACGGTGCTAATCCTCAATTCCTGTTCCTCATGAGGTCACGGTACCTTATTCAGCCAATGTCATTGCCAGCCAAGTTTATTACAATTATAGCTGGAATTCCACATCTGTTTGCCAGGTAACGTTTCATCCTCTTTCAATCTCTGTATGCCAATTCAAATCATTTTGACACCTTTGAAGCCTAAACTGATGCCATAAAGGAGATGTTCAGTTCACTTCTTGGCCCAAAATACAAAAGAATGTGCAATGATCCAAATTAGAATAAACCGTGTGCATTGCCAGAAATGAATAATCTACTAAACTGGGTGCGTATTTATAAACATTTTGAAGACTATCTCCCCATTTACATGATAAGACTGGTCTCTTAGGCTGTTGAAACAATAGGCAATTTGGGGAGAATGAGTCGCCTGGCGTCTAATCGCCTCGACTTTGCGGAAGACCAATCTCCCTGAACGCCGGTCCCTCACTCTGGCCCTGGCTTAAATGAAAAATCGCGGGAGCTAATCACATGCGGCAAATTCATTTTCTGAAGTCACCCGAAGTTGATTCAGACGACTTCTGAAAACCAATCGCTGTGTGTGATTAGCACCCGCAATTTTTATTTTAAGCCAGGCGCAGAGTGAGGGAAGGTGTTCGGGTAGATTGGTCACCGCAAAATCGAGGCGATTAGTCGCCAGGCAACTCAATCCCCCCAGATCGCCCTAAGAATCTTAAAGGGGTTGTTCACCTTTGAGTTAACTTTTAGTATGATGTAGAGGGTGAGATTCTGAGACAATTTGCAATTGTTTTTTTTTTATTTGTGGTTTTTGAGTTGTTGTGAGATTTCTATTCAGCAGCTTTTCAGTTTGTGATTTAAGCAATTAAAATCAAATTTCCCTAGCAACCATGCATTGATTTGAATAAGAAAGTGGAATATGCAAGGGAGAGGGCCTACATGAAACAATGAGAAATAAATAATAGCAGTAAAAATGCATTTGGAGCCTTACAGAGCATTTGTTTTTTAGATCGGGTCAATGACTCTCAATTGAAAGTTGGAAAGAGTCAGAAGAAGAAGGCATATCATTCAAACACTATAGAAAATAAATAAGGAAGACCAACTGAAAAGTTGCTTAGAATTAGCCATTCTATAACAACTTAAAGGTGAATCACCTCTTTAACTCTAGGGCCAGACTGAGCCAAAATCAGCCTGCTGAAAACTGCCTCTCACCGTGAGCGGTATCCTCTTCTTCTTTGCGTTTTTTCGCAGAAATCCACTGATCATGTTCGCACCAGAGACATCCCAAGGGTTGCAGATGTGAAAGAAGAAGAGCATACCGCTCACGATGAGGGGTTGGAATAAGCCTGCGGTTTCCTTTTCCTACTATGTCCTTTTTGAATTTTTCAAGACATTCTTAACTCATCCTTAACTACCACAATATTGGCAGCATCCAACCTGCCAGGCTTTGGCCTGCTAACTGACACCACTTCGCTGACACTCAGTGCTGCAAAAAATAAGTATATTTCCTCAGAAAACTGGAGAGTTCAGCACTTCAGACTGATCCATTTGGGTTATGGGAAGCTATTTCGCTTCACCGAAAAATTTGCGAACTTCCAGCGAAATTCGCGAATTGGCGAAAAAATTTGTGAAACGAAATGAGTCGCGTTTTTGACGCGCGGCGCGTTGTTTTCGTCGCGTTGCGTCGTTTTTGACGCGGGTTGCCTCGTTTTCGTTGCGTCGCGTCAAAAACGACGCACGACTTGTTTATTTTCGCCGCGAATTTGCCACTGGCGAATAAATTCGCCTATCACTATTCAGGTCACATCTCATATTGCCCGAAATGTAAACAGGAGAATGTGGATTTGTTCCATTACTTTTGGAGTGGTCCCCAAGTTAAGTTGGTCTGGCAAAGACTAAAAGATATAAGCTTTACGCTGTCTCCATCTAATGCTCTATGAAATATAGGTTCCCCTTTTACTTCTGGAACAAACCAGAGTACATATAGTCGTATACCCAATACTAAGGATTTATATAACGTGATCCTTCGTTTCGTTGCTTTGATTCTGCTGTATTAGTTAATACTTCAGACTAGCAAAGGAGACCGCTCAGAGCTCACTTCTCCGATCCCTCCGATCAGGTGCTCAGTCAGCAGCGTCCCACTGCTACAACATACTTAGAAATCCACGAGAGGACGGCACTCCGATCAGAAAAAACAGGTTTATTGGGAATAAGGGAACTGTGCCCTACGCGTTTCGGGAATCAATCCCTTAATCATAGGCATCCATTACAAACCAAACAGTCAGTTTATATACACAAAGTGAATAGTGACCCCTATGGGTTAATTGTTAAAATACATTGTTTAAAATTTGTTGCAATCTTTAATGTTACTTGTTTAAAACCATAATCTGGGTGTAAACCTCAGTAGTACTTTAAAAACAAACTGACCAAAGAAAAGTTAAGTTAAAAACACATCCCATAATCATTCCATAATAATATAAAAGGCTCACTGGTTCCTAACCTGAACTACAACTCACTGCACACTTGTTTTTTACTGCAATTGACCAAATATCTAAAATGTCTCTGACAGGTATCCCATTAACTTGCAGTAACTATAAGGTAAATTGTGAGTAGGAACTGGTGCTAAAAAAGGAACAGGGGAGCTTGCTAGTATCTAGCAATAAAGTCGTCTGCGTCTATTCACACGCAGTTAATAGTTCTTTTCATTTAGTTTTGTAAAACCACTGAGTGAGGTTTTGGTTTGTTTTGATTTAGTTTGGATTTTATTATTTCTTTCCCTTTTATCTTATATACTTTGTTATCTATTTACCTTTGGAATCGTTCAGTCTCCATTACGTCATGCAGCAATGTATATTCTCCTTCTCTGTTTATCATGACATAATTAATATGTAAATCTGTTATGTTTACGAAAACCCAATAAAAAGTTGAAAAAATAAGTATAAAGAAACACGTAAACAAGATTTGAATATTCTGAATAACAAACAGCAGCAGAATTGTAATGAACGTAGCCAGTAGCAAATAGAAATCGTTTTTTTTGGTATGACAGGACACGCCTACATTTAGCCAGAAAAGACTGAAATCTTGTTAGTTTAGGAAAAGATGCAATACATAATTTAATTCTTGCTTATTTTGGCATGTGACTGCTAAGCTTCATAAAGCTCCACTATGTGGAGTAGGATTCAGTCCTTATCATCTCATGCTTCTTGCACATTATCTTTAAACAAAGATCTGTTCCAGCAATTAGTAATCATTTCTTAGACAATCCAATCTTACAATCCACAAGCTCTGGCAGGTTACCCTAAGGGTAAGGCCAGACGCGAAGATTTGGTGAGATTTGTCGCCTGGCGACTAATCGCCGCGACTAATCTCCCTGAATGGCTTGCTAGTATCTAGCAATAAAGTCGTCTGCGCCTATTCACACGCAGCAACGCGTTTTTGAAAGTCACTCAAAATTGCCTCGTGAGGCAATTTCGAGCGACTTTGAAAAACTTATCGCCCCGTGTGAATAGGCGCAGGCGACTTTAGCGCTAGAGGGTGTTAGATAGGAGCAAGTCATTCAGGGAGATTAGTCGCGGCGATTAGTCGCCAGGCGACTAATCTCCCTGAAATCTTCCCGTGTGGCCTAGCCCTAAAGGTAATGTGGACGAGGGACATGGCAAGGACCTGGGTGACTGCAGCTGAGATAATGATAGATAGCAGCAGTTGCAGAGCCTGAAGAAATTATCATGTGGCTGCTGATATAGGAATCTCTATAGGAAACAAAGCACATACTTCCCACTCGTTATTTTGGTGCCAAAGGTGCCTGATTGACGGCGTCATTTTTTATTTCTGTACAGTATATATGTAGCGGTTTTATATGCAACATTTGCCACACTGAATTCTACAGGAATTTGAAAGACCTTAAAAATGCCATATTTTGTATACTGAACTAATTATACCAGCCTAAAGTTTCAGCTTGTCAATAGCAACAATAATTTAGGACTTCAAACTTGTCACAGG
>CM044439.1:125977178-125993926 GCA_024363595.1 Xenopus borealis
TTAGTCATGCAGGGCCCCACTAATTCTGATGGTGGCCCTGTGTGTAGCAGTATCCAAAATAAATGCAAAGTTTCTTTATGAGGGATTGGGGTGTCAGGCAAATGCATGTAAGTGGATAGGGACAGGCTGGTGTTGTAATAACAATAGGGGAAGTTTGATAACACACTGCTAGAGCAGCCAACCACAACCTGCCAGGAATAAGCTGCCATTCTTATTCTCACGCCAATCTCAAGCTGGCATTAAAGAGAACCTACATTTATTTGCTTTGTTTTGCCACAATCTGGATTTTATCCCCACTCATGTACCAATGAGATGTATATATTCATGCTGCCCATATTTCACTGACACAAAGGCTTTATATAGTATCCTTCCCAATGGTGAGATGGATGACTGATTATCAGGCATTTTAGGCAAAAGCAATGTGAGGCAGCCCTAGTGACTTTGAAACATTAACTCTAGCAACACAGGAGAGAAATTTACTAGGGGGCACATTTATAAAAATGTGAGATCTCACCATAAAGCAACACCTACTTTCTATTCATTACTATGGGATATTTAGATGATTATTTATCAGTGGGTGAAAGTTAGAATTTTATACATGTCTAAAAATCCCATAGGAAGGAATAGAAAGCAGGTTTTTTTTATGGTGAGCTCTTATCTCACATTTTTATAAATCTGAACGTAGATCTTTTCATAGAGCTGTGATGCTCAGCATTCAATCTGCTCATTATCCCATCCCTTCAAAGCCTTTCGGATGAATCGTGCTATGAATGTGCTCAATATATTTACATCTTACAAGATCTTTTTCCTCTTTTCATAATGGTAGAAGGTAAAAGGTAAGCATTGAGCAATGGGCATGTTAAGATCTTTGGTGTTATTATAGGCAGTTGATTGCTCTGATGGTTTCCTTTATGCCTCATGGTCCTGCGCGGTCCATTTTTTGCAACCCGTACCCGCAACATGCAACCTGCAATCCACAACCCAGACTCGCAACCTGCCTAGACTCGCTACCAGACACCGACTTGCAAGTACCTTAACCACAACCCGGACCCGCAATATAATCAAAGTAGGAGTGATCAGAAAAAAATGAGTAAAAATAGCTATTGAGAAGACCGGCGGCCCCACCAGCAACCCCACAAACAACCAATGATGCGTCTATACCCGATCCTGGAACTTCTACCTGCAACCCGCAGGGTACCACAGGTTTATGTGGGTAACCTGCAGTTACCCAACCCGCTGCAGGACTCCTCTTCTTTGGGGCAACTAATCTTCCCAAACTGCCTTTCCGCCGGCTAGAATGTAAATTGCCAGCAGGATGGCACTCAGAGCCCTTCATTTTCCGAAGTCGCCCGAAGCTGCCTCATAAGGAACTTTTGGGCGACATCGGAAAATGAAGCACTCCGAGTGCCATCCCGCCGGTGATTTCGATTGTAGCCAGCAGAAAGGCAGTTCAGGGAGATATATTAGTCGCCTGAAGAAGAGGCAAATTGTCGTCCGGTGATTAAATCTCCCTGAATCTTCTCATCTGTCTCTTCCCTAAATGTTCAGGCAGTTAACAGTAGCCGCTACTGAGCTCCACGTGTGACATTAGCCTTAACTTCATAATGAAAACAAAAGGTCAGGTGGGCAATTCTTAAAGGCATCGTTCAGTATAGAAAAAAACCTGGGTAAATAACTGGGTAAAGAACAGAACACCACTTCCTGCTTTTACTGCTCTCTTGGTTTCCACTGATCAGTGACTTGAGAGGAGGCCACATGGGTCATAACTGTTGCTTTTGAATCAGAGCTGAATGCTGAGGATCAATTGCAAACTCACTGAACAGTTATGTCCCACGTGGCCCCCCTTCAAGTCACTGACTAACTCAGATTTAGAGAGCTGAAAATCAGGAAGTAGTATTTTGTTATGTTAGACATCCAGTCACTCCAGCCTTTATACATTACATTTTTGGCTTACTAACTATATTAGAAACATTTTTTATTTTGTACAGCCCATCTATTTACCCAGTTCTTATTTTTACACTGAACTGTTCCTTTAATAGTGCTGATGCTGACACAAACCTGTTCAACAGGTAGAAATTCCGTTTAATCAATATAAAGGAGCATTTCTTTTTCACAAATTTTTCCTACAAATTTCCATATGGATATTATTATGATACAATCAACATTTTGCATAGTCTCATTAGCTTTTTGACACAAACTTATCGTGCTGGGTCATTTTCTGTCACATAAGATCCATAGTATCCACAGTTTATTTGACCTTTTATACCTTAAGTCTAAAAGAAAATCATATGAACTTTAAATAAACCCAATAGTATGGTTTAATTATAAGGATTCATTATATTTTAGGATCAAGTATAAGGTACTGTTGTATTATTTGGATAAAACGGCATCTATGGGAGAGGGCCTTTCCGTAATTCCCACTTTCTGGAAAACGGGTTTCCGGATAACGGATCCTATATCTGTACAGTATATGATCAGTTGATTTTTTTTTACACGTTTTCTTTCTCTGTCTGCTACTTAAATTGACTGCAGGAAACATGCTCCTGTGTGTAAATACAAAAACAATATTTTGGAGAAACTAAAATAAATGAGTTCTCCCCAAAGCTGAATGGCTTTATGTATTTACCCATTATGTGTTGTGGTAAGGCACAAAATGAACTTTTTAATGGTGGTTTCCTTTTAACATTCAGTACAGAAAAGTAGAACACGACCAGTTTTTTTTTTTCCCCCTTTGCACAAAACAACATTTGTGTGAATGCCAAAAAGGCACATTCCATCTGCCAACACCCACTTTGTTTTACGTCAACAATGTTTAAAAAAAAAAAAGTCTGTGGTTGCCAAGGAAATAAGTGCACTTGTAAAGGCACAGCAGGTGTGGGAGCGCAAGCTTGATCTTGCTTGTTGAGGACGTTCTTAAACAGGAATACTGATCAGATACTGTACATGGTAAAGTGGGTGCTTAGACAAAATGTATCCCGGCTTAGCATGACAAAGCAGTTCATTGTCATTCAGTTCAGCAGGCGACAGTAATGCATTCATGAAATCTAGACTCTCTCTTTAAACAGAAATGATGAAATTGTGTCATGGTATGTACTATGTTTGATGACAGAGGGAAGCTATTTATATAGTCAGTGTCTCTTAGAATGAAGCACGCTAAACCATGGAACAGCTCTGACACTTATGTTGACAGAGCAAACAGGTTACGTGTGACTCTGCTATGAATGGAGCCTGGAACAACCTGCACATCTGGCACCAAGGCTCAATGATCAGATTTGTGATCAGAATTTTGCCTTTTACAGGAGCATGAACTCACATGAACGCGCTTTCGTGTATTTGCCCCTCAGTGTTGAACCGGGTCTTCTAGATCCTCCCAGATATCCCCTCTCAAAGCAACTGGATGCAATTAATAGAACAGGTGTTCTACAGGCCAATGGTGGAAATCAGAAAGGATCAATGGCAGTTGTCCTTGGCTGGGAGATTCTCTAGTAGTGTGAAAGAACCGTCACAGGAACACAACTCTTACTCTCATAACACCAGTTTAGCTTTTAAACAAGTAAGGGCAACGCAAACCTACAGCAACATCTATTTGCAATACATTTCCATAGAAGTCAATGACTCCCATTTTTGTTTAGATAGGGTCATTTCTTTACAGCAAAATCAAATGATTGGCTACAATTAGATGCATTTAATCATAACACAACTTACTTGGTCTACCATGGCATTAATGTTTGGTGTTTTTTAAGGAACAATTCAATTCAGTGTAAAATTAAAACTGGGTAAATAGATAGACTGTGCAAAATAAAAAATGTTTCCAATATATTTAAATAGCCCAAAATATAATGTATAAAGGCTGGAGAGACTGGATGTCTAACAGAACACAACATCCTGCTTTTCAGCTCTCTAGCTGTGAGTTAGTCAGTGACTTGCAATTACTCCTTAGCTTGTGGCTTTGATTCAAAAGTAAACAGTTATGATACATGTGACCTCCCTTCAAGTCTCTGATTGGTTATTGCCTGGTAGTGTAAACCAAGAGCGCTGCAAAGCAGGAAGTAGTGTTCTGGCTATTATGTTAGACATCCAGTCACTCCAGCCTTTATACATTACATTTTTGGCTAACTAACTATATTAAAAACATTTGTTATTTTGCACAGCCTCTATTTACTCAGTTTTTATTTTTACACTGAACAATTCCTTTAACATCATTTGTAACACAACTTTATAAATATGCCTTTAAATATGTGTTCATACCGGATGGGATTATATTGATCTTACTGCACAAGACCCATAACAGCTGATATGCTTATATAGGTTCCTCACCTGCATCCACTTTGCCCATGTTACTACACCATACCTGCCACCTTTCCCGTTTTGAGCGGACAGTCCCACTTTTGACAGCTCAACTGGCAGTCCTGTGTTTGTACTAAAATGTCCAGTCTTTCTCTTTCATCTCCTGTACTGAACAGCCAGAAATAGATACAAAGTCTCTAACTTAACAGGCTTTTGTCAGAGAGCCCAGAACAGCCACCAGGTGCACTAAGATACCGCGGCGCTGTAACAATTTTGAGATAAGCAAACAAGTAATTGTAACAATTAAGTTAAACAGGTCTCTTGGGAAAACATAGACTCACAGCTTAAAGGGCAATTCACCTTTATGAGTAAAACTGTAATAAGTGAAAAAAAACCCCACAGAAATGTGTTCAAACTTTCATAACCTGCCATATTTTGTAAAAAGAACATGGTAATTGGGGGTGGGGCCACAAAAACAGGCGTGATAAAAAAATGTTCAATGCGCCATGCTTTGGTCACTCTTTTTGCACCTTTTATTTCCAAAATGGGAGGTTTGCTACACCACACAATAACTAATATTTTAACTTGACCTGCCATTGATTTCAGTAAGCCCACTGTGCCTGCCACCTGTCTCCCTTCTCAGCTCACACCTCCCTCATGTCTAATTCACACGTCAGACATACTGTTGTCACACAGACAGACATGTGCCACTGCTCTTCTTTAATGATTCTGTCACCTTGCAATTACTCTAGAACGATGGAAGCATTGTGAACATTCCAGGCAATCACACAGTACAAAGAATCCAGCCCGCTGCGCCTAAAGAAATACACAATAGCTCCTCCAATCCTGCTGTATCTCTCCTTACTCAACACTGTATGGGCTGACATTGGAGGAGCAACACATTTTTTTGCTATTATTTTTCACCGGCCGGCATTTCATATTATTGACTAAGATCTAAAAATTACTGATAAAAAAGTATGATCAACACTGAACATACAATCCCTTTTCTGAAAAATAAAGTCCTCACTGTGTCAGACCAGTAACTAGCCAATTTGCAGAGCTAATTAACAAGGTTTGCTTTCCATAATATATATAATAGTTATAGTAATTATGTAGTAATTATGTAGTAATTATTTTCAATGCCTTGATCTGCATTGCTCTGCCCTTTCTACAGCTGCCCAGCACCCCCATCAGTGCTGATATTTCTATGGGTCTTGTCCTGATTGCTGCAGTCAGTAACATTCTTCCTGACAGGCTGCTTAAAGGGATCCTGTCATGGGAAAACATGTTTTTTTCCAAAAGGCATCAGTTAATAGTCCTACTCCAGCAGAATTCTGCACTGAAATCCATTTCTCAAAAGAGCAAACAGATTTTTTTATATTTAGTTGTGAAATCTGTCATGGGGTTAGACATTTTGTCAATTTCCCAGCTGCCCCTGGTCATGTGACTTGTGCCAGCACTTTCAGAGGGAACTGCTGTTGTTTTTCCTTCTCAATGTAACTGGATGGAACTCAGTGGGACATGGATTTTTACTATTGAGTGCTGTTCTTAGATCTACCAGGCAGCTGTTATCTTGTGTTAGGGAGCTGTTATTTGGTTACCTTCCCATCGTTCTGTTGTTAGGCTGCTGGGGGGGGGGGGAGGGGGTGATATCACTCCAACTTGCAGTCCAGCAGTAAAGAGTGATTGAAGTTTATTAGAGCACAAGTCACATGACTTGGGGCAGCTAGGAAATTGACAATATGTCTAGCCCCATGTCAGATTTCAAAATGAAATATAAAAAATTGTGTTTGCTCTTTTGAGAAATGGATTTCAATGCAGAATTCTGCTGGAGCTGCACTATTAACTGATGCATTTTGAAAAAAAAAATTTTTCCCATGACAGGATCCATTTAATGGACCAAGCTTCTCCATTCTGGAAAGCTCAATTAGAAATCCTGCAGTGAAATATAGAGATTTCAACTACACATAAAATATCAACAGCTGATTAATAAGATCCCTGGATGATTATGCAATATATAGTGAATAAAGCAACCCCTGTTGTCAATTAGAAAGATATTATAAGTTACCGAGGGGTTTCTTGACCATATGAAAACACAAGTCAGAAGTGTTTTTATACAGGTCATGGAATTCAGAGGTAACGTCTAATATTCTCATGTACTTTACTTATTATAATACACAAGTTTCAGCGAGTCATGTGACAGAAATGACATCACTACTCATAACTGATGACAACAGCACTCACCGTTTATAAGGATATAATTTACAAGACATTCATGGCTTTTGTTTATTGGAACTCTATATGGGAAATGCATAGCACCAGCTTGTGAAATCAAACTCATCTTATCATAGGGAAATAATTATTTCAAAATTCCGACACAAGACTCACGGACATTTTAAGCTTGATGACATGTTCCACTGAAGGTGTACGCGATATACATAGACCTGTTATCCAGAGTGCTTGGGATCTGGGGTTTTCTGGATAACGGATCTTTCCATAATTTTTATCACCATACCTTAAGTCTCTAAAAAATTCTTTAAACATTGAATTAAAATAGTAGGATTGCTTTGCCATCAGCATGGACACATGCAGCTTCATTACCATCAACTACAAGGTGTTTTATTTTTATTACAAACAAAAAGGAAATCATTTTTAAAAATTAGAATTATTTTCTTTTAATGGACTCTGTGGGGGATGGCTTCCCTATAATACAGAGTTTACCAGATAAGAGGTTTCTGGATAAGGGATCCTTTGCCCATACAGGTATAGGATCTGTTATTTAGAATACTCGGGACTTGGGGCTTTCCAGATAAGGGGTATTTCCGCAATTTGAATCATCCTGTCTAAAAAATAATGTAAACATGAATAAACAGCCAATAAGGATTAATTATATCTTAATTGGGATCCAGTACAATGGCATGATATTAACAAAACTGTATACCACGCAAGAAACTAACAAGAATGAACTAACATTAAGGCCAGTGGATGAACATGTAATAAAAGAAAGAAAGAAAGAAAAAAGTCCATTCATTAACTGGAATGCCAGAAAAAAATCTTACAATTGAAGAAACCGCATTATTTGATCACCAATATTAGAATTACCAACTTCAAAATAAGGAGACCAAATCAGCTTGAAAGAACCTTTGGACTTATTCCCTTTGGTTTAGTTAATAGGGATTCCAGCCAGCTAAGCTGGTTCATATAAGAAATGGTGTCCGATAACGAGGGGGTTCTTTTGTAACCAGGATTTAAATAAAGCTTTCCTAGAAGCAGCTAAAAAAAAAAGAGTCAATTTAATCTCATGGGAAATAAAATTTGTCTTAGGAACTGAAGGAAGCATTATATTATAAGATATTTTTATCTTCAGTCTATAATTAAAAAAACTAGCGGCTTCCCTCCAAAATAGCTCAATCTTTGGACAGGACCATAAGTAATGGAAAAGTGACACATTGGTCTCATCATATTTAGGACAATATGCTATAGGGCTATTAGAGGAATTTTTTTAATTTTTTTCCCCATAGCCTAGGTGGACAAGCTTAAAATGTTGTACCCTCCAACTCTCTGCTAGAATCAATTTATTGAAATTATTAATAGATTTCAACAGATCTGAAGAAGATACCAATGTAAAAACCCGTTTTGATAACGGGTGTGAATCTATACCATAACCATTCCATTTTTAGATAGAGAGCCAATAGAGATGGAACAAGGGAGTTCCAAAGATTCTGCCAAGTCATCTGCTAGATTGTGGTATCCCCTCGTTTGGGGAACACAATCTGCGTATAGAAATAGTAAGACCAGGTAGAGATGGACATACATACAATGCTGTGTAGCTGGTGACAAGTATATATCAGTATGAGAGTTCAGGCAATAAAGGAACTCATAAATAACATTAGATCATTGATTTCTATGGCAGCTCATGCCTGCACCAGGAAATCCTTACTGACACAACCTGTTCTGATATATCTGTACCATCAGTGAAGATGTCAGTACGTACAAGATATTTAGCAAACCTATGCTGAACCTGAATGAAGCACACGTAACCCTTTATTTGGAAGTATTTCCAGCTCTTTCGTTGCAGCCATGGTGTAGATTAGGATCGTATATAGATTCCATTTGCTGACTTGAATGAGGACATTTGCTAATTTTAGACTTTGTTTTTAAAGAAAAGTGCAGTTTGCCCAGAGTTCTGGTTTATTCAGATAGATCACCAGAAATAACAACTTTTTAGAATTACTTTCAATTTTCTATTTGTAACCGTTTTACTGATATTGAAGTGTAAATTGTCATTTTTCACCTTCTAAAGCAGCTTGCCCCCCAAAAACTGTTCTAAACTGATACATTTAATGGATACATTTCTTATCTTTGTCCCTGCTGAGCAGAATCTCTGGATTTCATTACAGGCAGCTGTTAGAATTGATACAATAGTTGCTAATACTCCAGAGATGTTGCTGTGAAATGTATCAACTAAATGTTGCAAAATTGTATCAGTTTAGAGTCTGCACCTGAATTACTGAGCTGCCAGACTCAAACACCAGAGACACCAACATTCAACTTTACACTTAGATTTTGGAAAAACAGTAAAGAATAAATAGAGCGTAACTGAAAAAATTGTATTTAATTCTGGGGAACAATCTGAAAACAACTGAACTGAAAAAAGTGTATGAAAGGTGAACAACCCCTCTTTCCATTTAGTGTAGGACTGAATTTGTGCTGAAAATGTTCTATACACTGATTTTTTTTTTCAAGGTGGCTTTCTGCTTATAGTAAATTATATTGGCAACATAACCCTTTGACTGCCATGGGCATATTGTTTCTTTGCCAACAAACGAGGTACAAAGTGCCTGACTTAGTAGACCTTTCTGCATTCCATTCAAACACCTGCATTTAGTTGCAGTTTTTTTGATACATTCATACAGCATTTTGATACATTCATGATACAGGAGTTTTCAGAAAATATACAGGCATGGGATCCATTAACCGAAAACCCAATTCCCTGAAAGGCCGTCACCCACAGACTCCATTTTATCCAAATAATCCAAATGTTTAAGATACAATTAATAGTGATGGGCGAATTGCCAAAAATTCACGAAACCAACAATTTTTTGACGCAACAATGCTTTTCACCCATTAGAGTCTATGAGCGTAAACTTGCCGAACAGTATAACAGTAACTTGTACTTGATCCCAACTAAGATATGATTAATCCTTATTGGAAGCCTATTGGGTTTATTTAATGTTTACTTGATTTTCTAGTAGACTTTAGGAATGAAAAGTCAAATTACCGAAAGATCCGTTATCCAGAAAACCTCCTGAGCATTCTGGATAACATGTCCCATACCTGTATGTATAAAGAACACAAAAATACACATGATCACAATATACAGGTGTTGAACATGTTTTCACATTCAAATACTTGTGTATAAAAATCCTTTAAAGAGAGCGAGCGCCTATCAATGTACAATACCTGGGACTCTAAGGTGGAAAGATGTCCAACTGCTCTGCAGTTGTTGTTCATATATATATATACACTGAGATGAGTTTTCTGCATAATAAATCTTTCTGCTATTTGGATCTTCATACTTTGTCTACTAGAAAATATTCTAAACATTAAATAAACCCAATAGGCTTGTTTTGCTTCCAGTAAGGATTAATTATGCCTTCGTTTGGATCAAGTACAAGGTATTGTTTTATTATAGAGAAAAAAATGTTTAAAAATTTGGACTATTTGGATAAAATGGAGTCTATGGGAGACATACTTTAAATAATTCAGAGCTTTCTGGATAATGGGTTTCTGGATAACTGATACCTGTATGAAAAAAATGTTAGGAATATAATATATCCTTTGTACACTTGTCCATGCCCGTAGCCAATGAATCAGTGTAAATGTGTAAGAATAAAACAGGGCTGTTACAGATAGCCAGACATGAGTTAAATAGAAGCACTGCCATGGTTCCTCTTCCTCTAAACACTTTTAGCCTGGATGGCAGCATTTCAGCATTTAATCACAGGGCGGGGAAGCATATTAGACAGAAATGTGAAACATTAAAATACTTCTTGCAAAGCCAAATGAAGACAAAAATGAAGAAGCCTGGGGCCTGCACCTGCAAGGTAGAGCCTCTCAGTGTGACAGTAGGAGAGAGAGAAGAAAGATACAGTGTATATGCAAAGTATCCGCAGTACAGGAACAACTACATGGGCATGTTTTGTACATGAACTCACACTTAACTTTTGTTTCACACATAGGGTTGGGGTTTTCATGGAGAGATATAAAGGGAAATCATTTTTTTCTCCTTAAAGGGGCAAGGGATAACAGCAGGGCAGAACATTAATTGAACTGTACAATCTACTTGGCAGAGACATTTAGCTGAGACCTATGTGCCCCGGAGGAATGTTCCATGCACACAGTAAGAAAGGACCACTCATTTCCCATAGAACAAGAGATATTTTTTCCTTTAAATGAGAATGAAAACTACCGAATCAGATCAGAAAATGCTTTACCATACCTCAGTAACCAGCTCTAGAAACTCTATGTTTGTTTAGGATAGCAGCTGCCATAATAGCTTGGTATGACATCACTTCCTGTCTGACTCTCTCCCTGTTCCTTCATAGCTCTGGGCTCAGATTACAGCAGGGATTGGAGGAGGGGGAAAAGAGGAGGAGAGGAGCAAATTGAGCATGCCCAAGTCCGTGCCCTGGATGTTTAATCTGAAAACAAGAAGTCTGTTACAGAAGGCCACGTGTACACAATATAAGGAAAGAAATGTGGTGTTTCTTTTGACAGAGGACTCATGGAGAGAAGCATGGTTTACTGGTGTATTCACATGGTCCTTTCTGATAAAGCTTACTTAGTTTTAACCTTTCCTTCTCCGTTAAGTACATATTTTTAGCAAACCAGAACAATTAAAATACAGGTATGGGACCTGTGATCCAGAATGTCCAGAACCCAGGGTTTTCCGGATAAGAGATCTTTCTGTAATTTAGCGCGGGAGGAGTTGAATTCCCCTTTAAGTCTGCTGAGAAATCATGTAAACAGTAAATAAACCCAATAGGCTGGTTTTGCTTCCAATAAGGATAAATTATATCTTAGTTGGGATCAAGTATTAGCTACTGTTTTATTATTGAGGAGCAAAAGGAAATATTTGTTAAAAATTTAAATTATTTGATTATAATGGAGACAACTGTCACGTAATTCAGAGCTTTCTGGGTAATGTTTTCCGGATTACAGAGCCTGGGCATAGGGTTGTAACATCCCGGCGGTGTGGGCCATGACATCAGTGGGCGGGGCTATAATGCAGCGATCGGCCACCCGCAGTGTCAATCATGGGGAAACCCGCCCAGTTTTCCTAAGTTCTGGTGGCAACCCCTAACATTAACACTCTCTCTGCTCTGATTCTCTCATTCCTCACACAGTTGAGGCGCAAAAGCGTCTCACAGAAGGAAGGGGCGGAGCTAAACCAGACTGCTGCTCTGAGAAGTAGAATAAGCATTGGGATGGTCCATTATTTGAAGGGGTGCTGACCATAAGATGTAAGCCTTTTATAAGCTTATTGCAGGTTCTTAATGGTTATTTTAAGAAGAATGTTCATATAAAAAAGAACAAAACAATTTATATACTTATGGCAATAGAATATCCTTTATTATGAAGTACAAGTCCAGGGAGGGGCAAGTGCCTGTGAACACCCCGTGCTGCCACATATCATCATCAGCAGCTGTGATCAGATTTACACCAGAATGCCTAGGAAAGAGAATCATCTTGAACATCATTCTTCCTAGGAAAAGAGAAACAGAGAAACAAACAAATTCCCTTGAACTTCAGCCAACAAAAAAAAAAAAATTTGTGTGGAGATTCCCCGGCTTTAGGCAATATGTTCATAGATATATTATAAAATAACTGTCCTTTCTCGCATCCCTATTCTTTTAAAAAAAACAGCTGATGTTGAGAGAAATAAATGTAGAGATATCCCATGATCTACTGAGAGAATTCTGCAATATTTAACCATTACTTAATCCTAACCTAGGGGAACAGTCCTTGCTTTGTAGCACTGGAAATGCACATCATGGCTGAGTAGAATTTCTTTTAAGAATGGCAGTTATTGTTTGTCTCATGTCAGTGACAGACGCCGCTCTCTCCTTTGCCGGAGGTGGTGATGGCAACAAGGGCAAACTCCTGTGGCTGCTGTGTCTGTGTTTGTTCATAGTGGATGTGATCCCGGTCCCTGGTGCATAGGATCCCGGGAGACTTGTTAGCTTGGCTGGAGCAGTGGATGATATGCCTAGTGAAGGCTTCTGCCCTGTGCTGGGTAGAGTGTTGGAAAGCGCAGCCTTATCAGAATGAAAACTTCTCTGTGATAATGAAAGGCCTCCACTTACTCTTTTCAGCTCAATAAGCTGTTCTCTGGCCTGCGTTAATGCCTCTGTGAGTTCATAGCGTTCTTCACACTCCAAGCGCACTGTTTCCTTAAGGAATGCGTTCTGGAAATAGAAATCCAGTTATACCCTATGTTTCACTTAATACAAGAGGTGTAACCATATACATATAAATATATAAAGCCATACATAATACTATGCAATTCAAGTGATGTAACAATTAAAGGGAAAGTAAAGTCTAAATAGAATAATGCTAGTATGCTGTATTTTGTATACTAAACATAAACATCAACTTACTGCACCACAAGCCTAATCAAACAAATGATTTATGCTTTCAAAGTTGGCCACAGGGGGCTGTCATCTTGTAAATTTGTTTAACGTCTTTGCAAGACCAAGACTGTGCACATGCTCAGTGTGGCCTGGGCTGCTTAGGGATCATCATAAATGATCAAAACGGCACAAGTCAAATAATATCTGACAGAAGCCGATACAGCAAGACTGATTAATAATCAGAATATACAGACTGCACTGGGTCCTGTGTTGCCATGTAATCTAATGTGGATTTTATAGTTTTTGTAGTGTTTAATACAAACTTTCTCCAACTCTCAAGAACCAGTGGCTGCTGCAAAATAATCCTCCAAATAGAATCCCAGTTTTACTGTTTAAATCTGGCTCCATGATCTTTGTCCCTGCAGCTGGAGTTGGAAACAGTAAAGGGGATGTAAAGGCAAACATAAAATCCAATACAAATCTCTACACAGTCGGTGACTGCTCTACAGGGAAACAAACAAAGCTGCTTGAGTTCTGCATGGCTGGGAAGTAAGGCGGGGCTCTCCCTGCTGTTCATAAGTATGATTGTTTCTCTGCAGAGAAGTCAGGGACCGTCTGACAATTCATATCCACAGCAGTCAGAGCTAGTAAAATGAAGGGAGAATTTCACTGCATACAGTCAGGTGACATTTTTAAATTAAAGTATATTGGATATTTATTTTCATTAAAGAAAGTATAAAATGGGATTTTTTTTTTTTGCCTTTACATGCACTTCAAAGCAAAATTTAACAGTAAAATTCCCCACACTGAGTTGTCATTCTAGTTTGCTGTCTTACATGCCTGTCAGTGTGTGGACAATAGAGGGCCAACATTCAAATAAATGACAAACTGTTATTTTATGGTTTATCATGTGCAAACGTATGGGCAAGATTCAATATGAGGATAAAATTACATTTCTCCTAATTCAGTTCCAGTTTCAAACCAGAGTTTTCACATGCTACAACAGTGAAATATGTTTTTCTCACTGTATTACATCTGCCTCTATAGACAATTGGGAATTGAATTAGAAGAAAAAATTTTCTCCTCAAATTGACTTTGGCTGAATGTGTGCACCCTTTTCAATACAGGAAGAGATTTAGGGGCAGATCTATCGAGGGTCAAATTTAGAAAAACATTAGAAAAATTTCAAGTTTTTTTATGGCCAAAACTGTGAAATTGGACTAAGGAATGGTTAAAATTTGATTCGAGTTTTTTTTTTAAATTCTAATTCTATTTTCGAGATTTATCATACACTGGCCCTTTAATAACTCAAATTTGACTATTTGCTACCTAAAACCTGCCGAATTGCTGTTTTAGTCAATGGAAGATGTCCTGGGATCAATTTGGAGTTGTTTGCAGCCTTCCTGACAAGTTTTTAAAAGTTTTTTTCAAGATTCAAGTTTTTGGGGCAATCCCATTCACCTGAGTTATGAAAAATTTGATTTTGTAAAGATTTTTCGATGGTCAAATTGCGAGTTCATGTGAGTTTATGGCAGTTTTTAAAAACTCACATGAACTGGAAATTTGACCTTTGATAAATGTGCCTCTAAGCCAGGGGTCCCCAACCTTTTTTACCTGTGAGCCACGTTCACGTGTAAAATAATGTTGGAGAGCAACATAAGAATGCAAAAAGTTCACTGCAGTTCCAAATAAGGGCTGTGATTGCTTATTTGGTAGCATCTATGTTGACTGGCAGCCTGTAGGAGGCTCTGTTTGGCAATACACATGGTTTTTATGCAACTAAAGCTTCCCTTTAAGCCAAGAATTCAAAAATAAGCACCTGCTTGGAGGCCACTGAGAGAAACATCAAAAGGGGTTGAGAGCAACATATTGCTTATAAGCCACTGGTTGGGGATCACTGCTCTAAGCTGACCAGAAGTAAAGGACACTTGTAACTGTGAACTCCATTTACCTCTTGTATTACTTTGTCTAGGTGACGTCTTAGCTCGTCTGTGTTATGTGTGAGTTCATTCAGTTTTTCTGACTTTACGTATAAGTCTCTCCTTGCTTCCTCAAGAACAGCGTTGTTTTTGT
Organism: Xenopus borealis; assembly: GCA_024363595.1. Lineage (NCBI taxonomy): Eukaryota > Metazoa > Chordata > Amphibia > Anura > Pipidae > Xenopus > Xenopus borealis. The sequence goes on from CM044439.1 coordinate 125,992,175, forward strand.
TCTGTTCTCTCTTTAAGCTAAGCTCTAGATCAGAAATCATCTTTTTCAAGTTTCCAATTTCAGATTCCTTTGCCTGATCTTTTTCTGTTAGTCTGGTCTGGGTCTCCAGTAACTGCTTCTCTAGCAGGGTTATCTCTGTGGTTAGCTCCTCCGAAGCCTGGGCTATCAGCATGGGTATCTGCAATAACATTAGCAAACATCTTGAATAAGACATGTAGAAAACAATATACTGTACACATTACATATAATCTTTAGAGATGGTAAACTGCACAGAAAGAGAAAGATGTCCTAGTGCCCACAGTGTTTGTATAACTGTTTCTGGCAGCTGTGGAAAATTTGTGAATCAAAGCCTGTGTCTCCACTGATTGATACTCCACAGAGGTGCATTCTGGTCACTTATGGTCTCAAAAGTAAAATTTGGGGCTCATATAGAAGGTGGGGTTATTGGTGGGTTTGTGCAGATAATAGGAGGGGTTTTGACATAATGAGAAATTCAGTGTATACCAGGGGTGTGACCATACATGGGACAAGGATGAGCTCTTATTAAGTGTCTGCACAGTTTACCCTTTTCGCTGCAGTTCTAGATGAAGCAGCTGCTTTCTGAGACTTGAAGCACATCACTTACTATGGTGTAGTGCTCCTTAATTTAGACTAAGACTATGATCCATGCACATAAAGCACCATGGCTTAGTCTGTACATCAGTATTAAGCAGCCCAGGTTGATTCAAATGAAAGCTTATCGTTTGCACTAGGTGTGGATACACAAGGAGATGGTCAGCTGATCCAAGATGGCGCTTAAGAGCTGCTGTGCAACAAGATGTTAAGCAATGAGATTAATGGAAAGTAAGGATTTTGCTACAAAGTAAACTTAGTGATTAAAAAGGGACAGATGAGGACTAATATGGGGCAAAATAAAAATGTGCTGATTTTCCTTGTCCTTTAAAGAAAACTAAAGCCTAACTAAAGAAGTAGCTAGAAATATTGTACATGATGTTTTGGGCTTCCGTACCAGCCCCAGGCAACCACAGCCCTTTAGCAGTAAAGATCTGTGTCTCCCCAGTAGATGCCCCAGCAACTCCCCATCTTCTTTTCTGCTGATTCACTGATTCACATGCTCTGTGCTGCTGTCACTTACTGAGCTTAGGGACCCACTCACAATATACAGTACACTAGGGGGCACATTTATTAAGGGTCGAAGTGAATTTTCGAATAAAATAAAAAAATTTGACTATCGAATAGCCCAAAATTCGATTCAAATTGAAAAAAATCCAAACTTCTAATTTAGAAAGTATTGTTTCTTTAAAAAACTTTGAATTCGACACTTCGCCACCTTAAAGCTGCCAAATTGTCATTGTAGCCTATGGGGGACCTCCTGGAACCTTTCCTGAAATTTCTTGGAAATGTTTTTTTGTTTAAATCATTTCGAATCAAACGATGCATTCAAAAATTTTTATTAGATCGAAAACAGCCCTATTTGATCGAAATAGGTCCATTTTCGATCAAATTATAGCCTTTAAAAAAAAAAAATTGATGGTCGATTTCCAAAGTTTTTTCACTTTGAAATTCGACGATTAGTAAATCTGCCCCATAGAATCACAATATAAGGTTGATTAGTAATTAATACAATTAGTAACTACATGGCAGCACAGAAACCAGTGCAGTTAGAATCAGAATTTAAAGTGATACTGACACTTTTGCTGAGAGGTTTGTTTTTGTATATCATTGTTAGTTGAAGTTCCTAAGCCTGACTCT
>CM044439.1:126007480-126049576 GCA_024363595.1 Xenopus borealis
TGTATGTATAGATATGCTATAGGTGCTAGAATTATCTTTATGTTTTTACCTTTGCATCCCTGCTCTCATTACTCAGAATTCTTTGCCTGAGGGCATCCTGCAGCTGTTCAATTCTGTTCTGATAGGAAACAAACTTCAGTTCTCTGCAAGACAGCAAAACTTCTTATTAATAAACAATTAATAAACAGATTAATCAGCACACTGGCATCTAGAGTGATGCACTCTCCTCACTCCCTTTAATTGCAATGCCTACAGTCTGTTAAGCTGCATTACTTCAGCACAAAAAAAATCTGTAGCAGTAAAGCATTAGTTATCTACTGAAATGTTATTGACATGATGTAAAAAGAACTTGAATGTAAACTTCTGACTCAAATTCTGCATGTGGTTGTACATCAGGGTCATTTTATAATTTAATGGCTCCAGCTCTGCCCACCTAATATTTTTCTATAGATAATGAAGCACCTTTCATGTTGCAAAGCAACAATTTCTTCTTGAGACTGTTTTAAAACTTCCTTCAGTGCTTCCAGTTCACTCTCTAAACGCTGAGCTCTTCTTTTGCCATTTTCCCTGGCCCTTTCTTTCTCAGCAAGGTCTTCCTGTAACTGATGACTCTTTTCTTGAAATTGTGCCAGCGAATCTTCTTTCTCTTTTAGTTCCTTAGTAAGTCTGGGAAATAAACAGTAAGACCTTAGAATTACTGAACAAGGAGGGACGTAGTTATGAAAAGCAGAGAAGTATTTGTTTAGGAAGTGGGATTTGAATACTAGACCTCTTGGCTGTGGTGCAGTAATCAAAAATATTTTAACACCTTCCAATAAAGTAGACAAAAACCATCCTTGCCTCAGTGCCTCATGGTTAAGTGAGTACTATTTCACTATTTAGAGTTAATCTGTCTACAATAGTTAAAGGGATACTGTCATGGGAAAACATGTTTTATAGAATGCATCAGTTAATAGTGCTGCTTCAGCAGAATTCTGCACTGAAATTAATTTTGCAAAAGAGCAAACTGATTTTTTATATTTAATTTTGAAATTTAACATGGGGCTAGAAATAAACTTGTTGGTTCAGGATAAATTTTTTATGGTATTTTGAATTATGTGCAGTGTAAACTAGAAATAAAAACTACACCATAAAAATCACGGCATTTAAAGGGCTTGATACGCCATGCTGGCCATTCTTGCCTGCCTTGTACTAAAACATTGTACCTTTGCAGGCAGCCTTAGCATCCAATCCAAGACATGATATTGTTATTTTACAGGCAGGAGACAGATAAAAGATATCTATACATTGAGTGATTTCAAATAGAAATCATAAATTGATCTTTTTAGGAACAATTATGTTATCAATTGTCAGAAAACTGACCCCATGCCTTTTTATATTTTGTGTTGTTAAATCAGCCTTTGTGACTGTATGAATATTTCACAATAAGCCTTTTTTGTATCTACCTGCTTGTTGCAGGACCTATGTTTTGAGTGTCCTTGAGTAAAGAACCTACTTCCCTGAGGAGTACTGGGAACAATCAGAGCCACCCTACTTTCAGTGCAGCATAAATATACTAAAGCTGGAAAACATTGAAGAAATTAAAACTATTTTAAGAGCTATGTTGCCATGGTAAATGACCACACTATTCTTTGCTATGTTAGTACTTCCCTGCTTCCACTTTATGCGAGGTAAATGAAAAGTGATACATTTTGATGTGAAATACAGCTGAAGGGTATGTGAGATATGTTTATTATTTCTGTGCAGCAATGCAAGAAGTGGGATGTGTCTTAGAAATATAAAGAATACTTCTACATGCCTCCCCCACCTGTTCAATGAACACAAAGTTGTATTAATAAGGGAAGCGCAGGTCTTTTACTCCATTCTAGAGAGCAAGAACCTATGCCCACAGTTGTTGACAGCAGTGTAGGAAGCACAAAATGAATCTCTGAGGGTACTGTAGGAAAGTAAAGAGTGGCACAATATATTAATAAGCAGGTTTTGCTATTATCTTACATCAACCTACTTCCGCCTCGCCTTTGTTGACAGAAAAGTACAACACAGCAGATGCTCCTGAAATCAACTCACTATTCTAGTCTTCATTGACTTCTGCCTTAAGCATCATATTTAATTTTAGCATCTTTGGCATAGATAAAGGAAATTGAAATAAATAGCAGCACAATAAAGGATAAATTCTGTTTTATAATATCATAGTACTCTGCAAGTTCAGAGTTTGGGTGCCTTGCAGACATGCATTCATCAACCAGCAAACATGGTTCATCAAGACAATCTAAAGTTGAGAATATCTAGCTGTCCTTGGAACACAAGGGGGGCAGTCCATGGATGATAATTTGCAATGAAGCAGGTATGGCTTTCAACTTGCAATGAAGAACGTATGGCTTTCAACATTGTAGATATACTGGTGTACCTACTATGGCATGACACAAAGCCAAACATACACAGTCCTCAAGCTTTATTTGCCCTCTAATTGTGTTTTTAGCACAAGGGCCTTTTACCCTGTTACAGTAAGTGGGTATCCTGAAGAAATTATATGTTTACTGTGTGGAACCAAAAGAAAAAATAAACAATTAGAACCCTTTTCATCTAAAATAACATACACAGCTGACTTTCCTGGTGGTGATGAGTATTGAATTTTACCAAAATAAAGACTGAATAATATCTGGGTAATAAATCACTAGCAATGTGAAATCCTTAGATAACCTAGATCCAAAACAAGTTAGACATGAATTTTGCAGAGAAGTGGCTTCACGCCATTTGTTGCTATTTCTGCTGCATGTGAACTACATTGTTATGCTCCATATTCTGCTACTGGGCTACTGGTGGCTTTTAGGGAAGACAGATACATACAGCAACCGTTACTGAACAACCTACATATATGCTCTAGCAAACCAACTGATTGCTCAAACTGTTTTCTTATTATTACCTTACAGTTCCTACACAGATTCCCACCCTTAGATTGTCCTGATGAAAACCTAGATTATAAACGAACTCTACAGTGAAGGAATCTAGTCACAATTTATAAAAAGTATTTTGAGTTTATAATCAGGTAGTGGGAATTGGATCCATAATGACCCAAGGCATAGAATACTGCCACCCTTCTGAATTTTCAGACATGCTAAAGACAAATAATAACATTAAAATATTAAATCTACCTTAGTTCGGCAGTGTCCTTATCATACTCCATTCTACGAAGTCTTGTGAGTAGATCATTCACTTCCTTTGATTTTGTCCTGAGTTTGAGGAAAATACAAGACAAGAAGATAAGAAGCTTTTTTTGAATAATATACAGGAAATGATCGGACACTGGGTAAAGAATGTACACACTTTGGCCATTAGTCTAACAGCATGCTGATTTCCTTCCAAGAAAAATGTTACCAATGGTGCATAAGGGGGCAGCAAGATACCAGTTAAAAGCCCAGTGAGATGTAAGCTAATAATAAATATTTACATGCTCCTGTGTAGTTGCAGCTGGAAAGGTTGAATCAGTTCATTTTCCAATAACTATTGTAAGAAAACTGCATATAAAATATATTGTAAGTTATAATCATTAATTAATGCTGTGATCTTTGGACCCACATCAAAACTTATGGAACTACCAGTTGATAGTTGCATACTTATCTATATACAATAATTTGGAGTACTTCTGGTTACACCCTCTTAATCTATCACAATATTTTATATATTTTTGTATATAGTTTATAACCACTCTGCTATGTAATTAATGTTAGAATTTTGTTTCAATGCCTTTTTGTTTGAATTTGTGAATGTTTAGCACTGCTCGCAATCTAAAATCAGTTGTTGGAGAATATTACATTGCACATTTTCGTTTAGCATTAACAACTGCTCTGGAGTTTTCTTGCTTGTTCGCAAAAGCCATTTGTTGGCGAACTTTGTGACAAAGTCATTGAGGTAAAAAAGGATGCAGACATGGTCCCTAACTTTCGCAGATGTCTTTGCACAGGTTTTCTGAGCTAGTAAAACAAAGTACAATACCCAAATAGAGTTGTGCATTTTCTGTCTGGACTGAAAAGACAACTCATTCTTTTAGTTTTCCATGCTGTACTTGATCAGTGACAGTTTGATTCTCCCAGTTTAAGTAGACATCTCGTTTACAAGAATATCAGGCGTCATTATAAGCACCTGTCCTGCAGTTTTTCTGCTTAGTACACTGCCAAACGTGCTTGTTCCAGTATTACTTGGAAGTGAATGGTGCTGGGCTGGCACTAACCGGAACACACTCCAAAAAATAGATGTAGTAAAAAAAGGTATTTATTGGAATAAAAACATCACAGCAAAAGCTTGGCGTGTTTCGTTAAGTGCTACATCTATTTTTTGGCGTGTGTTCCGGTTAGTGCCAGCTCAGCACCATTTACTTCGCAGCTATATTGTCTTTTTTGAGCTGAAAGTTTGGGGCTTTGTGCAACCGGATCCCACAATTCTATAGGGTAAGTCGACCCCATTATAATAATTATTACTACGTTTTGAGCTCTCACTGAACAGTTCCCTATTCATATGTTCCAGTATTAAGTGCTTTTCTGTTGTCTTTGAAAACAGAGATAGATGGCTAATAATACATGCTAACAAACTAGGCGTCACTTTCTTAAACATCATTAAGTTGATCTAAAACTTGGCTAAGGCAAACAACAGGTGATGGGGTTTTATAGTAACTTGCTAGGTGTTGATCATGTTTGTAAGGATCCACAGATCAGTGTGAAATCAATGTTGTGGTGCTGTGATATAATGTCATGAGGACATTGTGTTTTTTTTACTAAATTCATATTCAGAATGCTCTGTGGTTTCCTTGTATCAGTGCCGGATTGTAGGTATATCTTGCTGTAGTTCCTAGGTGCAAATTTCTGTCTGAACTTTATTGACTTTTTGAACTGTTACAGTTTCTAGTTTGTTTTCTGTCTGTCTCCTGAATTATACTCTGGTACATTGCATCATAGACTTTGTTCTGCAATACCTAGTGCTCTGCTTCCTACTCACTCCTTGCTTCTTGGTCCTGAGGGACTTGCAGCATGACTGGATCATAATAAATAAAAGTGATACAATAAAGTGTGCTGGGCAAGAAGAGGGCCACAGAAAAGAACACTGCAAGGCTACATGCAGCCTCTCTGAACCCATATGTGGTGTTGCTGTACAGCTGTGGTATAGATACTGTATACTTCTATTCTTCTTTTAGCGGTTTTTAGAGTAATTGTCTCTGAAGGGCTGGGGAAATTATGATTGTTTTAATGTGAACTATTGCAAACCCTCAACAGATTGTTAAAAACATTCAAGATAGGGTCAGTTGACATTAACATTTTCTGCAGATTTCAAATGATTTCCTATAATCATACAATTTTTGCTTTGGCTAATTCATGTATTTGTTCTTCTGCACTGAGACAGGATCCAACAGAAAGTAGCCATAAAAATACGTATACAATCTATCACTTTTGCATTATGAACCTGCATATGGCAAGTCACTATAGCCTTGGAAAAAAATAAAAAGAAGAACATAGAAGGATCAGATTCATATAGAAAGACAATCAAAAAGACCATGGTGGACATAAGAAATGCATCAATTAAAAGCACAAAGATTAAGAAAATACTTAAAGAAACATAATAGAGCAACTATTGAATTAGGGATAATAATTGTTACTTTAAAGGGGTGGTTCCCATTTAAGTTAACTTATACTATGTTATAGAATGGCTAATTCTAAGCAACTTTTCAATTGCCCTTCATTATTTATTTTTTATAGTTTTTAATTTGTCTTTTACTTCCAACTTTCAAATGGGGGTCACTAACCCCATCTGAAAAACAAATGCTCTGTAAGTCTACATATTTATTGTTATTGCTACTTTTTATAACTCATATTTTTATTCCTGTTCCAGTCTATTATTCAATTTGGACTCTAGCAACCAGATTTCTGGAAAGCAGCTAAATAACTAAAAAAAACACAAATAATAAAGAATTATAATCGGTTGCAAATTGTCTCAGAATATCCTTCTACATCATACTAAAATTTAATGGCGAACAACCCCTTTTAACTTATACTTCAGAACGCAACATTTGGCTGTCCCTATGCAGTGGATTAACATAAATGCTAAAATATCCCACTGTAGAACAAGAGAATTATCATATACATTGGAATTATCATATGCATTGGATTTGTTATCCTGAAGGCTATTCTCAATAAATTTCCAAATTACAGGAAGGCAATCTTCCATAAACTCCATTTTAATAAAAGTTATTTCCTTTTTCTCTTTAATAATGAAACAGTTGTACTTCTTCCAAGCGAAGAATCTTTATTGGAGGCAAAACAATCCTATTGGGTTTTATACATGTTTAAATTTATGTTGTATATATTGTTTGTTATTTTTTAATGTATTGATTATATAATTAAGGTCTAGAAATTATGGAAAGGTCCCTTATCCAGAAAAACCCAGGTCAGTACATAAACCAAGACCAAATGTACTATTTATCTTTGCAGTCTGGTAGTCACAATTTCTTCCATTGGTTGATGGTCTAAGTCTTTTCTATTCAGGCTATTTGAGTGGCTGAAATGGATTTCTCCTTTACACTTCACCTGTGAGATGATGCTTTGTCATTACCAGTTGATAGTGATGGGCGAATCTACCCCGAAAAATTCACGGCGAATAAATTAGCCATCACTACCAGTTGAAGCTAAAAGTTGTTTTCAATTGATGAGGTACTGCTGATGTATTGCTTACATGGAGTAAAGGAAACATTGTTTACCATACTTACTGAAATGTTCTTTTCCTGGCTACTCTTAGTCAATATTCCCGCTCTTTCTTTTTGTTGACCTAAATTATTTATCATCTTCCTAGGGCAGGGTCTCTGCTTTAATATTTTGGAAGATGGGAACTTTTCTGCTCTGTCAGTGAGGGGCAGGGAACTCTACCCATATGTATTGCTAACATGAAAAAAATTTAAGTTGAAATTTTCTGCTAGCATGAAAAACTATTTTCACTTTGTATCTGCTTTTAAAATCATACCTATTATTATTCTCTAAAATTATACCTAAAAGCAATATGAGCTTTGTGAAGTATCATGGGATACTAAATTAGTAAATAAAAAAAAATAATGATTTGAATTGTTCTCTTTTCTCTGTTTCAGCAGTTACATACCAGACAATTCAGCGGTAATTTAAATGTAGACCTGGTATGACCTGTTATTTGAAAAACCTCATTAATACTGAAAGTGATACTGTCATGGGAAAACATGTTTTCTTCAAAGATGCATCAGTTAATAGAGCTGCTCCAGTAGACTTCTGCACTGAAATCCATGGCTGTTGTTTTTCCTTCTCAATGTAACTGAATGGAATACAGTGGGACATGGGTTTTTACTATTGAGTGCTGTTCTTAGATCTACCAGGCAGCTGTTATCTTGTGTTAGGGAGCTGTTATCTGGTTACCTTCTCATTGTTCTGTTGTTAGGCTGCTGGGTGGGGGAAAGGGAGGGATGATATCACTCCAACTTGCAGTACAGCAGTAAAGAGTAACTGGAGTTTATCAGAGCACAAGTCACATGACTTGGGGCAGCTGGGAAATTGACAATATGTCTAGCCTCATGTCAGATTTCAAAATGAAATATAAAAAAATCTGTTTGCTCTTTTGAGAAATGGATTTCAATGCAGAATTCTGCTGGTACAGCACTATTAATTGATGCATTTTGAAAAAAAAAAAAATTTTTTCCCATGGCAGTATCCCTTTAAACCAATCAGTCATTGGCCAGGATATATCTTACTGAACACGTACATAAGGCATGTCTATAACTGTAGGCAAACATGTCTCCATAGATTTTCCTTAATTGTAAACCCAAATATATTGTCTGTACCATTTGTGTTGCTGTGGAGACACATATTTACACTAACAGCATGTTCCTTTAGAATGCTGTCTGGGATTTGTTTTTAAACAATATGCTGAAACTAAAAAAGAATGTATTTGCCTTAATACTGAAAGTTCCCATCACAGCTATGAGTTAATGATGAAGTAATCACATGAATGAGGCTTCCATTATTTAGTTAACGGTTGATATTCATTGTAGGATATTGCTTTTCCACATCTTGAAATATTTATAGAACTCATTTAAATTGCTGGGGTAAAACCGCTTGTGTTTATTGTCATCATTTCACATGATATTTTATAATAGAACAGAGCCGTGTCTCCATGAGCAGCCCTCCCCAGACAAATCACACTGATCCCTATCAGCAAAGTATTAGGCGCAAAGCCATTACTTTACTAAAGGTCAAATCATGCCAGACAGATAACATTCAATATAATAGCACACATTCTTTACTTTGCAGCCTCTTATTCTCCTGAGAGGGCATTGTACTGAAATATTACACAGCTATTTCCAGAAGAATAAAAAAAGGAACGCACATTACTTTCTATGACCCTTTATCGTTTTGCTAAATCTCCCAGAACCTGGTCCTGTATGTTGTATTTAAAGGTCACTCTTTCACTTGGAAGAGATTTTTTTTTTTTTAACTTTCAAATAGTCTAAACAATGACTCTATAATTTCTCTATGAGTTGAAGTTCCAATATTGCCTGTCCCCAATGTTGTTAAAGAATGTGACAGCCAAAGATGGCATCTGCCAACCCCACTGCACAACTTAGTGGAAGAGGTTGGGGGGTTTAGTTCTCTTTTAATGCCGCAGACTAAAAATAATAACAGTTCAAATGGCAGTTTTTTGTTTTGCTAGTGGCAATTTTCAAACCTTGCACAGTCTACTGTAATGTGGCAACCTTCAATAAAATATGCCAACCATAATATTCTGTGTATGAATTATGCCTTTATCCGTTACTATATAAGGCTGATTGCATATGTTTTTCCATCTGCGTATTTAAGCCAATATAATGCCCCTAAAACCCCCTTGCCTTTAAAGGAGAACTAAACCCTGAAAATAAATAGGACTAAACATGCCATATTTTATCGACTGAACTTATTGCAACAGCCTAAACTTTTAGCTTGTCAATAGCAGCAATGATCCAAGACTTCAAACTTGTCACAGGGGGTCACCATCTTGGAAAGTGACACTCACATGCTCAGTGGGCTCTGAGCAGCTGTTGAGAAGCTAAGCTTAGGGGTCATCACTAATTATCAAACAGAAAGTGAGGTTGGCCTGCAATATAAGCTGATGCTACAGGGCTGATTATTAAATTCTGATCCAAATTTCACTGGTTTCTGTGCTGCCGTGTAGTAATTATCTGTAATAATGACTAATCAGCCTTATACTTTGACATTTCTATTCTATGTGTACTATATATTGTGAGTGGGTCCCTAAGCTCAGTAAGTGACAGCAGCACAGAGCAAGTGAATCAGCAGAAAAGAAAATGGGGAGCTACTGGGGCATCTTTGGAGACACAGATCTTTACTGCTAAAGGGCTGTGGTTGCCTTGGGCTGGGACAGAAACCCAAAAATTTCTAGCTACTTCTGTAGTATAACTTTCCTTGTCCTTTAATTTGTCCTTCTAACAGCACTGGCAGTTCTTGTCCACCAAAAACATACTAGATATGGGGCAATTATTGGCAAATCTTGCCTAGGGGTGGAGAAAATACCACTGGTACCACAGACTCAGGGGCAGATTTACTAAAGGTCGAATTTCGAAGTTAAAAAACTTCAACCATCGAAACTTTTTAAAGGCCATTTTCGATCAAAAATTAACTGAATAGGTCCGTTTTAGATCAAATGAAAAAAGTTCGAATTGTTCAAATGCATTGTTCGATTCAAATGATTTTCCAAAAAATCCTTCGAATTGCCAGGACTTAAAAAAAATCCTGGTAAAAGTTCTAGGAGGTCCCCCGTAGGCTAAAATGGCAATTCGGCAGCTCTAAGGTGGCACATTTGCAGCTTTTTAAAGAGACAGTACTTCGAAATTAGAATTTTTTAATTTTTTTCAATTCGAATCGAATTTTGGGCCAGTCGAAGTAGCCCAACATTACTTCGAAAATTCGAATTTTTTAAATTCAAATTTAATTCCAAAATTCACTTCAACCCTTAGTAAATCTGCCCCTTAGAGCAAAATAAAAGTAAAACCTTAGTTATAAACATCTAGACCTAACTTATAAACAGGATATATGTTGCATTGCAGGAGTCAGCTTTATTATTTCAGTAGTAAATTTAATATAGAACTCCAGCTGTGTGACTAGAGTAAGAACTCCCTGTTTTGAATATTTACCAAAACCATTTACGTCTGTTTCACTGATCTTTACACGTCAACTGTGTCCATTTGCTTAAGCTGAATTTACAACTCTGTATTTGAAGTACGAAGTGCTGCACAGATTGTCAGCACTACTCAAGACTAAAAACACAGGAATTCAGCTGACCTCCATGAGTCAGGCCTTGGGCAGAACTAATTATAATCTGACTGAGCTTCATGCAGAGTATCACACTGCTTTTGTTAAATAAATACATACTAAGTAGCTTAGCTAAATGTGTTTGTGTGAATACTCAAATCATTATTTTACCTTCCACATACTGTAATAATGTGATACATGCACGCAGGTGTTTTGGTATATAGTGCAATAAAAACGCTTAAAATAAATAATTTGGTAGCAGAATATTTGTACTATGAAACATTTCTAAACAGAGATTTCTAAAGAAATAGGATGTATCTAACCACAGCAATGAGCGATATGGAATCGGTTCGGCCAGGTAGAAGGATTAAGCTGAAACTGAATCCTGCTGAAAAAGGCTTAATCCTGGGCAAATACCGAACTGAATCCTGGATTCGGTGCATCCCTAGTGATTTTTGACATTACTTCTGGTCGACTGGTAATGGTATCTGCTACTACACTATGGGGCAGAATTACTAAATTCGTGTGAATGATTTGAAATTCAATCGAATTTTCAAAAAGATTTGAATTTTTTTGAATAGTTTTTGTGTCCACTTTGACCATCGAATTTTAAAAATTCGATCGAATTGAATGATTCGAATGAAAATCTATTCGATCATTCGATGGTTGAATTACTTGCCCTTTAATTTTTTTATTCGATTGCCGAGTTCGCCAAATTAAACCTACCGAATTGCTATATTTACCTATGGGAAGCTCCCATACCATTCAAATGGTTAAAATCGTTCGATCGTTCGATTAGCATTAAAATCCTTCAAATTCGATATTCGAAGGATTTTAATTCTATTAATATTCAATGGTCAAATTCAAGGTTTTTTTGACCCTCGAATTCAACACTTAGTAAATCTGCCCCTAAATTGCTGGTTAAGCAAAAAGTATCAGCCTAGGGGCGCCCCAAAATATAAATCTGGCCCTGGCAATGGCTCAGATCCCTTTTGTTGATGTGGAAGGATACAATGACTTGTGCATTTATTGCATGTTTTTTTTTTGGTCCAGCATCTTTTTTGTTGCTCAAAGCGAAACAAGCCGCGTTGGAGTTTCAAGTTATATATATATGTTTTCTGAAGGGGAAAAACAACCTATTGCAAAATTGACAAAGAACAACAACATACTGTACAAGGAGTGAACATATGTTCCAGCATAAATGTTTTCAGAACAAGTGTAAGAATTGTGACCCAGTATATTTAGAATAGCCTTTGCCAGGAGAAAATTCTTTTGTTTCTTTTGATTTGTTTCTAGATGTGTTAGAAACTCTTGAATAAAATAAATAAAAGTAGATGTGCTGATTGCATAGGCATACAGTTCTCACATTTTAATATTGTGTAAGGCAGAGCTGTCAACTCCCCCTATTTTATTCGGAGTTACCAGATTTTATGCTTTGTCCCCAGGTCTACCATCACTTTTGTGGATTCCCCCCCCTGATTTCTGATGATTTTGCGGGAAAAAATTTGATGTGCGAATGCACAGACCATTTCAGTAATGTCAGCTGAGATGTATGGGTTTTTGTGACATTAGGAGGGGTATTTGCGCATGTGAGTGACATTATTTTCCTGTTTTGTCACTCCCACTTCCATCATGGAAAATTTTGGAACGCTAGTACACATCATTAATCCCCAACAATGTGTTGTCTGAAGTTAAAAGCTCTTGAAAAAGCAATTTGCAGCTTAAATTCTTTTGGGATAAATATGGTACAGTTTTCAAAAAACTGTTGCATTGAGATAATGACTCTGACCATTGCAAGACATTCACTTTTTTGTTCTTCAGTTTTGTTTACTTCTAAGAAAAGAGGGCTAATAATTATTTCACTGCCAGGTGACTTTCACCCTTCACTTGCATTCACTGACAGGTGATTATATAATATTTTCAATTAGGGATGCACCAAATCCAGGATTCGGCTTGGGATTCTGCGCTTTTCTGGATCGTAATTTGCATATGTAGATTAGGGACAGGAAGAGAAATAACATGAGTTTTCGTCACAAAACAAGGAAGTAAAAATTACACTTTTTCCTTTCCTACCCCTAATTTGCTTATGCTTCTGCAAATTAGGATTCGTTTGGTATCTTTCACTAAAATAGTTTGCCAATATACATTCAATTACCAAAGTATGCAGCATGTTAAGACATTAGAACATTTTCGAATGATGTATACACATTTTCATGGCTGACACTTTGAATACAATAAAGCAATCATACTGTCTGTGTTTTATCTGTCCTAAAAGTAAGATGAACCTAGAAAACCTTAAATAAATTTGGGAAATAAATATTCTGATTACTTAAAAATGGATAAATATGTCTTTCTATGTAAGCTACAAACTTAAAGGGGTTGTTCACCTTTGAGTTAACTTTTAGTATAATGTAAAGAGTGATATTCTGAGACAATTTGCAATTGGTTTTCATTTTTTATCGTTTGTGGTTTTATAGTTATTTAGCTTTTTATTCAGCAGCTCTCTAGTTTGCAGTGTCAGCAATTTGGTTTCTAGGGTACAAATTACCCCAGCAACCCTGCATTGATTTGAATAAGAGACTGGAATATGAATAGGAGAGGGACTGAATAGAATGATAAGGAATAAAAAGTGGCAATAACAATACATTTGTAGCCTTACAGAGCATTTGTTTTTAGATGGTGTCAGTGACTCCCAATTGAAAGCTGCAAAGAAACAGAAGAACATTGCAAATCATTAAAAAACTATGAAAATAATTAATGAAGACCAATTGAAAGGTTTCTTAGAATTGGTCCTTCTACAATATACTAAAAGTTAACTTGAAGGTGAACCAACTCTTTAAGCTAACTGCCTTTAACTTGCATTTTGTAGCGTTTTATCTCTCACAGGAAATCAAGAACAATACAGAATCGCTAAAATAATATAAAACAAAACAAAGGCAGCAATAAAAAATATTTTTCTACAGTGAGATCAGTAATCAAATTTTAGTTTCACTAGTCCCCTAGTGCAATTAAGATTTTGCATGCACAAAACAGCACGCGGAAATCAAAATTATACAGTGTGCTGTTCCATTATCTAGCAGAAAAGTCTGTTGGGCAGACGGTGGTGTCCACATATTGCTGGCCATATATTATTGCCTCTTAAAATGAATAATTTCATCTAAAAATACAAAAAGATTACTATTTTCTTTTTGGACTTTTCATAAATGAAAGCTGTTCCATTTGCCTTTCAAATGTATTCAATTGCCCCAAAAAAAATATGAACCTTTTTTTACTAACATAGGGGTTCCCAGAAATGTGATGTTTTTCGTGTTATTAACACTTTCCTGAACCATAAAATGTTTCAGACAGCTCATCAAAGCATTGATGGCGTTTATCAATGTGTCTATTTGCTACATCCTTTGAGCAGTTTTCATTTTGTGCCATTAGGTCTGAGCTATTATCTGGGCTCTAAAAGCCCCCTGACTTGAAAATTAACAAGCATTAAATTAAGTAAAGGTCCCCATAGATCTTTCTCTGCTGAACGACCAATCTTAGTGGAGTCCGACCAATCTGTCAAATTTCTTGCGGTTAGTGGGATACCAGCGATCGTACAGCTTACGATTTTTCGTCCGACGTCGGTCTGAAAATTGATCGGCCAGGTTAGAGAATATTTATCAGTCCCCATGCAATCTATCTATGTTTGCAGGGCCAAGCAGGCAGCGACCCTTCAGTTTTGCTGGCAATATCACCTGAAATGATCTTTTTAGTTGATGGACACATCAGGCATTTAAACGATCGTTTTGAGACAATCATGATCTCACTATAACCATTGGATCTTTCAAAAATCTTTACGTGTATGGCCAGCTTTAGTTAGACCATTGGGGGGGCAGTTTGGAAAATCAATTTTCTGAGCTGTCCAATCTTGATCCCGGCAATCAGAAAGTAACTAATAATTATAATTTTATCACTTATGTTTCTATTCCTATGGTTATTGGCACAACAACCATTGGCAACTGTTTTAAAATAGCAATGTCTACATCAGACTAACATTAAATTTCAAGGTGAACTGTCCCTGTAAAGGGGATGTTAACTTTAGGGAAACTTATTTCTATGCTGTCCCTGTTGACATAAGAAGCATTTAAACAAGGAACTTGTTTAAAAAAAAATGCCCATTTTATTTGCTTATCTGGTTGGGTAGGTTCTTTAAAAAAACAAATCAGTTATTTTGTTTTACGTTGGCAATAGGGGCAGCATAGAAAGAAAATCTCCATAGTAGACAATCTCCTTTAACAGCCTTTGAATAACTATGATTTAACAGTTACCAAGCTTCTGATCATTTTTCATCTAAGCGATTTTTAGGGTTCAAGTGAAAAATGTAATAGAAATATCCTATTCTTGTCTATAAACTAATTTCCAAATAAATAGCCCTAGAGTAAATCCCTGTCTTTAAATAAACAGAACAAAACATAGGATAGTGCATAGGATTTTGCCTCTGGGATCTGAAAAACCTTGTTTTCATGTAGATTAAAATAAATATTTAAATTCAGAGTAGTGATTAAACGGCTTCCTCAAGAGAATGTAATTTAGCAACACTGCAAATAAATTGTTGCTAGGCATATTAAATATTTGCAGGTTGTTATGTATTTGTTCTTAAAACTCATATATTTGAAAGAAGGGCCAGCTCAGAAATCCCCAAAGCCACTTTGGTTCACTTACTGTAGAAATGTAAATGAAAAAAATGTAAATACAAGTGTTTATAGGCAAGCATGAACCTCAGAGTGCAAAAAGAGATTTATCTGGGTTCATAATGCATACATTCTGAATATGACCAGCTAATATAACTGTATACAAATATTCTACCTTTCCCCACCCAGCTGTTAAAATATTTTTTGTGTTACAAACTGAATTAAAAATTAATTTAAGTGGGCAATTTGATAGGTGTAACACTTTTAGGTGCAAAATATTTGAATGGTAACACAAATATTCATTAAACATTTGTTGGTTATATAAATATTTACCTTCCCCCCCACCCCCAGAATAAATTTGACTTTATAATATATGTTGTGAAACCTGCCCTGACAGGGTGAGCATGGTTGTGAGTATGGGGAGATAAACTGACAGTATTCTGTTGTGGTGGAAGTGCTGAGAGACAGCACAGTGGTAGGGGTGGGTGAGCAAGAGTATTGACAAGAGGTACTTGCCTTGTGGCTATCTAATAAACATGACCTATGTGAAGAAAATCTTCCACGAAGAACGAGCCAATATCACTCACAAACAGCTGTACAAATCTGATATTTCAATACCCCCATAAGCCTTGCAACTGTAATTGCTGCCAAAGGTGTTCTCTACTATGTATGGCCTCAGGGAGTCAGTCGACCAACAAATTACATTTTTTGATTAACAATAAAAAAATACTTTGTATCTTGAAAGTGTGAAGTTGTGTAAACCAAACAATAACATTCTTAATTAAACACAGGCTCTTACAGGGTCCCAAAAAGCCAGAACTGGGCCATGAGCATAGTGCAGAATTAACGAGTCGCGTCAAATTGGACACCGGCCCGCCAAATAGGACGCAGGCACGCCAGATTGGATGCCCTCCTGAACCCACCGGTCCTCGCTACACCGGTCCCCATGCCAAAAGAGGTTGGGGACCCCTGGGCTGTAACACATCAAACTGTGAAAATACAAAGGGGCAGGGTGAATGCTTGTGCAAGGAAATATGTATAGACAACGTCATGAATAAGGAAGCATTGTATGCTTCTATATGCTATATATACTATATATATCTATAATACTCCTATATTAGTAATACACTGGGGGTCACTGCTGCTCTCATGGTTTTACTTTGTCAACAAGTTATAACATTCACAGTCTGGGTGCAGTTTGATCTCTGCTCAGTTGCCAAAGCTAAAAGGATGAACACAATTGCACTCAAGGGCACATCTTGTTAATCTGATTCAGACAGACATTTGCATTGCTGAGAACTGACTAACAATCAATAGGTGCAATATTGTATAAGGGTGTAAATCCATGCTTGTATAGCTACTTACCATGGGATGCAATTATGTTAGGAGTGGTATGCATTTTCCCTCTACCTGACCCTCTAAGTGAAAATAACGGGTATCTAATACCAGAACCTGTGCCACTTACAGAGGTAAGCAAAGGTAAGCGTTTTCATGACAACATCCATTCTATATATATGTGTGTGCACT
The DNA here is from genome assembly GCA_024363595.1 of Xenopus borealis. Taxonomy (NCBI): domain Eukaryota; kingdom Metazoa; phylum Chordata; class Amphibia; order Anura; family Pipidae; genus Xenopus; species Xenopus borealis. The sequence goes on from CM044439.1 coordinate 126,023,979, forward strand.
AGCCAACAGTGCCTGTCAGTGAACTTAATGAGTGGATGTGTGTGGATCTACTGTAAATACACTTTTGGCTTCAATTACAGCTGCAAGTCTTTGGGGGTAAAGACCCCAGCTTTGTGGCAGTGATTTTGGCTGTAAAAACACAGGTGGACAAAGAGTGTGACTGGCCTTAAATCAGGCATTTTGCAAAGAAGGAAATTGGGCCTTTTATTACAGTGTCTCTTTATATCAGGGGTCCCCCAGATTTTTTACTTGTGAGCCACATTCAAATGTAAAAAGAGTTGGGGAGCAACACAAGAATGAAAAATTCCCTTGGGGTGTGAAATAATGGCTGTGATTGGCTATTTGGTAGCCCCTGTGTGGACTGGTAGCCTACAAGAGGCTCTACTTGGCACTATACTTGTTTTTTTATTAAAACTCCTTCCAAGACTGGAATTAAAAAATAAGCACCTGTTTTGAGGACACAGAGCAACATCCAATGAGTTGGAGCAACATGTTGCTCACATGCTACTGGTTGGGGGGATCACTGATTTATATATATTTATCAAAGAGTGAAGTTAAGAGTGAAGTTCCGCCGCTAGAGTGAAATTCCACCACTCTCATTCATTTCTATGGGAATTTTAAAGGCGTATTTATCGAAGGGTGAAATTTCACTTTCACCCATTGATAGATACGCCTTTCAAAATCCCATATAAATTAATTGAGAGCTGCGGAATTTCATTCTAGCGGTGGAACTTCACTCTTTGATAAATTTACCTCTATGAGTGTACCTCTCAGTAACATAGTAGCAATCTGAGCTGCCAATCCTGAGGGTGTGATGGCAGCAGAGGAATGTTTGTAGCCAAAACTAATGACAATACATACAACGTTACATAATATGTTGACGTATCTTAAATACATGTTTTAGTAATCATATTAAGTATAAGACAGAAAAAAAACCAGAGGCAACTTCAGACTTAACTCTGTCCATAAAGTGCACAAAATCATTCATCTCTGCTTTAAACAAATTCAGAAGTAATAAAAAAAACCAAAACACTTACACAACAGTTTCCTTTTGATGGTTAATTTCTTTAGTCAAATTCAGTAGATTCAGTTCTGCAGTTTCCTTCTCTTGCTGTAGATCTGTATGGGAAGTTATAGCAATTAGCTTATACTCTGCTATTACCTAATATAATTCTTCTAAAGAATAAGAACAGAGGTCATGTATTCACAGAATAACCAAAGAAAATAATTGGTTATTAAGCAGTTGGGAGTCCAAGTCCAGCTCTTGCCTGACTACATGCAGGTTGGCAGACACATCGAGGATTATTTATTAAAACTCAAATGTATCTCATCTTTTTACTAAACCAAGCTCAACCATACTCCCATCCACAATTTCAACTTGTTTATTAATAAAATAACTTGAAACCTGCTATTGTTTCTCCTACTCAATGTAACTGAATGGGGGTTGCAGTGGGACATGGGTTTTTACTAATGAGTGTTGTTCTTATATGTACCAGGGAACAGTTATCTGGTTACCTTCCATTTGCTCCACTGATGGGCTGCTGAGGGGAAGGAAGGGGGATGACTGATGTTTATAAGAGCACCGGTCACATGACTGGGAGCACCTGGGAAACTGACAAAATTAAATGTAATACAATCTGTTTGCTCTTTTGAAAAATGGATTCCACTGCAGAATTCTGCTTGAGCAGTACTATAAACTGAGGGATTTTGAAAAAACATTGTTTTCCCTTGACAGTATCCCTATTATTTTTAGTATACAAAATATGGTGATCCAAATGAAGGAAAGACTAGAAAATCCCAGGTCCCAAGCTTTCCAGAGAACAGGTCATATACCTGTTTAGTGTGTGGCTCTGTCCTAGACTGTAAATGAAGATCACTTTGTAAATCTATCAACAACAATGATATACAATGTGAGGCTATTCTGCTGAACAAAATAATAGTGGAATGAGGAAGCATGATGATTACAAGTCATATATCTTTTTACAAGCTATTGTTCAATCAGCACAGAATGTGGGTGGTTTATGGTTTAAGTCACAAGCATTCCTTTGAATATTTCCCTACAAAATATTTAAAGTCATTGTTCTTGTAAGATTTATTCACATGAAATTGTTGCCATTAATCGTTACACTGGAATGCCCTGAAAGGCACCTAAGAGGAAAAAATAAAAAAGGTCTCTTGTGAAATCCTACACAGATGTGAAGTTTGTGTGCGAGTTTGTTCTCCATTGCTAGGAGATTAGCACAGGGCAAGCGATTACAGTGGAGAAAAAAGAAACGGACGGTCTTGCTTCACATAAAAGGAGCTGCTGAAATGATACTGTTATTCAGCACTAGAAATCACTGTAAACTCATACAGACCAATGTAGAGAAGTGGGGGCTGCATTTTGCTAATAGAGATACAGAATAGGGCCCTTCTGAAATAGAACAGACCTGATAAGAGAGAGGAAGAAAGTAGTCTTTGTTATGGTAAAGTGCCTGTGCTTACATATCTATATTTTCAGAAGATAGATTTGTTTGGGTTTTTACAGCCCTTTTACAATGCCAGCTTTGACTAAATAAAGATAAACTAAACAAAATAGGCCAGTCATTGCTACAAGACTTTGAAAGACTGTTGATAGTGTGGGGTTTTCTGTTGCCAAGTTAGTCTTTTCTGTCATACTGTACCCCTTGCCATCCAATAATATGACAACAACCTTTGGGTAACACATTATGTTTTTAAAGGGGAAATAACTCTTAAAGCATTCCTGTCCACAAAAAAAGTCATTTTGCACAAACAAGATTTTGAAATGATGCAGGCTTGCCTTAAAGGAAGAGTATACCCCCCAAATGAATACTTGAGCAACAGATAGTTTACAACAAACTAAGTTGCATATTAAACAATCTTACCAAACTGGTATATATAGTTAAGGAAATCTTGCCCTTTTACATCTCTTGCCTTAAACCACCATTTTGTGATGGTCTGTGGGCTGCCTCAGAGATCACCTGACCAGAAATATTTCAACTCTAACTGTAACAGGAAGAAGTGTGGAAGCAAAAGACACAATTCTGCCTGTTAATTGGCTCATGTGACCTAACTTTATAGTTTGTTTGGTATGTTTGTGTGCACCGTTGAATCCTACGATCCCAGGAGGCTGTCCTTATTTTTTAAAATGGTTATTTTCTATTTATGATTACTCAATGGCACATGCTACTAAAAAAGTGTATTATTATGAAAATGGTTTATTTACAAGAAGCAGGGTTTTACATATGAGTTGTGTTATGAAATATCTGTTTATAGAGATCTACATTGTTCGGGGGGTATAGTTTTCCTTTAATTACACAGACAAGTTCCATTGCTCAGCCATCAGTTTAGATCAGTGATCCCCAACCAGTAGCTCATGAGCAACATGTTGCTCTCCAACCGCTTGTATGTTGCTCTCAGTGGCCTCAAAGCAGGAGCTTATTTTTAAATTTCAGGCTTGGAGGCAAGTTTTGGTTGTATAAAAACCAAGTATACTGGCAAACAGAGCCTAAATGTAAGTTAATAATCCACATAGGGGCTACCAAATAGCCAATCACAGCACTTATTTGGAACCCCAAGAACATTTTTCATGCTTGTGTTGCTCCCCAACTCCTTTTACTTCTGAATGTTGCTCACGGGTTCAAAAGGTTGGGGATCACTGGTTTAGATGCATTCTACATCATTATCTATGCAAACAAATGGCATGCAAATGGACATGTACACTGTCCAGGTGTTCCATTTTAAATGCACTCCATGAAACATTTCCCCTAAAATTGGGTCAGGTGCCAGAGAGAAGTAGGGATGTGACAATGCAACTTAATGGGGTAGTTTACCTTAATTTTATAATGGCCCTTCGCCTGTAATTTAACTTTTAGTATGTTATAGAATGGCCAATTCTAAGCAGCTTTTCAATTGGTCTTTTTTTTTTTATAGTATTGAATTATTTGCCTTCTCTTGACTCTTTCCAGCTTTCAAGTGGAGGTCAATGACCCCATCTTAAAGGAAAACTATACCCTGAAAATGAATACTTGAGCAACAGATAGTTTATATCAAATGAAGTGACATATAAAATAATCTTACCAAACTGGTATATATATATTCAAGTAAATATTGCCCTTTTCCATCTCTTGCCTTGAACCACCATTTCGTGATGGTCTGTGTGCTGCCTCAGAGATCACCTGACCAGAAATATTTCAACTCTAACTGTAACAAGAAGAAGTGTGGAAGCAAAAGACACAACTCTGTCTGTTAATTGGCTCATGTGACCTAACTTTATAGTTTGTTTGGGATGCTTGTGTGAACCATTGGATTGTAGGATCCCAGGAGGCTGTCCTTATTTTTTAAAATGGCTATTTTCTATTTATGATCACATGCTATTAAAAAAGTGTATTATTATGAAACTGGTTTATTTACATGAAGCAAAGTTTAAACAAGTTGTTTTATGCAATATCTGTTTATAGAGACTTACATTGTTCGGGGGGTATAGTTTTCCTTTAAACACAAAGTAAAATCAGTACAGAACCTCTAAAACATGAACAATAGCAAGTAAATAAATCAACAACCAATATTAATTGTTCTCACAAAAATTTTATCTTATCCTATGCTCTTGGCCATCCGGACAGTAACTAGGGAAGTCTCTTTTCCTGGTTGGCAAAATAAAATAACAACCCAACATGTTCCGGATATCTCCTTTGTGTAACCAAGGCACCTGGGGATTCCCTGGGAGACACACACTGGGAAAATAAACATGGATGATTTCTACTCAAAGAAAATTTTGCTTAAATAAAAGAGCTTCCTTATAGTAACTTGTACCAGGATTCATTCAACTGTGCCCAGTACAAGGGAATGCATATGCTCATATATCTTATAGTTTCTCTTTGCCAGTCTATAAGCAAACATAAGGGTCGGTTCCTGTTGCAGCTGTGCCTGGCTATTACCATACTCAGTCACATTGGTTGGATATGCCCCCAGGGCTGCCATCATAACTCACAGGCCCCATACAACACAATTTTCTGAGACCTCTGGTCCCTGCCCAGCCCCCAAGCTCCACCCCAGATCCCACCCACCCACGCTACAGTAAAAAAGCCACAAATACAAAAAAAGTAACCCCCCACATGTTATAAAAACCCATTAGTTTTCAGAACCCCATTAAAAGTTAAAAAAACACATTGGCGGCCAGGGTTCCACATAAGGTTTTTAAAAAAACGTTGGTGGTCAGGGCCCCCATACAAGTTAAAAAAAACTGGAGCCAGGCCCCCCATAAAAATAAAAAAAAACAAAACATTGGTGACCAGGGCTCCCCAATAAATAAAAAAAAAATCTTTGCCCCAGGTGCCCCATTAAATATAGGCAGGGCCCTATATAGTATTAAAATATTAAATTGGCGGCGAAAAAAATAAAAAAAACACATTGATGTTCAGTGGAACTTACCTTAAGGCGGCCATAGACGCACAGATAATATCGTACGAAACAAATTTTCGTACGATATTCGGTGCGTGTATGGTGGGAAATGAGCCGACTAATATCGTCAGAAGATTAAGATACCGGTCGGCTGGTTGATCGGGCTGGATGGAAAATTTTGATCGGAAGCCTTTGAAAGCACCCTGAACATTGGCCATTGTTAGTGCTGAATCGTCAGATACAAGTAGAATTCTATTGTTTCTACCTGTATATTTGACGATTCAGCTCTACACGTGTGTGTTGAAACGAACAATCTTTCTTGGAAAGATCTTTTCTGAGAAAGATCGTAATTGTTACATCTATGGCCAGCTTAAGGCTCCTTTCATGACTTCAGGTGGTATATTTATCAAAGAGTGAAGTTAAGAGTGAAGTTTCGCCACAAGAGGGAAATTCCGCAGCTCTCCATTCATTTCTATGGGATTTTTGAAGGCATATTTATTAAAGGGTGAAATTTCACTTTTACCCATTGATAAATACACCTTTAAAAATTCCATAGAAATGAATGGAGAGCTGCGGAATTTCCCTTTAGTGGCGGAACTTCACTCTTTGATAAATTTACCCCAGGTCTTTTTGTGGCTTTAGGTCTTTTCATGGCTTTTGATCTTTTTGTGGCTTCAGGTCTTTGGTTGCTTATGGTTTTTTCATGGCATCAACTACGTTCGTGGCTTTCAAGGGGAGGCTAAATCGTATGGGCAGCATAGCTGGGCCCCCCTTTAGGCCTAGGCCGGTACAGATTTACCCCCTGTGCCTCCTGAAGCTGTATGCCCCTAAGTAGTATTAGGTATGGTTTGTGCCCTGTCTGCCTTACTGATATGGGTTTATCAACCTGTGGCTTTTGGAAAGTAACAACAAATAGTAAGACTGCACAGGCGTTGTGGATAGATGTTGGTGCTTTATGGAAAGCTGTTATGCTACAGGGTACAAAATGTGTAGTTGGTCCTCCCAACACAGGCAGATTAAAGCAGCAAGGAACTGCAGCATTTTGCGAACTACCTGGCCCTCCAGACTGGTATTGAGTCTTAAGCATCAGGTAACAGACATGCATCCAACCTATGAAATGTAGCCTGCTGTACTAGATGCAATTGGCAATATTGCAGCAACCCCAATATAATTGGTGCAGTGCCAGCAACTTCCTACCATGCCAGGTAACATCCTTTATGGAAGTATACTATTTTAGTGTCAAAATTGTGGTTTTTTTTTTTACTTACACCTTTAAGTGAACTATAGCCAACCCCCACAGCTAAAAGCCCATTTTCGCCACCCTCCACTGGCCCCCTACCGGCTTACTCCTCACACACTGTTCTACTAGAATAAGGGGCAGATTTATCAAATTCACATGAATGATTCGAAATTTGATCGAATTTTCAAAAAGATTAGAATTCGAATTTTCTAAAAGTTTTGAAGGCCACTTCGACCATGGAATTTTTAGGGTCGGGTGAGGGTTAGGTTTTGCTCATACTCACTGTACATCTGCAACCATATATATTTGTATTAATATATTGATGATTCAATTTACCATAGCTTTCCAAAATGTATTTTAGGGTATGTGTCCTATTTAAAAACTACAATAAAACAGGAACAACAGCAATACAATTGCTCAGAATGATAGGGAAACATTTGCTCAAAGATGCTCACTTATAGTATGTATGAGAAAAACAAGGAACTGAACCTCAAGACAAAGCAGGCAAGTAAAAGGTGTTACCTACTAAACAGTGTTTGTTTATACCACTATCTACCCAACACAAAACATGCTGCACTTTTCATTTCCTCTGTCCGTTGCACTTCAGTTTTTCTCCTGAGAGGGTCTACAACAAGAAACCACAAAGAAAGATTGTTTTTCCGTTTCATTTTACCTGATCTAACTGTAGAACATTGGTTAAGACAATGTATATGGCTACAATTAAGAAAAGGAATACAAGCAGATGTTGTTAAGCAGGGATAGTGTTTTAAATGAAGTAGTACTCTAATATCTAACTTGTTCTGGCATTTCATCTCATTTCAAACATTTTGTTTCTCTTTGATGTGCATTTAAATAAAGTAATTCATCTTTCCCCATCTTCTTTTTATTGCAGGGACCATTTCTAATATCAGGATGGCATTTATAATTTACTTACTATGGATTACTAAGGATAATATTTTACTAATATCTACCATATTACGTTATATTGAGCAGTTTTTTTAGACTATTTCCATCTGCTTTTCAAGGGTAAAACCGTTCTCTGTGGCAGCAAAAATGACCAGGTAATTATACTCTCCATTACAATGCACCACGTCCCCAAGAAGCTGTGTTTGTTACACAGATATACAACACTAGCAGACATATTGCAAATTGCACGCAACTTACACGCATCTACCATGTACAGGCTGTGTATGTTATGTGTTCTGTACGTGTCCACATACACCACCATGTTCGATTTCAATTACTGACAACAGACAAGCATTTTTGGAGATTTTATGACTTAATAGCACCCTCCCTTATGGACATTACCCTAAGATAGACAGTAGATGAGCTCTTGCCAAGCTGAATGTATAATTAACTTAAGTGAACATGTGGTTCACAGTTAATTTGACCTTTAAATGTTGCCAAAGGGATCTACTGCATCAAGTCAAAACAACAGTTTGGATGTTAAATCTCCCAAGTTTTTTTTTTTTATTAACATCCATCAAGATACACTGGTTATTATTAGAGCTGTTGTTTCTGTTCTTAAAGGAAAAGTAAATGTTTTTCTTTTTCTTTCTGTAAATTTGCTCTAAACAGCCACCCAGATTAATGTACCTTAGTCCCTGCTGCAAGTCTGCTCTGGTTTCTTTGTTATCAGCAGCTTGTTTCCTCTTCTTCCTGGTGCAGAGTGAAGCCCCGCCCCTTAGTTTACTGAGCAGTCCATTTGCTGCTGTTCCACAATAGAGAGGAAGAGGGAGCCAGTGTGTGCATTAGTAAGCTAGTTTCCCCAAGCAAAAGGTGCTGCACACACTGGTCTCTGCTATGTCATAGTATGCAAATGATCTCCAGGACTAGCCACAGAGATAAGGTCAGCTCAGTAAGCTAAGGGGCGGGGCTTCACTCTGCACCAGGAAGAAGAGGAAACAAGCTGCTGATAACACAGAAACCAGAGCAGACTTGCAGCAGGGACTAAGGTACATTAATCTGGGGGCTGTTTAGAGCAAATTTACAGATAGAAAAAAAAAAGGTTTACTTGTTCTTTAAGCAACTATTACCTGTACATATTTGCAATCAGAGAAAAAAAACCCTCTATATGTTCTCAACTCAAAACCAGACATTCAGAAAGAGATGCAATTTATCTGCCTAATTTAAGAGAAAATACAGATGCAGCCACTTGGATTTGTGTGTTAAATGCGTTGTGACTCAGGGTTAATTGAAGAAACTGTGTTATCTAAAGTCATCTTAACTCATTTAATGCATTTAACCTTTTCATTAACATACCAAAGCACCATTGTTTTCAATGGTGAACTCTTTAATTGGATGGGATGATGTGACACAATATTCTGAGATAAGTGAGTTAAATGGGATGTCTGAGTTAAGTTATTCTGTGTCAAATGCACAATCCAAATTGGCTTCATCTGTATAGGGCAGAAAGAGCATGAAAGAGCAATAATCCTATTCAGGGTTAGGAAAACCTGCATTTTTAAAATAACCATATGGTTTTGAACAGGCTGTTGTAGAGATGATTAGTTCAGATGTGAGTCAGTCCTTTATAAGCAGTACCAGGCTACTATCTGAATCTGTGAGTTAGAGTAGTCCATAGGTTCATAAAAGTTATTATCTTTGCATATCAATGTGTAGATAAATCCCCTATTTCCAGATTTCTGAAACAGATTGTAAGAATAACCAGCATGTAAAGCCAAGGATTAACTCAGCGCTCACAATCTGTATTCACAGGCATAACAATTTAGTGTCTCACAGAAGAATCCTTAATCACTGCACGCAGTTCACTGTGCTTCATGAAGAAGTAGCAATTTTACCGGAAAACTCCTTTTGTGTTTTGCTTCATGTCCTCACTGCTTTTTCTGTAGTAGGCAGAAAAATTCCACCTCTTTATATACGGCTGTGAAAGTGATATCTACATATTGCCTTTCCTGTCAAACTTTTCTAATATGTAAGCAACGTTACATTTATTTTCCATTTTGAATTTTTCATATAAAAACTTAGGTTGGAGCAACTTGATGTATTTCCGTACTGGTTATTAGAGTTGTTAACCTAGGTCACTGCCCCTGAGTTATTTTAAAAGGAATTAGAACACAAGAGAAGGGTTTATGGTAGTTGATGCAGAAAAATCGCAAAACAAAACCTTTGTGGTTCAATAGAAGTGTTGGTGTTGAGGTGGGAAAGAAAAGACGTGCTTTTAAGGCTTTCACGTTAGCTGGGACAGCCAAATCATTTATGAGGTACAAGGAGGCCAATAAATCATGCAAAAATGCTATACGGCAAGCTAAAATCGATGTGGAAAATTATATTTCAGTAAGCAGTAAAAAGAATCCAAAATTACTATTATGTAAATAGTAAAAAAAATTAAGCAGGAAGGGTGGGACCCTTCATATCAGAGGGGGGGTCAGCTGGTTGATGAGAATAGAGAAAAAGCAGAGATTCAGAATTGTTATTTTTCATCTACACGAATGAGGAAACTGTTAAGGAAGGTTTCCTTCTTAATAGTCACAATTCTTGTAATACAACTAATGATGCATGGTTCACACGTGAGGAAATTCAAAAGAGACTAGAACATGTTAAGATAAACAAAGGTTCGGGAACAGATGGTAATCATCCCAGGGTACTTAGCGAGCTTAGCTTTGTGATTGCAAAACCTTTTTCAGGATTGGCTTGGTGCCGAGAGACTGGAGAATTGCTAATGTAGTGTCACTTTTCAAAAAGGGATCTCGCTCTCAGCCCCAAAACTATAGACTGGTTAGTTTGACATCAGTGGTAGGGAAGCTTTTTGAAGGGATAAGATACTGGACAAATCATAATACTATGAGTTTGTGCCAGCATGGTTTTATGCTCAATAAATCTGCTAATTCAATTTCTTTTTATGAGAAGGTGAGCTGGAACCTTGATTCTGACTTCGCTAAAGCATTTGATACAGTGTCACACAGAAGGTTACTGGCTAAATTACAGAATGTTGGCCTGGAACATAGTAATTGTAACTGGATAGAGAACTGGCTAAAAGATAGACTACAAAGAGTGGTGGTAAATGGAACATTTTCTAATTGGACCAGTGTTGTTAGTGGGGTACAGCAGGGCTCTGTACTTGGTCCTTTGCTTTTCAACTTGCTTATTAATGACATGGAGGAGGGCACTGAAAGCACTGCTTTTGTTTTTGCTATGATACTAAATTGTGCAGAACTACAGGTTCTATGCACGATGCTGCCACTTTGCAGTTATTTGACTCAAATTGGAAAACTGGGCAGCACACTGGAAAATGGGGTATAATGTTGATACATGCAAGGTTATGCACTCTGGCAAAAATAATATAAATGAAAGTTATACACTAAATGGCATTGGGAGTTTCCTTAACTGATAAGATCTAGGGCTTGTAGATAACAAGCTGTCTAAATCCAGGCAGTGCCATTCTGTGTCCACTAAAGCAAATAAAGTACTGTCTTGCATAAAAAAGGGCATAAACTCTAGAAATGAAAATATAATTTTGCCTCTTTATAGGTCCCTGGTAAGGCTTCACCTGGAGTATGCAGTGCAGTTTTGGGCAGCATAGGTGCTTCTTCACAGTGAGGGCAGTGAGATTGTGGAATGCCCTGCTGGGTGATGTTGTGATGGTTTATTCTGTTAATGCTTGGCTTGGATGATTTCTTGGACAAGCATAATATTCAAGGCTATAGTGATACTAAAATCTGTAGTTAGTATTGATATCGGTATATATATTGTTTAGGGTATGTTCGGGTCTGTGTGAGTGTGTATGTATGGATGCTTGGTTTCATGTGGAGGGGTTTAACTTGATAGACTTTGATCTTTTTTCAATCCAATTTAATTAAGTAGGGGTGCAGGCCAGACCTATCCTTACCACCTGTGTGCCTCCCTCCCAGGTCTGGACTGGGATTCAAAATAGGGCCTGGCATTTCAACTACCCAGAGGCCCAAACATCCCCCCACCAGCCCACCAAATAGTGAATGTCTATGGCAACTAACAGCAGCCCCTCTGGCATTTGCCAGAACCCACAAATTGCTAGTCCGGACCTGTTCCCACCTCTCAACCTATAAAACACTGACTAACTCAATCTGCACTGTATTCACAGAGGATGCAGCAGGTCTCAGAAATGGATTGCAGAGACCTACAGTAATGTGCACTAAGCAAAGTACAAAAAAATGTCAGATTGCATACTGCGTTATTACATTGAGAACCTCTGTTAACCTGCACAAGTACAGTAATCAAAGCAGCCAATCACAACTTTGATTTTATTTTCTAACTTGCTGATAGTCCAAAGCTGACTGTTAACTGGTTGCTACTGTCAATTGCACTTGTGCAATTTAGAACCTCTTTTGTTAAATCTATCTCACTGTCTATAAAGCATACAGCTGCTTCTTAATCCTAACAGATACATAAAAAAATGGAGCTCAGAATTAAAATAAGCAACTCAATTTAAAACTTTTGTTCCAAAAATGTTTCATTTTAAATATTTGCTTTATTTCTATAAAAAGCTTAAACCTCTAGTAGGTCAAAATAAATCACAAAAATGCTAAACAATTTACAATAACATTTTGATGCACTGCGCATAGCTTCTCTGAAGTGTTGATCTGTTAAATCCTCTTTGTGAATCCATTCCCAAATATACTATTTGCGTGGGTCCTTTTATGTACTTAAATAAAATTATTATCCACCCAGGCACCTCTTCTGTGCCTTCATATGAGTTTGGCTGTCATTTAACATTTTTGAAGGAGAGATTAAAAATAATTCCAAATTCTATTCTGTTAAATTAGTCAAGCAAAATAAACATTCCTTAGATTATATATATTTTATTTCCTTTATTTATTTGAATCCACGATCAGAGCATACAGGCAAACACCATTCTGTGGAACCTGTTACCATGGTGAGCTTTGCACACATCCTAAAATCTCATGTATGTACCAGAAAGGGAAACCTGATGCACTCGCCCATGTACATGCTACATAATTATAGATAGTGAGGAGGGCAGGGGCATGTGAGGCGGGCAGTGATGTCAAGGAACTGCAGAAATAAAATAGATTTCTGTGCAGGTATTGCGTTTTAATAAACAAAAGAATTTATGTTTAATTTGAAAATGACTATAAATTTTGAGTTTTTTATGTCTAGGTGGCAGGTCCCCTTTAAGCCCTTCTGAGAGGTTAAGTACCAATGTGATTTCTTACTTAGATCGTTGTGATTGGTGACCAGAGGCATATACATTGGCCCAGGAATACGAGTAAGCGTTTTGTGTTGATTTACCAACTTGCGAATCATGAAGTTTTAAGCAGGGAATGAAAGTGATTTGGGTCAAGATGGCATCTGTCAACAGCTGTATTTAATGGCACAATATGGCTCTGTGAGTTCTTTACAATGCATTAGAAATACATTAAAAATGGTGGGATGGCTTCGTTTATTCTTTTGAGTGCCCAAAACCATCAATGCATTGTCAAGAAGAGGCAAACATTCTAAAATACTTTCCATATTGAGTTTAAATCTCATAAGAATATTTTGAATATATGTTGTGAAAATGTTCAAATATCAATTCCATAAACTTGCTTTATCTACATGGGTATTTTACATGAACACCAAATGATTTTTGTGGTCCCAATTTTTCTTAATAGTCCATAAATAGTGATGGGCGAATCTACCCCGTTTTGCTTCGCCGAAAAATTTCGCAAAACGAGTTTTTTTCAGCGAATTTTTGCTGGCAATTTGCGAATTTATTCCCCTGGCGAATAAATTAGCCCATCACTATCCATAAACTCTGCTATGCATTTATAATGTTAACATATTTTGAATTAACTCACCTAATAGTGCCCTTTAATTCATCAGCTATTACAAACATCTAATGCCACATTTTTTATACTCCTCCTTATAAAAAGCAAGTAAAATTGTTTAACAGGATGTTTTAGAAATATGCTGACTTTTTTTATTTCACTTAAAATACAGCAGGGTTCAAAAGTCTCAGCCTGCTTCCAAAAACGGTATTTAATTCATAACATATGAGAATTCAAGAGAATGTCTTTTAAGTATCAGGTGAGATGTTCAGTGGGGTTGAGGTCTGGTTACTTCGGGGAAAAGCAATGCAAGACAACAATTCTTGCACTTCGTGGAGTTTCAAATTGGCTTGGCATGTTCAGGTTCACTAGTTTGCTGGAAAACAAATGATCACCACTTTCCTGATAAGCATGCACTTGAGCCTGGACAATCACCATCCCCTTAATAGGCAATATCTTTGGATACATTAATCCCATAAGAAGGGAACTCTCCCCAATACAAAATCATTACTAAGGTGCAGTCTACGCCATGAAAAGACACCAGTAACCAAGAGAAAAGTCAATGTGTCCTCTAAAGATGAACAACTATCTTTCCTGCACCAATTTATTTTTGCCATGCTCCATATTCCAGTGTTCCCTCTTGCACTCTACTGGAAGCCATAGCACTGGCAATAATTTCTGAGAATAATACAAAGAAGGAAATTACCTCAGTCATGGGGCCCATTTCAGCCTGAATCATAGTTGTAATTTGAATATTTAATGGGCCAGATTCAACTTGAAATGAAAAACTTATCTCATTCATTATCATGTGAAAACTGTATTAAAGTCAATGTGAAAATATGGAACTGAATTAGGAAGTTCAGGTACATTTTTCTCATGTAAAAAAAATCTTGCCAATAATTTTTTTCTCCCTGTTAATCTATCTATGTCTGCTTACCCCCAGTTTTCTTTTATAAGTCACTGAAGTTCCAAGTCACTGAAGCATTGTACATGTAATAGGTTCCATAACAATAATATCCTCTTACCAGTCACCTGCAGCTGCAGCTCATGACATCTGTTTTTCAGCTCTTTTTCACTCTCACGTGAAACTTTCAGCTGCTGAGATGTTGACTGAAGAGAGTCTGATGTGGCTTGAAGATCACTCACTAGGTTCTGTAACGTAGATTTTTCTTTCTCTGATGCCCCAAGAAATACCTTAAGGCTCGTTAATTCTAAACAGATTCAAATAATAGTAATATTTTTAGTAACAGCAATAGTGTATTATTAGTAATAGTGCAGTTAATATAATTTCAAATAATATTTGTATGAAGATAGTATCCTTTAAAGGTCCACCGAAAATACGTTTTTTGTGATCCCACTCTACATATCAGGGTCGGACTAGGCCAATGCATTACTGGGAAAAATCATAGTGGACCCAACCCTTATGGATGTCACCCCAGGCACAATCATGCCTTCCTGGGCCTCAGCATGGGGGAATTATTTTGCATCAGATTTACGCAATGGGGTTGGTTCACAATGGGATTGGTTCGCAAGGGGGGGTGGGGGACCTCCACAGCTGGAGAGGTGGGCCTTTAGAGAATTATAGTATAAAACACAGTACAAATAACTGTAGCACCCCGAGTCACCGATCTTCATGTATAATTCCATCTATTGAACACTGTTTGTCTACAATGTTTGAAATACTGTAACTATTAATGTGAGAGGCTGCCTTAAAATGTATTGCAGTCAATGTTCAGATATTCTCTGGCTGATTGCTAGGGTCACCAATTCTGGCACCCAACAAGTGGTCTAGATGAGACACCAGAAGCTGGATGAAAAATGGTGTTACTGGAAAAAAAGGAAACATATTATAATAATACAAATCTATTTGTGCGATCACTCTGCTATGTTTTGTTTGTACAAAAATGACAGATTTCTAAAAATATAATGTCCTAATAAAATAAATGAAGGTGTTATCCCCTGATGATTATTAAAAGTAGAGTTGATCTTAATTGTTAAACTAATGGCAGGGAATGTTTTGGTCTTAAGCAGGAGTTTCTCTGTGAAACAAGGTAGTTCAATTGGTCACCACTCTATGTGGAGCCCTTGCACAATAACTGTGAATGATCAACATCACATTCTATTGCTCCAAACTAAAATCTTGTCAGATCCTGTTTTATCAAAAGCAGAACAACTGGGAACAGGCTGAATTTCACAGGCTGTTTCCATTCTACTTATTCTAGTTTGAAGATATTAACTAACTATGTAGGAAAACCAATTATTCTGCAGATTGCACATGTGCATGCAATGTTTTTTTCCTGGCAAATAAATGGTACATGTAACTGTCCACCCACATTAGGGTATTTTGTTGTGGGGGCAGTTTAATGCAATATACTTACTGGTGTAAAATATTATTCCTGAATTTCTATACACAAAATGTTGTGCCGGTGTGAGGCACAAGCAATAATGCTGAGAAACATGCAGCACTATGAGAAAATACTTGGTGAATTGTTCAAGTTTTGTTTATTTGTGCAATGGTGAAGGAGATCTTTTAAAATGTTCCTGAATAAAGGGCTGAATTACTATATTTAAACATTTTCAAGACAAAATGGAAAATTACTCAGCGTATGCTTTGCTTTATAAAAGCAACATCTGCAGCTATTGCCAGGTGAAACAATTTCATGTGAGCAACAGAAGCTTTTTAAGGCTTAGCAATATTCTCATAAGCTGCACAAAAATAGTAAGAGCACATATTATCTCTATAAATAGTAAAGCGCACTAGCTATATATTCTCCCACTAACAACAGGCTTAGAGGGAACATAAGTATGTCATTCCTGTAAAATGTCCTTGGCAAACAGGAAGTGTTCTGATTATTCTGAGTATTGCCCGAGGGTGTGGTATATCCCATTTAATATGACATGCTGAAATGTTGCATGGCAACGGGGGATTAAATCCTCAAACAGATTATGTACAATCGTACATACACTGGGGCCATCAAAATGGTAGAAGAGTATCTTTACCAGGCTTCAAATTACTATGCACTAGCTACACTTATTTCACTGCTGAAAATAAAGAATATTTTGGAGTTATTTCAAGAAAAGAACACGAATTGAAGATTATATCATTCGCCATTGTTAGGTGATTGATGAACGTTCTGCTTCAGTGTTTGTAACATTTTAACGATTCCTTATTCAATAAGATAGCATTAAATTGTGAAATGAAGTTATGAATGAATCACATAGTGTTGATCCATTGAATTATATATATATATATATATATTGCACGTTTGTATACTCTTGAGAAAGATCCCTGTGATGGATCGAAACGTCGAGTTTAAAAAAAAAAAAGTTTTTCTTTATTTCGCCTGAAAAGCCTGTGAGTATATATATATTTTACCACAACACTTGACCAACGTACCCCGAAGAAAAATTACAATCCGGAAGGTGTGCGCTCATCCTATAAATTATATATATACAGTCAAATACAAAAGAGCCATGCACTTCCTGCAGATTGCATGCTTATAAACAGTGCTTAGTGGTGCCATCATTTTTCATTGGTGATTAATGATGTCATGTCTGTCACATGACTCACTGAAACTTGTGTAACATAAAAAACTCCCCCTGTTCGAAAATGTGAGGATGTTAGAAGTCACCTCAGAGTTCTATGACTTCAATGGAACTCTTTGGTGGCCTAAATTATAGTGCATAAATTATCTCCTATTGTAAAATATAAGGATATTATAAGTTACCAAGGAGTTCCATGACCATATAAAAGCACAAGGCCGAGGAACTCCGAGGTGACTTCTAATAACCTTATATTTTGTAACAGGGTGTATTTATTATAATACACAAGTTTCCGTGAGTCGTGTGAAAGAAATGACATCACTAAGTTCCTATGGCATCATTAAGCACCTTTTATAAGCTTATAATTTACAGGATATCTAAGTATTTTGCAATAGGGAGTGCATTATGCACTATATAATCTACACTATAGTGATTTCCCTAAGGGACCATACTGTAAATGGAGCATTCTGAAGCCAGAATGCAGCGTTTATAACTAGATATACAGGCACAGTTTATGTCTTTTCAAGCACTCTTCAACCCCCACTGCCTTACTCTTACAACCATCCACCAGCCTGCTGACTTCTCCACCTCCATTTTCGGCCTAACTATCGAAACGCCTAGTGACTACTGTACCTCATTTCTGTTGACTGCAATACCACACTGCTTTCCCTGATCATGCTGTGGCCTGACAGCAGCCCTGACAGGAACCTTTGTTTCCCTCCCAGCTTTCTTGTCACCTGCAGTTCAGTGAGAGTTCACAGCAGACAGAAAGACCAAAGGTAAATAGAGGTGACAGGTGACTACTGATGTACAACATATGCAGGGAAGATAAGTGGGCCAATCAGGGGATCAGAGACCACAGAAAGAATAGAGGTGGAGGAAACAGAGATGGGACAGGTGGCAGAGCAGAAGATATATAAATAGAAAGGGAAGAGGAAGGAAGTAAAGGGGAATGGTGGGTTTAGATAAACAGAGAGGTGGAAAGTGAAGCAGGAACTTAAATATGATAATCTGGTACCAACAACACCAAGTGCCACGTTATCCACGCACACAGCGACCCCCCAAGATCCACACCCGTGGGCACCCCATGACCCCCACCAGCAGGGGCAAGTGAGACAAGAATGCGTGTGTGCACATTGCTGGGGGGCGCTGGTTTTGTTAAACATGCAGTTAAGGATGAGAGATGCCAGGAAATTCTGATTGATTTACATAACTATATATATTGATACATTAATTATAATGATTAATACACCCTATGCTACATTTTTTATGATATTTGTAGTAACCCTGGAGTTAAAGGAGAACTAAAACCATACTTTAAAAAAAATCCCTCCCCGCTCCCCACAACCTACTTGCTACCCCAGGCAAATGCCCCTAACTTTTTACTCTTCCCTCGCAGCAGATTGGAGTCCCCCCCATCAGGGTCATTTGGGTAGTTTGTGTAGTGATTATGATTTGAAAAGAGTAAATACAGTTGTTTGACAATAAATGGCTTCAGCCAACCACTAACCACGAGTGAAAGACTAAGATGTGACCACACACACGGCTATGAAATATGCATATAATATAATTATTGACACATCAATTCAGTATATACAGTAGGCACACAGCACCTGTTAACCAATGTTCTATTTGTGTCTTTTTGGGTCTATCTTTCATCCTCTTAGTAATTTTCTTGCAATTCTTTTGGCTATTTCCTGATATTCTTTATAATCCTTTTATTTAGCACTCAGACTATAATTATCCCTCAAAGGAAAAGTCACTGGAAACTAGTGATTTCAAGCACTTACTCCTACCTACTTATTGCCTGATACTGAAACATGCTATTCATTATACAGTTCTATTATTGCCAGATGATATTCAACGTTTTTTGCTCTGATAATTACATGTCTGGGTGCTTTAATCTTTTTTTTATAGTGAAGGTGTCAGCATTCAGGACACTAAATGAAAGCCTGAGGATAAAGAAAGCATTTCACAGAGGCTGGCTGTTCCTCCTGATTTGTAAGTGATGATGGACTGAAATATGAACAAAGAAATTATTTTCAAAGTTTAGTAAAATATTGCGACAGTGGTCAACACTAAAGAAAACGTAGAGTTACTGACAAATGAATCTGTGGATGGAGAAAAGCTAAAGTACAAGAGCATAAATAAAATGGAATAGACCAAACATTGAACATTACTGTAACAGCTAACATTTGTTAAATACTGATGTGAAAGTCATTTGATATTTGAATATTCCTGCATACTCAGTGGCACCCAAGTAGAGATCATGGAATACCCATAAAGCTGTTGTTTTTCAGGTAGAAGGTTCCCAATTAATCACCCACTTGTGTGGTTCAAGGGTACTCTGTCTGGGTAGCTGAATTTGAGTTTTAAACAATACAGGAGCCAGTTACTCTCTGTAGAAGTACCTTTTAAAGCTTACACATGGTAATCAGACATAGCAGGCAGACTCTCATGGAGGGCCACAGAAGGGGGGGGCACTAGTTGAACAGCCCTGTTTTAGACTATATACTACTCTTTCTTATTTGGTATTAGACTATATGCTCTTTAAGTGTAAGGTTATAATATACACCTTTGTTTAGTAAGAGTCAAATAAATATTCCTGGTAAAAATGGATTATTATGCTGTTTTACCCTTACTACCTGTCCTTACTATTCCCAGGAACAACATTATAACATTATAAATGAGTTTCTACTCTCTTCCTTTATCTTATAGATAAGGAGGACCAAATTATACAGGATTTAATCGTGAAGCATCTAAAGAACCAAAGTGGTTAGGCTTGTGGCACACGGGCAGATTCGGGGAGAGTCACCTGCCGACTAATCGCTTTTTGTTCTGGGCGACAATCTCCCCGAACTGCCTTCCTGTCCGTTATAATGAAAAGTTGCCTGTACACACGCATTGCTTTGTTCACAAAGACAACTTCTGGCGTCTTCGGAAAAAAAGCGCTGCGTGTGCTTTAGCACAGACGACTTTTCATTACAGCGGACAGGAAGACACAGGAAGGCAATTAAGGGAGATTTTCACACAGAAGAACAGGCGATTAGACGTTATAGATTACAATAGGTTGGTTTGCTTCTAAAAAAATTTCAGTTATGATTGCACTGTAACCACAAACAATGTGGTTTTTAATAAAAAAAATAGAATTCATAAAAGAATACAACTTCACAACAGACATAAAAGTGATCACTCACCTGCTGTACGTGATTTGGATATTTCTTCTACTTGGTTAACAAGCTCTTTTCTAACAGAGATCCACTTTTTTAAAGTATCATTCATATAGTTTTTAATTGTCATGTGTTCTGATTGTAGAGATCTAAGCAATGACATTGCCTTTGACAGATATGAGCGCTGTTTAGTAGATTCTTCTCTGTTTAATTGAAAAAAATATTTATATAAATTTGCTGTGGAAAATTTTATACACATGTTATCAGTAACAGTAATCTGCTGAAAAACAAGCTGTAAACTATATTAAAGAAAGACTGGTTTAACCATATAGCATATTTGAGGTGCATATGATGAGAAGCACTTTGTTACTTTCAATACATTATCTTGGGGGCATTTTCCATTAAAGGGGAATACATTGTTTTATAGTTTCCACTGATTCGAACCTTAATTTGCATGGTATTATAAAAGCAGTGTTACTGACAAATTCGTATATCCTCTGTTTTTATTCAGAGCATCATTTTAAGATTATTGAGGAAGTCAACTTATTTAGGAAATCTACATTCCCGCAAGGCATTTGTGAATGCAAAAAAAAGGCTCTTTAATCAATTTCTTTGGAGTATAAAAGGCATTGCATTTGATCTGCTGGGTAGTGAATGACCTGCAATGTATTAGCAGTCTTTTTTTCAAAGGAATTAAAACATCACTGAAAAATATATTATATGTCTGTATTTGTGTTGACTGTTTAAAAAACACACTGAAATAGGTCTGCCCCAACAGAAATAGCATTCAGCTGGGTAATAAATATCACTTGCAGATAATTCAGAACAGAAGCAGCCACATTTGCTATCCAAGGTATACCCTGCAGCAGCGCTTGTAAACTTCCACTCTAAACTAGCCAGACATTGAAAATGAGACCCACTTGGAAAACTCTGATGGCTTCCCATGGGCCACTTTATAATTTATTTGCAAAATATTACCAAATTTGATTTGTCTTTATGTACTGTATTAATCTCACACATGCAAAAAAGACAGGAGATGTGCTTTAAACCATGATCAAACAAACCTCCACACTGACAGGTCATGAGGGTTTTCAACTTGTCCTGAACCCTGTAAGTAATTTGCTCTGGTACAGATTGATGATAAGGTCTGCTCTTTTCCTTCTGGCTTTGCTATGACAACAGAGCTTTGTGTTTTGGACAAGACATGTTAGAAAGCATATTTACTTTCCCATATCATCCGCAGATACATGGTATTCACTTTGCTATGTTGACTTCAAATGGCTGGACACTAAAACAAACCACTATTAATATTATAACAGCATACTAGTGAATCTTTTTGCTTACCCCAGGATCTGCAGCTGATTATGGGCAGCTTTGACCTCTTCTTTGTAGTTTCTAAGTTCCTTTGTAAGGATTTCCAGCTCCTCTTCTCTTTTCTGCAGTTGTACACAAGCCACTCTCAGCCTACCAAGGAAAAAATAATAAATAAAAACAGGGCACTTATTTAAAAGCATTTTATTCAGTAAAGCAATTCAGAACCAGTACCTTAGAAGCCATTTGTTTTAATGATATTACAAAATACTGCATTATTAGGCTGGGGACAGACAGGGAGATTTGGGGAGATTCTGTCGCCTGGCGTTTAATAGCAGGCGACAATCTCCCCGAATCTCCCTGTCTGTCCCCAGCCTTAGAGTCTATGTGACAAATGAGTGATTTTATATATAGAGGAACCAGTTTGGTAACACCATTTGAATTATTATAAAAACGCAGCTTAAAGGACAAGGAATGCATAATTCATAGGAGTACCAAAATATTTTGGACTGTGGGGCTCATATATTAACACTAGGCAATTTTGTCCATGGGCAGTTACCTATAGCAACCAATCAATTATTAGCTTTTTAAAGCCAGCTTCTAGTAGAACAACGAATGCAGAAATCTGATTGGTTGCCATGGGTTCCTGACCATGGCAACTTTGCCCAGTGTTGATAAATGACCCCCTGTGTGAGGATCATCCACAGGACTGGACTGATAGTCAAAATAGGCCCTGCCATTTCAGGTACACAGAGGCCCAACCAGCCCAAACAGAGACCCAAACAGCCCCACCAGCCCACTAATGTTTTGGACAGACTTGGCATGGCTTGAATTTGCGCTCTGTCATTCCCTTTGAATTTTGGTGAATTTTATGTATCACCAAAAAGGGTTACAAGGGGTAGGTTGCAATGCTTGGTATAAAGCTCACTTTTTATTGTGTGAAATTTCATTAGAGCAAATATGAATTAATTAATTGAGGGCCATACACTGTACAATCATATCTTGAGTCACACTGGTCAAAATTATCCAAACTGTCAATCAGGTATGGCCTGTGTTACCTACAATGAACTATGGTCTCAGGTAGGGCTTCCACCTTTTCTGGAAAGAAAATGCTGGCCTTCCTATATATTTATGTTTTTTTCTTATTAATACCATTGGGATCAACCATCATTCTTACCAGCCAGGTGGCAACCCTAGTCACAGGGAGAGTTTTTAGACCAGTACTGGTCTCTTTATTGTTTTCATTTGTCACTTGTCATATACTTGGTGAGAAACCAGCATGGCTTGTGGTGCAGCCTCTGCCCAACCCCACTGTGTGCCACATTAAAGGGGTTGTTCACCTTCCAAACACTTTTTTCTGTTCAGTGGTTTTCAGTTGCAATTTTGCAACATTTAATTGATACATTTCACAGCAACATCTCTGGAGTATTGGCAACTATTGTATCAATTCTAACAGCTGCCTGTAATGAAACCCAGAGATTCTGCTCAGCAGGGACAAAGATAAGAAATGTATCCATTAAATGTATCAGTTTAGAACAGTTGGGGGGGTTGGCGAAAAATTACACTTTACACTTCAATATTAGAAAAATGTTTACAAATAGAAAAGACAGTAATTGGAAAAAGTCGTTATTTCTGGTGATCTATCTGAAAACAACTAGTTGTTTGAAGGTGGACAATCCGTTTAAGGAGGAAACTCCTATCGTTGAACTGCACTAATGACCGCTTAGGTTTAACATGGCTATATTTCTATTGAAACGTTACCTTGATTCTAAGCATGTTTTATGCTGAACAAAGCAATTAACTTCTCCCCCGAATAAAGCTCTGGATCTGGCAGCTCATTGTGCTTTCCATATAACATGCCACAAATATTTCATAAGTTTCTTATTACTCAAAGCCTATGACTGAGTTGGAGGAATTACCTTCATAATATCAAAGTCTTAAGTTAATGCCTTAAGGTATGGAAAGGAACAGAAAACATACCACACATATTTTTTCTATAGAGCAAGCCCCAATTTCAGATTGCAACATGATACGTGTTTGGAGCGGCAAAGCTGAATTGTTCTTACACTGGGAAGAATTTGTTCAAGACAGCACAGTAAATATTAAACATTTTGTCAAATATTTTCTGGCTGTTACTAAGCAAACCGTTGGTAACTAATGCTTGAAATATAGGATTTATGATTTATTATAGTAAGGAAGAACAGGGTGTGAAAAGTTCAAAGAAAAGTCCAATTGCAGCCTTCTATTGCACTTTGTACACTGTGTGCTGCATAGTAACTGACCTATTCTACCCAACTACTCACTTGGTCATCATCATTATTTTATGTAATCTCCTTACTTTGTAACTGCCTCCTGTTTTCTAGGGGAACCATAATATTTATGGCTTATTTACTTTTGTTTATTGCTTCAATACAGAAACTAGTGAGGCCTTTAAATGACAAATTTATTTTACAGAAGTAAGGCCTTTAAATGGCAAATGTATTTTCATACTACATTCAATATGCTGTGTGTAGGTCTATTTATGCATCTACCCAGTTGGTCTTAATTATCTTTTGTATGGTTTATAAATAATAGCATTCCTATTCTGCTTATTTCCAGCATCCAAATGAAAATGCTATCTGGGTCTCTGGCTCACTGATGCCAACAAAAACCAACTGTGAGGGTTCTGTTTTTCTATTATTTTATTTTAGCATTCCATAATGTTGTCTGGTTGCTAGGGTAATTAAACCCTAGTAAGCAGGTAGCAGTTAAAACTCCAAGTGTGGGCTGTGCACCACAAAAAATGTAAATATTTAGCTTAACTGAGTCAGTAACCCTAAGGGTTAACTGAATACAGGAAGTGCATAGAAAGTGCAGCGGCTGAACCGCTAAACCTAGAAAACTAATAGCAAAATTTTTCAGTGGACGACTCAATTCATTTGGATACCCCTTTATTCTCACTGCTCACTTTCCAATTAACTTAAATTCCTCCAGAGATCTGTTGCAGCTATGCTGACCATGTGACTCTCTCAGGTCAGGCACTGGTTTATACAAAATCAGCATGGGACATTTGTGTCCTCCCCAAAGACATATAGAAGCGACCAGCTGTTCTAGGTTTAGGTTAGCTTCTACTTTAGGGGGATACAATAAGGGATCAAAGCCTTTTTTAAAGGGGTGGTTCACAAAGTTAACCTTTAGTATGTTATAGAATGGTCAGTTCTAAGCAAACCGTCAACTGGTCTTCATTATTTATTTTCTATAGTTTTTTGATTATTTGACTTTTTCTTCTGATTCTTTCCAGCTTTCAAATCTAAAAAACAAATACTCTGTAAGGCTACAAATGTATTGTTATTGCTACTTTTTATTTCTCATCTTTCTAGTAAGGTCCTCTCCTGTTCATATTCCAGTCTCTCATTCAAATCAATGAACGGTTGCTACATACCTCCCAACGGTCCTGATTTAAGCAGGGCACTCCCGCTTTTGACAGCTCAACCCAGTCCTGGTTTTGTAATTGAATTGCCCAGAGTTTCACTTTGATCTGCTGCACCGAACAGCCAGGAAAAGATACAAAGTTTCTAACTTAATTGGCTCTTGGCAGAGAGCCCAGAATACATACTTAAGATACTTTTGTAACAGTTTTAGATGAGAACTAAGACTCATAGCTTAAATGGCAATATGCCTTCATTAGCAAAACTGTAATAACATAGTAAATGTGTTCAAACTTTCATAAACTGCCAAATTTTCTAAAATGGATATCAGGGGGGTGGCCACAAAAATGGGCATGGTCACAGAAATTCTCTGTGTTCCACATACAAATATTTGTGTCCCTCTCTCTGTTTCCAAAATGTTGGGAGGTATGGTTGCTAGGGTAATTTGGACCCTAGTTACTAGATTGCTTAAAATGCAAACTGAAGAGCTGTTGAATAATAAGCTAAATAACGCAAACACCTTAAATAATAAAAAATGAAAACCAAATGCAAATTGTCTCAGAATATCACCCTATGTATTATACTAAAAGTTAACTCAAAGGTGAACAAGCCCTTTAATTTAAGGAGAAATGCTGATTGCCTTCCTTTACAAGCACTGGAAATCATTTGTAAGCAAGGAACAAAGGTTAGATTATCACCCCAAAAAAAAAACATCTGGCTGCATTTCCAAATGAAAACATCTTTACATTCTCAGAAGTTTCCA
>CM044439.1:126072147-126092788 GCA_024363595.1 Xenopus borealis
ATTTTGGGGGTAAAGTTTTCCTTTAACAGAAAGTGAAATAAATCCCGGTCAGCTACAAATTTTGAGCTTGTCTCTACATACACATATGAAAAAATGAGTATGCCAAATTAAAATGTTGCAGCCACCTGTAAAAAACATTTTCATTGGCTCCTCCATAAAGTCCTTATTAGTTCAGGTCCTCAGGACCTATAATAATGAATGAATTCATTAAATAAAGAAATCATTAAAAACCCCTATTTCCTTCAGTATAAGGGATTCAATGTATCGCTGCAGTCTTTTAATATTCCCTCTGTGTTTGCCTTTGTTAGGTCATTCCATCTGTGCAGAGGGTATAAGAAATTCAAAATCTGCCCTGCCTTTTAATATTAGCTTGTTAATTGCTACAAGAACAATGTCTATTATTCTTAGTGGTTTGTTGCTCCACTGAACAGGTTACTGTGTTCCATTAAGAAGGCAGAATGTAAAATTTAATTTTACGTTCTGGTTAATTTAGTAGAAGATAGACTTTTTTTACAATTTCAAGACATCCAAAACACATTTCAGGGACTCAGTTAAAGGAACAGTTTATTTCCTGTATGTGTGTGTGTGTTCTGGCCTCCGAGCTATATTAAGCTTAAAGGGATACTGTCATAGGAAAACAAGTTTTTTTCAAAAAACATCAGTTAATAGTGCTGCTCCAGTAGACTTCTACACTGAAATCCATTTCTCAAAAGAGGAAACAGATTTTTTTTAATATTCAGTTTTGAATTCTGACATGGGGCTAGACTTTTGTCGATTTCCCAGCTGCCCGTGGTCATGTGGCCAGCACTTTAGGAGGGAACTGCTTTCTGACAGGCTGTTACTTTTCCTTCTCAATGTAAGTGAATGGACGTGTTTTTACCATTGAGTGCTGTTCTTAGATCTACCAGGCAGCTGTTATCTTGTGTTAGGGAGCCATTATCTGGTTACCTTCCCAATGTTCTGTTGTTAGGCTGCTGGGGGTGGGGGGGGGTGATATCACTCAAACTTGCAGTACAGCAGTAAAGAGTGATTGAAGTTTATCAGAGCACAAGTCACATGACTGGGGCAGCTGGGAAACTTACAATATGTCTAGCCCCATGTCAGATTTCAAAATGAAATATAAAAAAATCTGTTTGCTCTTTTGCGAAATGGATTTCAATGCAGAATTCTGCTGAAGCAGCACTATTAACAGATGCATTTTGAAATTTTTTTCCCATGAATGTATCCCTTTAACAATGACTTTTTAGTTAGACTAGTCTCACAAAGGCAACCACGTTATCCAATGTGGCTATATCTGACACACATCACTTAATGAGGCGGGCTCTAGGATTAAACAGTGAGTGCCACATACGATTCTGCTTTATATGTCCTGGTAGCAAGATGTTGCAAAACATTCTTTGGCTAATTCATACCATAGCAGAGGAAGAAGTGTTGTAGATTCATCTCATACAATTTAAACTCTACGTGGTACACAAAAACACATGAAACAAAACCAAAATCTGCTTCATGTTTTACCTAGGTTGGTCTATGAATTCATTCATTTTAAGGTGCCAGTCACATCAAATAATGTAATAGCAATCATGTGCAGCAAAAGTTACATTTTCAAGGAAAATTAGTGGCTCACTGGCAGCAATGTGGAGTGATGGGCTGATAACTTGCACATTATAAATGCATGTTTTTAGCAAATGAAATATAAGGCAACGTCCCTGAATATTACTCTGTGTGCCATGTGCCAGCATTTATGTCTAATGCACTAATACCTTATTCTTTTAAAAAGTCTCAGTTTGCTACTCTATTATAATATATATATATATATATATATATATAACGCTATTATAATTTATATTAAGGGGCACATTTAATAAGGGTCAAATTTCGAAGTTAAAAAACTTAAAAATTCAACCATCGAATTTTGTTTAGTGTTATTTCGATCAAAAATTGATCTATTTTGATCGCATAGGTCAATTTTCGATCGAATAAAAATCGTTTGAATGCATCGCTCGATTCGAACGATTTTGACCACAAAATTTCGATTTTCAAAAATTTTCAAAAACACTCCTTAAAGATTCCAGAATCGAATTTGGCCTATTCGATAGTCTAAGTAACCAAAAATTACTTTGAAATTCTAATTTTTTTTAATTCGTGTTTTCACTTCGACCCTTAGTAAATCTGCCCCTCTCATGGGGGTAAATTTATCAAAGAGTGAAGTTCCGCCACTAGAGTGAAATTCGCCCCTCTCCATTCATTTCTATGGGATTTTGAAAGGCGTATTTATCAATGGGTGAAGTGAAAGTTCACCCATTGATAAATATGCCTTTAAAAATCCCATAGAAATGAATGGAGGGCGGCGGAATTTCCCTCTAGTGGCGGAACTTCACTCTTAACTTCACTCTTTGATAAATATACCCCATGGTGAGAATAGCTCATTTATGGCCTGGGCCCCCCAGCACCAGGTATGTTAAATTGGGGGCACAACCTTCAATTCCACTGTGTATGCACATGGTTATGTCTTGGGCTCCTGTTGTTGTTCGGTCTGCATTAATGATACCACTTGTGTAAATACATTAGTTCCTTAAAAACAGATTCAGAGTTCCCATCATTTTTAAAACACAAAAAAATTCCCATAAAAGCTTTCATTGTATAACACACAGGAAAATGTTCCCTTTATTCATTTTTGAATTGTCAGTAATTGCCAATGTCAATACCAAACCAACTATGTGTAATGCACTGAACCCTGCTACTAAGGGTTCAGCTTAATCCTCTTCTTTGGATTCGGCCAAACCAAATCAAAATCCTCCACATGCTGCACTTTTTTAGATTGCTGAAAAAGGCTTGGATTTGGCTGAATCCTGGATTTAGTGCATCTATAAATGCACACCTCCCAACTGTCCCATTTTGAGCAGGACAGTCCTGCTTTTGTACTGAAATTTTCCAAGTTTCTCTTTGATCTGCTGCACTGAACATTCACAAAAAAAGATACAAAGTTTCTAACTTAATTGGCTCTTGGCAGAGAGCCCAGCATACATTCTTAGGGTAAGGCCACACGTGGAGATTTCGGGGAGATCTGTCGCCTGGAGGCAATGTTGAGTGACTTTTAAAATCGCGTCGCCGCGTGTGAATAAGCAGGCGACTTTACGTGTAGCGGTTGTGCACCGCTACCAAGCTATTCGGGGAGAATCGTCGCGGCGATTAGTTGCCAGGCGACAGATCTCCCCAAAATCTCCACGTGTCGCCTTACCCTTAAGATACTTTTATAACAGTTTTAGATAAGATAAGACTCACAGCTTAAGGGTAGTTAGTGACACATGGGCAGATTTGGGGAGATTTAGTCGCCTGGCAACTAATTGTCTGTTCTTCTGGGCAACAATCACCCCGAACTGCCTTTGCGTGTCTTCCCTTCCACAATAATGCAAAGTCGCCTGCACTAAGCACGCGCGGCACATCGTTTTCTGACGTCACTCGAAGTTTCTTCGTGAGGCATGCTGATTGGCATTCTCAATTCCTTCGATATTTTGTTATATCCCTTTCCTGTTTTATTGAGTTCAACTGCCTTTACTTTTGACAATTTTTTTGCTTTCCCCATGACTTACAATCCAAAAAACATCAGTGCCATTCTAACCCTTTTGTGTGAAGTTGTGTGCATGTTATCAGGCCAAATCCCCAGGGTATGTAAACTTCTGATCAGGGTCATTTGGGTAGTTTGTGTAGTGATTATGATTTAAAAAGAGTAAACACAGTTGTTTGACAAAAATGGCTTCAGCCAACCACTGAAAGAAAAGTTTTGGTGTTATCATTCATATTCTCTAAAAAATGGTCAAGAAATCATAAATTCTGCCAGGGTATGCAAACTGTACAGTGTACTCAAAATTTATAAGAGGGGTTCATATTTTTGTAACACAAATGTGACATAAACACTACATCTTAGTCACATATCAGAAAGCACACTTAGGGGCAGATTTATCAAATTCGTTTGAAGGATTCGAATTTCGACCAAATTGAAAAATTTCAGTTGGTTGAATTTTCGAATTTGCAAATTAGGCGACAGTGAATTTGAAAATTTTGATCGAATTGATCAAATAAAAATCTATTCGACTATTCGATCAATCGATGGTCGAAGTACTTCCCCTTAAAAAAAATTCGATAGGCCAGTTCGCCAGATTGAACCTACCGAATTGCTTTAAAACCCTATGGGAAGCTCCCATATGTGTTTTAAAGCATTCGATCAAATTTTTTTATTAGAACGTTCAGCAAATCGAATTTCCCTTTAAATTCGATGGTCGAATTCGAGGGCTTTTTAACCCTCGAATTCGGCCCTTAGTAAATCTGCCACTTAGTATGGATACATTTTATAGGTTATTATCAGTGCTAATGTATTTTACATACATAAATAAATATATAATATGTAGTCAAGCTTTACCTCTTTCAAAACCCATCCAAATAATTAATCTCCAATGGAAAGAAAACAATTAAGTTAAATTCTTTCCATACAGGAATAATTTGTTAATAAGTTTGCTATACAAGCATATTTACTTCTAATAAAAAAGAATACCAATGCTTCACACTTCATTGCGTTCTTTTGTTTGATTTTTCTTTTGTCCCTATACTTTCAACAGTGTTCTTTAAACACTGATAGTTCTCATTTCTCAAGTGCCATGGCTTGAGAGTCTGAGAACCCCTGACTTAGAGTCTAACGGAGTGCCCTTTTGAACAGTACTTAACGCTTTATTAAGCACTGGGTGCACACTGTTGGGATCTCCCAGGATCACTGTGTAACATATTAAATAAAGGTCGCTACAAGTTCATGCATAAAATGGTTTTATTAACAGATGCAAAAAGGCCACTTGTCGTTTGCCAAGAAACAGCTGGGTATAGGTTTCTGTTACAAGCATTCATCTCTCTGTCTGTATAGACAAGAAAAACTATAAAAAAAAAGTTGACTATTATCTTGGCAGGGTTAGTCCCCATAGACACCACAAGTAGTGCACCACTAGTACTCATACAGAGACTCTCCGGTTTGATACTGGTGCCAACAATAGAGTAAAACCGTTCTCCATGCACCTCTTTGAGGTCTAAATAGGTGAAGAGAGGAGTACTCAGACAGAAAAAGGTGAGGAGCATCATGCTAGACAAGGAAGTAACAACAGCTGCAGCTGACCTGACAATAGTAATTGAGAAATAATAGAGAAACTGAAGTCTGAATTAAGAGGGAAAAAACGAGGACTGTTTAGAGTAAGTTTAGGGGATCTTAAAATAAAAGGCATACTTATACTTTAGGTGACAACAATGTATATTATTAGGACCTATATTGAGAGGACCTATTATCAGGAATGCTAAAAAAGCATACACATTAAATTGTTTTGCCACCAACATGGGGTTATGAAGCGAAGTTAAGGATCAAGTAAAAGGTATTGTTTTATTATTAAAGTGAAAAAGGAAATCATTTAAAAAAATTGGAATTATTTGTATATACAGAAGTATTTGTTAAGAAATCAACACTGTGCAAAATAGTTACAGCTGATGCTTGTTTAGGCATTAATCAAGCAAGAACTAGTGACCTACCCCTCAAATTTTGAGTTTCATAACATTAGATTTTAAGTGGGGCATAAATACAACTCTGATTATTCCAAGCCAGCCAATACATGCTGGGAAATGTGGTTCAGCAAAAGTTAAAGATCCACAGGATAAAGATTTCTTCATTACATTATTTATTTTCTATTGCCCTAAGCCTGGAAGGAAAGGTTGAGTAATGATTTCATTAACCAAGTCCAGTGGACTGCTTGTTAAGTACTAAGTAATAAAGTTTTACTTCTGGCAAGCTGGAGGACTGTTTTCCCTTCACACATCTGCTTTGAACTATATTAATGAGTGTTAAAAATAAAAATTAAAAGCAAATAGCATGTTCTAACCTTTCGGTTTTGGACTCGCTGTCAGTCTTGTTGTGTTCAAGTTCTTGCCTCAAGTGCCTAAGATCATCTTGAAGTTGATTTTCCCGCTCCACGCTTCCTTGATAAAACTTCAGTTCTTTTTCCATTGTCTTCATTTTTTCTTCTAACAATTTAAACTCGTGGAGTATTAAGTAGCTGACGCCGCAATACTTGCACACAGTCTCATCACGGGGCATCTGGGAAAATCAAATACACCACACTCTAAATAACATGTTTAGTTATGAAATAACTAAACAAATTCAACCAAAATTCTTTTCTCTTTACAAATTTATAATCTGTATATTAGGGATAGGAAAGACCAGGAACCTATTGGCCCAGCATGAAACAAACATCTCATAAGCCCTTTCTTGGGTAAGACTCTGTAACCCCAATGTCTTGCGGCAGCTTCTGCATCTAAAAGTTTTGAAAGGGAACCCTAATGCCAAGCATTCTGCTGGGCCCTTGGGGCACCAGATCAATTGATCAGTTACCAGGTTCCATAATATGGAAGGGATGGTCATTAAAACTAAATATAAAGTCCAATAAACCCATAATTAAAAGGATACATTACAAAAAGTGTTGACATAAAAAGCAGAATATTTTCCTAAATTATGTGGCCCTCTCTTAAAGGGGTTCTTCACAAAAAAGCTGTTTTTTTGGGGGGGTGGGAAGTGGAAAAAATATAACTTAAGTAACTTTCTATTACATATTCATTATGTATATATTTTGTATTGTATTGTATTTGTATATTTGGTATTGTATTGTATTTGTAAAAATATATGTGTAAAATTTCTGCACTCCTGACTCTACCTGAAGGCCATATTTATATATAGGCACCTAATGGCCTCTGCCTAGGACAGCAACTTTAAAAATGTTATTATTTATAAAGAAAAACAAATTATCTCTTCAACAGTCACTAGACCTTGCTGTCTAAATCTGATGGTGGAGCTGGGGAGTCATGGGTACCTAGCACACTGGTGCAGGGGAAGTGACATCATGCACAAGGAAGTGATGTAACATGCCTGGCCAGTTTGATAGATGGGGAGGGGCACTGACCCTGAATAAAGCACTGCTCTGACTCCTGAAACAATGCTGCAAACCAACTGGTTAAAGCTGAATACATGACCTAGAGGAGAATTGTTTCCTGTTACATTTCAGAGAACATGAACGGATAAAGAAAAAACATTTACAAAAACATGCAAAACCAGTGAAAAACACTAATTACTTGTATTGTACAGTTGCTTAGAATTATATATTGATATATGAAACTGGTTTTGGGTGGTGGTCAGAGAAGTGGTATATGTGTTTTCCCTTTGATAAGCCCTAGTTGTTATTTCAGTTTGAAATCTCAGAACACAAAATTGTCTCATTCAATATTAATTCCTTATTCCATTGTTTATGTACTAATAAACAATGTTACACAGACGAAGTGTAGGCAGACCGCCGTAGCTAACTATGCAGGTCTAGTGCACAAAAGATGAGCTCAGACTTCTATGCAAGCCTCAGGTATGGCTTAAGAAAGGAGAAATTCAGGTTTTATGGCTTTGAAGTGCAGCTTACCTTAAAATTTACTTTTATCATGTTTCAGACAATTACATTCTAATAAAAAAAGTCCAAAAGATAAGTGGATTGGTGGTCTGTACTATGCAATAGAAAATGTTTGTGTCTTACTTCCTTAGAGCTTGCTCTGCATTGCAACTCCACTAAATTGGAGCGCATCTTCCTTTTATTTTTGGTTGTGCTGGCTTAATAAATATATGTAACTGGTCCATATTTTGTGGGTTATGTTTATTTTTTTTTTGTTTCACTCTCTACTTTATAATTTGAATCGCTGGTTTCTGGATCTGACCAGGTATTGGTTTGAAATCAGAGCAGAAGATGAAAACATTAAGAAGTAACAATAATTATGTAGTCTCCCATAGAATAATTTTTGTTGTTTTTGCTGAGGTCTGTGAACCAAACAACCTGATTAATGATATAAAAAATAAATATAAAAGAATGTGCCCTCTGTGATGCCAATTAAGAACATGCTGGCTAATTGGCTTATTCCCTTCCCTTAACATGACGTGCTTGCGTATGTTGTTTTCTTGACATAAACTCTGTTAACTAACTTACAGCCACCTGTTCTCTAAATTTAACCTTAAAAGGGTATAGTTATAACAGTATTGTCAATGATCTGCTGAAACCACAGTGCCAAGCCATAGCCCTCGCTGAGTGCTTTCCGAACTTTACACTATTTGACTTTTAAAACATCTCAGTTAAAAAGTCACGCAACATTTGAATGTGATAAAAGCTTTTGTTAGGACCCCCTGGAATGACCATGAAGTTACAACAAAGTCATTTACTGTTTTCATTGGAAAATACAGCATGTACTCAGGAAAGACTGATGTATGATCTTCTTTTCCGAAAAACCAAAATGAAAGGCACGGGTTCCAACTTGAAAACTATTGTTGACTTTATTGAAAAAGGGGACAAAATGAGCTGTTATGAGAAGTTATCTTTAAAAGAACACAGTGTATTCATGTACTGCCTCTTTTCTCAAATAAGAACACTTCTAGTGACTGTGTGTTCCAGAATATATAATCCTACTTCCTGAAGAAAAAGCAAAATTTAAGGTTAATGCTGAGAATTGTGTGAAGCATTTTAGACATTACTGATATAAATTGGTCAGTTCTGGCCACTTCATTAACAAAAAACATTCTGCCCTGTACCTCATTCAGTACTATTATTCTATATATTGCTACAAATTACTGGCTACATAATACTGTAAAATATAAGTAATGGTGATTGTTGTAATTTAGCCCCCCTGATGCTTCAGAACCCAGATTTTACAAGTAAATAATATCTTGATGACATCACTTCTATGGTAATTTAGCTATATGGAAAATGATTTGTTTAGCTATGTATTTGCATTACAGTGGGAGAATACATGCTGCAATTTCAGCTATATTGTTAATTCTGGTTATACTCCATTGAACCATTCACAGTTGGGCAAAGGTTCAAAAACCTGGTACAAAACAATATCATCCCTCCCCTCCCCCCCAACACACAGTATACGTTGTGCTCTTCTTTATACATAATATAGTCAGGTGCAACTGCTTATAATTCCAGTATATAGCACAAAGAGTTGTGCTTGACTGTGACTGTTACATTGATAACAATGTTCTCCTTCACAGCACCATGGCCAGATGTTCCATATGTCTTCTTCACGTCTTGCCACAATTTGAGATATTTAGGGGCATGTTTACTAACATTAGAAACACATATCTGGAGAGATTTCTGCAATTAGAATTAAACAGCCACCTATAAGTTGAAAAACAAATGCAAAGATCTAATTGGTTGCTATGGGCAACATCTCCAGAAATCTATTTATTTCCAGTGTTAGAAAACATGCCCCATATTTTCTTATTTTGAAGACTAAACACAGTATCTATGTATATTGAAATAGCATTTTGTCTTTAAGGGAGAAGAAAGAACATACTAGATTCAGTCATATTATCAGGCTTTAAAAGGGAAATCAATACACACTGTAAATGTATACTGATATTTTACCAGATGAGCATACGCAAACATCAATGTTACTGGACCCCACAGCAAATTAATTTTAGGGCCCCAACATGTCCTGTTTCACCAAAATATGTTGAAACCTCCTGGGCCCCCATGCAGCCACAGGGTCTGCTCCATCTGTAGTTACACCCCTGACCATTTATATATATTGTTATGTGTACCATACATGTCTGTGGAAACCAGTCTTTTCCTAAAGCCTGCTAGTTTGGTGTGAGAAAGAAAGGAAAACTATTTTCGGCATTCCCTCTGGGGAAACTAATCACGAGCATCTTGATTTGAGCTGAAATGGCTGAAAGTGAATGTTCTCCAAATAAAACTGAAGTAGTTTTGATTGATATGATTGCACAGCTGATTACTGAAATGTTCCCAATGGAGGCACTAACTGCTGCGCAAAAGATGGAGGGAGAGTGCCAATTACTGTTACACCTTGATTGAGCTGTTTGCCTAGCCCTTGAAACTAAGAGCCATAAAGTGCATTTTTTTTGCTTCTGCACACAGATTTGTGATGAACCCCATACCTTTTGAATTTCCTCTGGCAGTGGATGCATTGGGATGTGTCTGTCCATGTCCTCGACTAACTGTGATATCAGATCCACAGAGGGAGCCATACAAGGTTGTAAATAGAGGCTGAAAGAATGGAATATGTGGTATGCGTTATATTATACATTTGAAACATTATATATACTGTATACAAACATTACCTTATCTCAGTATAGTCTTACTTTAAGGTTGGTCAACTACAGGCACAAAGAAAGTTGGCATCGGAGTTGCCAGTTTTTTTTTTTCATTGACCTTTTCTGCCCATATACTGGGTTTGAAAGCTGGTGCTTGAATGGCGGTGTTATGTTTTCTTTATGAGGTTTGATCACTCAGTCTACAAACTAAACCAGTTTGTCATACAGTAAATATGGTAAACTTACGTCTTATCAGATATAATATCCACTTAATTGTTCTTGGACACCATATACCAGCATACACAGAATTGAACTGAATTGAATGACCTTTTAGAGTGTTAATAAGAACAAAACAAATCTGATTACATTTGTTCACAAATGACTTGCTGATTGTAAAATTTCACCCAAAAGTTGTTTTTGCATAATGAAAGAAAATGTTATTCCAAGCAATGATACATTAAAAATGCTTGATGATTTTAAATTAGTTTGTAAATATTCCTTAAAGACATTGTTTGTTTTCAGCTAAACACATTTTTTATTTTCTTGTGTGACAAAAAGCCACGTGATTTTTTGGTTTCAGATTAGGTACTCAAGGCACATGGATTCGGCTGAATCTAAATCCTGCTGATAAATCCTGGATTTGGTGCATCCCTACTTCTAACCACTTTGCCATTTGCCGTAGCGATATGAAGGTTGACCCAAATCCCATTGCCTTCGACAGGTTTGGGTTGAAAATTTGGGAGACCATTGCAGGTTATGTTTGGGGTCAGGCCAGACTGGAGATGGAAATAGGGTTGCCACCTTTTAAACAGGAACAAAAGGGGCAGGTAGTGCCACAAAAGGGAGTGGAGCCATTGAACCTCCTACAAAAGGGGCGGATCATGATGCAAAAGGGGCGGAGCTACAGCACACATTGGAGAAAAGGTAAGTTTAAAGTGAAGGGCCGAGTGCATTTGTTAAGGGTATTACAAATTACTGGCAACTACATTGCCAGTTAATTCTACATTGCCAGTTAATTTGTAATACTGACCCCGGCCTTGGCAGGTATTTTATCGGCTAGGCAACCCACTGGCAACCCACTCCCACTAAGATTCCCTGTCTTACAGGTAGGGTCAGGCCCGGACTGGCAATATGTGGATTAGGGCAAATGCCAGATGGGCTGCTATAAGGTCCCATAGAAAGTCAGTATTTAGTGGGCTGGTGGGGACTGTTTGGGCCTCTATGTGGGCTGATTGGGCCACTGTGTACCTGAAATGCCAGGGCCTATTTTGATTCTCAGCCCAGTCCTGGGTAGGGTTGCCACCTGGCCAGTAAAAATTATGGCTGATCCCAATGTTATTAATAGGGAAAAAAGCTAAATATATATGCAAGCTGGTATTTTTTTCAAGAAAAGGTGGCAACCCTACTTACAGGCAGGCCCGTCCTGGCAATCTGTGAGTTCTGGCAAAAGCTAGAAGGGCTGCTGACGGTCAGATGCCATAGTAGACAGTCACTGTGAAGTTGTCTGGTGGGGGACTGGTGAAATGGCAGGGCCTTTTGATTCTCAGTCCAGGCCTGGTACACAATATATAAAATACATAGTATAGACACAAGTGTGGGTTCTACAATGATAATATTCGCAGGTTAGGGGCTCGCGTGAGTTTATGTTCACCAGCACATCACTACTGGGTCAATACTTGCAAACTGCCTTTGAACAAAATCAACTTCAAGTAAACTGCCTCGTCCACAATAAAGTACAGCGTTCACACGTACTGCACCCTATAAGAGGAGCCAGACGGAAACGACACCCCCATTCTCTGGTTTGCTCTTCAATAGCTCCCGGCAACAGGCAGCCGAGGAGGTGACTAATAAAAGTACAGTTATTCCCCTTGATATGTCGAGCGCCCACATACCGTAACATCCAGCTCTGCGCTGACTATTCGGAAAACATTATTCCCGATAGTCTTTTAATCCGGCGTCATCGGTAACTATGGCAATGGACGAAGCACGCGCCTACACTCGGGCAGATGGCGCTGCGCATGCGTAAACTGGGGCGCGAGCGGCCAAGTGCGAAACCAAAAAGTAGCGGAGTTTAGAGCTCCTGCGCTTACAGGAAATAGATGGTTGCTAGGATACCAGGAGTACAGACGCGTGTGGAATGAGGGCGGATATGACTGTAAAACTGTGGAATTAAATCAATTTAAAAATTAAATAGTATGCAGTTTGCCGTTCTGGATTATTCGTGCAGTCCAGTAAATTGCAGGTTTTAAAGGAGAAGTAAAGGTGGCGTGGCTGAGGGTCACTGGGGGTGACTGGCGAGTGTCAGGCGCATACAACCTCCCAATATCTGAAAAACAGAAACAAAAAGTTGTGTGTGCGCAGCAATAAAAAGTTTGACTCGCTGTTTTATGGCCACACTACCTAATTGCCATGTACATTTTACAAAATTTGTCAGGTTATGACATTTTTAACACATTTCTTGGAGTTTTAGTGCAATGTTTTATGTTGTGCTAGTCTAAATTATCCCAAGAGAACTGCTTATCTTAAATAGTTACAATTGTATCTTTGTTGGTCTTAAATTGTTACAAAAGTATCAGTGCAGCTGCTGAGTGTTCTAGGCTCTCTGCCAAAAGCCTCTTATATTTTTGTTTTAGAAACTTTGTATCTTTTTCTGGCTGTGCAGTGCAGGAGATTGAAGAGAAAGTCAGGACATTTCCATAACTAACTGCGGGTAGGGTTGCCACCTTTTCTTGAAAAATATACCAGCCTTCCTATATATTTATCTTTTTTTCCTATTAATAACATTGGGATCAACCATAAAAAATACCGGCCAGGCCGGTAAAATACCGGCCAGGTGGCAACCCTAACTGCGGGTTCAGCTGTCAAAATTGGGACTGTCCCACAGAAAACAAGACAGTTGGGAGGTATGTGCATGCAATGGAGTGCAGTCGAACCCAGAGTCTGAATTGGGGTCTATGGCCCACCAGGGTTGCTGCCTCAGTGTCCCACACACCTCACCCCCAGCCCTCCGACCCAGCTGCAACTTTAACCTCAGCCAATCCCTCCACTGCGCACTTTGATTGTTGCGCCAGTGGGTGAGATCAAAAAGCAGTGTTAGGGTCTCAGGTGGGTAGTGGGTCTGGGTCAGAGGGACCCACCATGGCCTGTTTTAGCAGATTGACCCTGTGTGGCACTTCGCCTTAATCCAACTTTTTTCTCTGTCTTAGGACCCTTACATACGGGCATTTTAAACTGCGCTCCCCAGCATTCTGTTTTGCTGCATTCAGCCGCAGGGGAGCACAGGTATAGACACACAAGTCTTTTCAATGGGGCTGTACTCACACAAACACATGTAGGCGCCGAACGCAGGTTCAGATGCAACATGCTGCATTTTTCCTGCGTTCGGCGCCTACATGCTTTCGTGTGAGTACAGCCCCATTGAAAAGACTTTGAGTGTGTCTATTCCTGCGCTCCCCTGTGGCTGAACGCAGCAAAATGGAACGCCCATGTGGAAGGGCCCTTAGATGCTTTTCTCCCAACCAGCCTGGTCTTCAAAAACTGTGCCATCCCTGACTGGCCTGTTTGACAACCAGTTCCACAGAAAGACGTGACATTCAGAGCATTTTATCATGTATTCAGCACATGACTTTGGGTTTCTTCCCTAAAAATCATATAGTGCTCTGTCTGAAATCTGTGTGCCCCGTCTTTTTTTTGTGCTGTAGTGGACTTCAGCTTGGAGAAGTTTTTGAGTTTTGCGAGCACCAGTACTACATGGCATATGTTAAAATGTGTGCAAAACCGTATATATT
Source organism: Xenopus borealis (assembly GCA_024363595.1). NCBI lineage: Eukaryota > Metazoa > Chordata > Amphibia > Anura > Pipidae > Xenopus > Xenopus borealis. Next base: position 126,086,101 of record CM044439.1, read on the forward strand.
ATTTGATGAGCAACTTAGTTTGTCAAATCAGCAGGCCCGGACTGGCCATTTGTGGGTTAGGGCAAATGCCAGAGGGGCTGCTATAAGGTCCCATAGAAAGTCAGTATTTAGTGGGCTGGTGGGGACTGTTTGGGCCTCTATGTGGGCTGATGGGCCTCTTGTGTACCTGAAATGCCAGGGCCTATTTTAATTCTCAGTCCAGTCCTGCAAATCAGTGTATACATTTGTATGAATTTATATAAATTCATATAAACTTCAGTTGTAGTCAAGATCATGGAACTTATTTATACTACATGCATTTGCAAATATATGTGCTAGTATAAATTAGTTTCACAGCCCCCACCCCCAAAACTGAGGAATCAATTTACACAATGTGTATGCATTTCAGCATAATTATGAATTGTGTGTCCTTAATAAGTGTTAATCTTACTATAATTTTGGGCAAATGTAAATATCCGACTGGGTCTCCGGCACTGAAAGAGTTAAAGGATATATTCAGCTATGCTGAAAAGCTGACGCTGTTGGTGGTGGGGTGAATAAGATTTCCTACAGAACTGTTTGCCACGTTCACAAGATGTGACAGGCAGCAGGATCAATCTGTTAATCATCTCTCCAGAGGAAAGACTGCCTGAGTAAGAATTCCTGGAGAAATAAGTCATTGGATCAGTTCTGTATTTAGACATGCCACCAGCACAGTAGAGGGAATTCATGTGATTACTAATAGGAAGCATCACTAAATGCTAGAAGATTGGCGGCATAGATAAGGTAACAGTAGGGTACATGTGATAACCCCGTTATGCTTAGTACACTGGGAGGCTAGATACCTAAATTCATTTATTGTTGTAAATAAATTGTCCACTTTGTTGCCATGGCAGCCATTTGGACAAAAAAAAAGTCAGTGATTAGCTTTTTTTATGCATATTTTAGAATATTGTTCTCTCATAATGCACTATGCCATTCCTGCATCTCTCCAGAGAGAATCTTCCCTCAATGTTTTTTTTCATTCAAATGTTTTATTGATTTTCAAAAAGGAAAGTAATATATTAAACAACAGTTGCTATTAACATCTTGGTACAAGTAATCTTTTCTCATTATCACTTCTTGCGCCATCTTTTACATAATGTTTTGATTTTACACATTTAGAATTAAATATTGTACCCATTGGCGACTTGTTGCTCTAAAATTAACTTTTTGGTCAGGCAATTTTGAGCGATTTTAAAAATCGCGCCGCTCCGTGAGTACACGCGCCGGCGTTTTTAAGCCTCGCCGGTGCCTAGCTATTCGGGGAGATTCGGGGGCAATCCGTCACGGCGAGAAGTCGCCAGGCGACGGATCGCCCCCGAATCTCCCCGTCTGGACTAAGCCTTAAGGGAAATACATTCTTTCTTTATGTTGGGTCTCCTACGGTAGTTCCCTCAATGTTTTTAAAACAAAACTCAGAGACTACCTCTGGGAGCAGCTGGATAACACCTGAACTGGGAACTGGCACTTATATGACAGTTTAACCCACTGTAAAAGCACTTTATTACCCCTCCAAATTGTGTCCGTAAGTTACCCTCCCATTTAGACTGCAAGCCCCACGGGGTAGGGTCCTCCATCCTTTTGTCTCCTCAACACTGTGTAATTATATTTTATATTTATGTGAATTGTATTTCTAATAATGCACTTATTGTTACTTATTAATGCAGTGATCCCTTGTTTGTTACTACTAATATATCATTGCTGTACAGTGCTTTGCCCTCAAGGAGCGCTATACAAATAAAAATATACATACATAGTATTAATGCTGAAAAATGTTTTATATTCATACCCAATGTAGCATTTTTTGATGAATGGACTATTACCATGTCTCTTAATACTGCTGAACTTTGACATAGTTGTGATGATAAATGAAGGTGGTTATTTTGTTGGACAAATCAATTCTCTGCTCTGAACTATTTCTTTCTGAGAACAATTTTTACATATTCTGGGTATATGCTAATAAACTCTTTTACTGCCAGCTGCTTAGCAACACACTTTTCATAGAACTGAATGGAAGCTGGCATCCCCTATTGCCTGGGTGTCACCACATTGCATTTTAAAATTCCTAACCCTATTGGCTTGTTGATTTTTGAAAGAGGGAGAGATTCATCTAGTGGGGGAGAGTAGAACCCATGCAGAGGGGGAAGAGGGAAAAATACACACAGACAACTGTGGAGCAGGAGGCACGATTAAGGAGAGTGTATGGACACACCTGAGGGGCAGTGAAGTTCTTGGATAGAGAAAACACCTGGGGAGATCATTGAAATCCCATGAATAGAGATGCATAAAGACACACCTGTTATCACCTGGTTCAGGAGACTCACAGAGATAGAAGCACACCTGTGCAAGACAGCGAGACTTGTGGTGGAAGGTAGAAAGACACCAGGATTTACAAATCTGTGGGAAGAACATTTTTTATTGCTTTGCACAATTCTTAATTTTTTTGCATTGCCATTCCCAGTTTAGGTATCCAGGGGTGGCATTTTTTATTACTTCCATATTTTTAGGGCAACAGTAGCCAGCAAATATTAATTTGCTACATAAAGTTGGGGTGCTGCATGTGATTTAACTATGTCACATTTCCATGGAATATAGTAGGAAATTGGAATTGGGAGATCAAGCAATAAAACAATTCCTAAAAAAGCTATTTTGTTTTTATATATAATGCATAAGACTTAGCAAGAGACATTTAGGGGAATGTAATATAAGTCGGTAAGGCAAAAACTATTCGCAATGCGAAAAGTTATGCTTCTGTGCGAACAATTTCTGCTTTGCACAAATTTAATATAGCTTTTGTGAAACCGGAAACTGTTTACCGACCACTTCCGACAGTGGAAGAGCGAATTTTACAGCTTGCGCCAATGCGCAGTCAATGTAATAAAACTGCTTACTGAAAAAGTCGTTATGTTTGCTCCAAAAGATTACGACACCTTCAAGCACTTCTTCGAGTGCGCAATTAAAATTCGCAATGCAATAACAGTTTAGGCTGGGGACAGACAGGGAGATTCGGGGAGATTCTGTCGCCTGGCGACAATCTCCCTGAATTTCCTTCTCCCTGTCTGCCGCTAGTATAAATGACAAAGCGCCAGCGCCTGTGCACACGCGGCGCAGCGATTTCCGGAATCGCCCGAAGTTTCCTCACGAAGTATCTTCGCCGCGCTGTGTGTGCACAGGCTCTGGCGCTTTGTCATTAATACTAACGGCAGACAGGGAGAAGGAAATTCGGGGAGATTGTCGCCTGCTATTAAACGCCAGGCGACAGAATCTCCCTGAATCTCCCTGTCTGTCCCCAGCCTTAAGGAAAAATATTACATTGCGAGATGTGGATTTTTAATCTTGTTGATGCTTATTATTTTGCTCTTTGCTAATGTAATTACATTCCCCAATTACTGTATTATCTATATCTTTAGTTTGTCCTTGGATATGTCATATTGTTTTATGGTGTAAAACACATTTTTAATCAATTATTAGTTAATTTGTTACATAAACACTTTATTTTGAGCTGCTGGTGTTCAGCAGAGGGGCTTAGATTAGCTTTAAAGGGAAACTATGCTAAATAAATCTAAATGTGTATGTATATATATATATATATATATATATATATATATATATATATATATATATATATATATATATAATATGATTAACTATTTTCATGGATTGAGAGGAAAACATAACAGTTAGTCTGTACTGCAGGGACCATTTTCTCCCCTTTAGCCTCGCAAAGTTAAGAATTAAAGTGATGAATTCTGGGAGAGGAACTTCGCATGCACTGGTTTTGCCACAACCTGCCCAAACAAGGGATGTTGCAGCACGTAAAACAAGAGCAGGGTGCAGATCAGGGCCTGCAGGGCCCACAAGAGCCTGGGTCCCGCCAACCCAGAGGTTTCAGTTTTGTATAAACTGGTGTTGAGCGTCACAGCATTTTACAGGATTCGCACCAGTCACCTTAATTTGTCCCTTTGACTCCAATAGATTATGCCATTATGTTGTAAAATGTTGGCATAATTTTAGGCATGTAAAACACTGTAAATATACACCAGTTAGCTCTTTGTAATGGATTCTTTCTTTGGTCAATATGAATGCCTTTAATTCATGTGTAAAGACAACTGGTTTATAAATACCCATTGTAAGTTATACCAAATTTATAATGTTTTTTGCCATTATACATAAAATATTTTAGATTTGCCCCCTGGGGTCCTTTTAATTCAGAAATTTTGTGGATACATAAGATAACCTTGGATGAAGGGCAGGTAAGGAACTTCAATTAAATTTCAGTACAGTCGGACTTTATCTTCTGCTGGACTGCTCATTAAAATTCCAGTAGTATCTTTAATAGATACAGCTGCAAGGAATACCTGCTCGAACACAAAAAGGAGGACATGCCTAGTCACAAAGAGAAATTAATGCTGAGATATACTCTCAGAGGAAGGGTATAAAATAAATGTTTGGGTATCTCAAAAATTAAAAAAAAGAATACTAATTTTGCTGGTGCCCTTCAAGTCCCAATTTCTTTTTTGGAAAATATAACTAAGGGCCCTTACACACGGGCGTTTTACCTGCGCTCCCCTGCGTTCCGTTTTGCTGCGTTCAGCCGCAGGGGAGCGCAGGTATAGACACACTCAATTATTTTCAATGGGGCTGTACTCACGCGAACGCATGTAGGCGCCAAACGCTGGAAAAATGCAGCATGTTGCGTTCGGCGCTTACACGCGTCTTGTGGGTACAACCACATTGAACAAAATGAGGTGCGTCTAGACCTGCGCTCCCCTGCGGCTGAACGCAGCCAAACACAACGCAGGGGAGCGCAGGTCAAAAACACCCGTGTGTAAGGGCCCTAAGCCTACCTTGCCCTCTAATTGAGCTCTACTAATGAAGACTTTGAACCAATTAATTGTATTATCTCACAAATATACCTCAGGTAAGTTAATTGAGTACAGATAGAAGGTCATAAACTAAATGGTGAATAACATAGGACTTTGTTATATAGTTTAATTAAAGGGATCCTGTCATGGGAAAAAAACATTTTGTCAATTTCCCTGGTCATGTGACTTGTGCTCTGATAAACTTCAATCACTCTTTACTTCTGTACTGTAAGTTGGAGTGATATCACCCCCTCCCTTTCCCCCACCCAGCAGCCTAGATAACAGCTTCCTAACACAAGATAACAGCTGCCTGGTAGATCTAAGAACAACACTCAATAGTAAAAACCCATGTCTCACTGCGTACTATTAAGTTACATTGAAAAATAACAGCCTGCCAGAAAGCAGTTCCCTCCTAAAGTGCTGGCACAAGTCACATGACCAGGGGCAGCTGGGAAATTGACAAAATGTCTAGCCTCATGTCAGATTTCAAAACTGAATATAAAAAATCTGTTTGCTCTTTTGAGAAATGGATTTCAGTGCAGAATTCTGCTGCAGCAGCACTATTAAGTGATGCATTTAAAAAAAAAATAAAACAAGTTTTCCCATGACAGGATCCCTTTAAATAAACCCAATAGACTGGTTTTGCTTCCAATAAGGATAAATTATACCTTCGTTTGGATCAAGTAGAATCTACTGTTTTATTATTGCAGAAAAAAAGTAAATCATTAAGTAAAAAATTTGGATTATTTGGAAAAAATGGAGTCTAAGGGAGATGGCCGTTCCGTAATTCAGAGCTTTCTGCATAATGGGTTTCCGGATAATGGATCCCATACCTATATATAGGACTTTTAGGAACATATTTATTGAATAAAGATAACTTACATATACAAATGTTTTCACCCCTACATATCTTTTAGGAGTAAGAGCTGGGGAGTTAACCTTTAGTGAATCATGGTGAACTTGATTTATACCCGGGGGAGGCCTATTTATCAAAATTCAAGTTTGAAAAACTCAAAAGCTCACCAAAACTTGAATGTGAGCTTTTTTATAAAATTAACTTAATTCTCAGCTGACTAAAAATACGGGGGGAAAAAACACTGAACGCAGCAAATTCATATTCTACTCCCTTGAAAAGAATCACTTAAACTTTGGTTGGGCAACTCCCATTGACTTCTACATGAACTTGGCAGCTTTTATATGCCGAATTTTTACATTCAAGTTTTATGCACTTGACAAATTTCGTAAATTAATTCAAGTTGGGCTGTTGTTTTGATGTCAAATCTTACGGCAGGTAAGACATGGTGACATATCTTCGTACTCCTAATGAGCCAGCAAAATATGTCATCTAAAAGGTTTTCCGTTTATTTCTGACTGGAACTCTTTTTTTTTAATAATAAGAGCAAGCTGCTTCTGCTTAGCAAGCTTGGACTTGGATAAACCCATTCAAGCTGCCTGAGTGACTGATAAGAAGAAAGGCTTCGCTCTGTTCTGAAACTGCCTGGAATGTTGATCTGAAAAATGGAAACAATTATAGCAGGGTTGACAATTCCCTTTACGGTTAAGATTTTTAAACAACATATATTTTCCAACAGATAATTCTATTCTATTGGTAAATAGTTGGTTTATGATTTCAATAGATGGCATCCCAAATAAAACACCTTGGGCATACAAACAAAAAAGAAATAATGTGCAATGTCTGAAATCCTTTTTAGCTGTATGTTGTCTTCTTAATGGGGGTGGTTCAGCTTTAAGGGTAGGGACAGACAGGGAGATTCGGGGAGATTCTGTCGCCTGGCGTTTTT
>CM044439.1:126146522-126163344 GCA_024363595.1 Xenopus borealis
TTCCCAGGCATCCAGACTTCTTATAGACAGTGGCCATTTAAAGTTGGCAGGTGGGTAGAGCAGAAGAAGGGCTCAACCCACACCTGCTGACCACCCACGAAGATAAGTGCGAGGTATGCCCAAACCCGCCCGACCCGTGGGTCCCACGATTTTCGGTCTGGCCCGCACATCATTAATAGGCAGCACATAGGGTTGCCACCTTTGAAAAAAATTTGACCAGCAGTGGTGGGGGGACACGAAGAAAGGGGTGTGTTGTGATGTCAGAGGGGGCATGCAGTGACATAAAAGGGGTGGAGCCATGACCCAACCCTGTAAAAAAAAGGTACGTTTTCAGCAGATTGGAGGCGGGCCCAGGGCCTTTAATAGGGGTATTACAGATTTACCGGCAGCTACATTGCCGATAAATTTGTAATACCAGCCCTGCCTCGGCCAGTGTTTTACCGGCTAGGCCGGTAAAATACCGGCCGGGTTGCAACCCTAGCAGCACATGTCTTGGGATCATGGCACACATTTTGGGCTAGAAAACTCTGAAGTGGCTTAAATATACTCAATGTACACAGTGATGCAGAGGGAGGGGGGCAAAACAGTGTGATCCAATACAATGGTGTCATAAGCTTTAATCTGTACATAAGTGTGGTGTTTAATAAGTGTGGGAAGCAGTGACAGGCAAACAGGGACCCTGTGCCACATGCCTAATTCAAAGTTCACTTGCATGTGTGGTAGCAATTTGTTTCATCAAATTGCACTGAAACCTATGTTTGATGTGAGTGAAATAAAACATAGCTGTTTCAAGATCCTCTTTTAATGAAAATAGATAGTGGCCAGGGATGGAATTCAGATGCACACCAAATTCTGTTTGCTGTTCCAGATCAAAGACAATTTAACACAAGATCAGTTTACCTTGAGGTGTTATCTGGATGTCTTTGATGTGCAATTCTAGGCAGCACTGACGTTGTGTTTGGTGATATTTTATTTTAGCCAGGCGCAAAGTGAGGGAAGGCGTTCGGGGAAATCGTTTGCTGCAAAGTCGAGCAATTAGTCGCCAGGCCTCTCAATCTCCCCAAGTCGCCTAGTGTGTCCTTACCCTTAGGCTAGTGGCAGACGGGCAGATTCGGGCAGATTCTGTCTGCCTTCCGTGTGCCTGAATGAGGAATTGCCTGTGCTAATGCACTTGCGGAGCTTCAATTTTGGAATTTGCCATGAATGTATTTGCACAGCCGATTCCTCATTCAAGCACAGAGAAGGCAGAAAGAAGGCAGTTGGGAGAAATTGTCACCAGGATGAAGAGCTGATTAATCGCCTGGCGTCTAAATCTTTTAGTCCCCTGCAACAAATCTCCTCTTCTTCAGGGCGACTAATTTCCCTGAACTGCCTTCTCCTGCCTTCCCACTAGCAATTTACATTGTAGCCAGCACTTGGAGCAATTTGTTTTCTGAAGTCGCCTGAAGTTTTGACTTCAAAAAAATAAACGCTTCGAGTGGCGGGAAGGCAGGGAAAGGCAGTTCGGAGAGATTAGGAAGAGGAGATTTGTTGCTGGGTGACAAATCTCCCCAAATCTGCTTGTGTATCCAGGCCTGGACTGGCAGTCTGTGGGTTCTGGCAAATGCCAGAAGGGCTGCTATAAGGTGCCATAGAAAGTCAGTATTTATTGAGCTGGTGGGGGCTGTTTGGGCCTCTGTGTGGGCTGATTGAGCCTCTATGGATCTGAAATGCCAGGGCCTATTTTGATTCTCAGTCCCAACCTGTGTGTATCTCTGCCCTAATGCTATGGAACAACAAATCTTTTTTATGCTCATATATTAGACTGAATACCTGTAGTTACTGTAGATACTGTATACTTCTACCGTAGTCTAAGTATAATCAGACAAGGGAGAAATCTCATTTTTTGCTGGGCACATATAAGAAGCAATAATGTGTATCATTTATCCATGTACAAGACATATGTCTGGAATGTATGATGTGCTAGGCATGTCCCTTGTCTCTGGATATGTCTGTGCACTACACTAACAATCATAAGCATGGAAGGTGTGACACCAATATACATAGTATGGAGCCAGTTCTTGCTTAACCAGTCAGAAGTTCCATAAAAAAATAAATAAACAAATGGTCCTAAAAAGAGCTAAAAAAGGAAGATCTACTCGAGCGTTAACATATGCGGAATACGTACCATTATTGGTATCAACCACGCAGGACGAATGAACAACAACTCATCATGGCCCTTTGAAATAATCGACTTATTCTGCGTGCGAGGAAATGCTTGTCACGTTACATCATTTGTAGCCAGTATTGCATGAAAACATATGCCTGAATGGCCAGATATATATCTGTCATGAGATAACAAATGAGAAAAAATAGTCACTAGAATTCTCTCAGTAAATATAGTGCATTCCTTATTACGGTTCATGGCCACAGGTTTGCAGGAGCATGGCTGTCAGACACCACGGAAGTCTCCACACTGTACCAAGAAACAGTTAATATAATTACCTAGTTCTAAGCAACTTTTCATTTGGCCTTCTTTTTTTTTTCAATAGTTTTTAAATTATTTTGGACACTTTCCAGCTTTCAAATGGAAGCCACTGACCACAACTAAAAACAAATGTTCCATAAAATGTATTGTTATCTATTACTCGTGTTTGTATTCACGCCCTCTCCTATGCATATTCCAGTATCTTTTTCAAAGAAATTCATGGTTGCTAGGATAATTTGGACCCTAGCAACCAGATTGCTGAAATTGCAAACTGTAGAGCTGCAGAATAAAAAAATCTAAATAAACCAAAAACTACAAATAATAAAAAATGAAAACCAATTGTAAATTGTCTCATAATACCACCCTAGAGTCTACATCATATTACAAGATGCGAATAACCCCTTTAATGCTTAACATTTCTACCCCACTTCCCTGCTCAGTGTGCATATATGAGTCCATATATTGATTTATTATTTCTGGAGCAATGCTATTTATTTTTTATCTTAACCCAGCTCCTACAAACAGGCCAAATGCCAGTGCTGTGTTCAAATAGTAGCATAACCTATATTTTTACATTAGCCCAATATAAATATATTTGTTCCCTAATCTGAACAGTATTAGCAAGAGAATTCAATTTCCTAATAGCCTTATCATCACGGTATTTTTCCTAGTGTCACAATTACCAATGCATTAGAAATGGTGTAGTATCTTTTGATGTCTCTATGAAGTGTCTAAGTTGGACACATGAAAGCAGACTTGTAGCAGATGTTTCCCTTTCCATCTTCCTCTCTCTCAGAAGCATTCTCATTCTCTAAATGGCCATATTTATTGAAATGTTTTTCATCCAAGTATAATAGGAATGACGATGACACAGAGATGACAAACTTCCTAGTAATGTCAAAGAGAGCGGAGCCGAACGCTGGCTTATTGAGCTTCTTAATCTTGTACTTGTAGTGGCAGGTTCTATTTATAAAGGCAATGGTTCCTTAATGTGAAATACAGTGTCTTTGCTTCTGCACAATGTGTACCCCACCCTGCTGCAGCTTTGATGTTAACAGTTGCAAAACACTGACTTTTTTCCTAAGGTCACAAATCCACATCGCATGCACGTAGTGAGGCTATGGTTTACTATATGTCTGAAAATCTGTTTAGCATTGCTCACCAGAAATAAATTATGTAACTATGATTCAAACATTACTTCAAAAGGGTAGGGATAGGCCATCATACATAGTCTAAACAGACTTGTGAAGGTAATGGCACCACAATTAACTGTTTTTGAATTGCAGCCTATGTACAGTACAGGTACGAAACCAGTTATACGGAAACTCACTATCCAGAAAGCTTTGAATTAAAGGGATACTGTCATGGGAATTTTTTTTTCCAAAATACATCAGTTAATAGTGCTGCTCCAGAAGAATTCTGCACTGAAATCCATTTCTTAAAAGTGCACAAGTATCACCCCTTCCCCCCCTGCAGCCTAACAACAGAACAATGGGAAGGTAACCAGATAACAGCCCCTTAACACAAGATAACAGCTGCCTGGTAGATCTAAGAACAACACTCAATAGTAAAAACCTATTTCCCACTGTGACTCCTTAAGTTACACTGAAAAGGAAAAACAGCAACTTGCCAGAAAGCAGTTCCCTCCTAAAGTGCTGGCACAAGTCACATAATTTGGGGCAGCTGGGGAATTGACAATGCTCCATGTCAGATTTCAAAACTGAATATAAAAAAAAAACTGTTTGCTTTTTTGAGAAATGGATTTCAGTGCAGAAGTCTACTGGAGTAATACTATTTATTGATACATTTAAAAAAAAAAAAAAACATGGGACTAGGGTTGCCACCTAGCCGGTATTTTACCAGCCTGGCCGGTATTTTTGATGGTTGATCCCAATGTTATTAATAGGAAAAAAAGATAAATATATAGGAAGCCCGGTGCCAACCCTAACCGTGACAGTATACCTTTAAGGAAAGGCCAGCTCCCATAAACTCCATTTTATTCAATTAATTCAAATTGTTGCTTTTTTCTCTGTAATAATAGCACAGTCCCTTGTACTTAATCCCAACTAAAATATAAGTATCCTTATTGGAAACAAAACCAGCCTATTTGGTTTATTTAATGTTTGCATGATTTTCTAGTTGACTTAAGGTAGATCCAAATTAAAGTAAGATCCATTATCTGGAAAATGTTAGGTCCCTAGCATTCTGGATAACAGATCTCATACCTGCATATTGAGGCTGATGCCAATTTAGTAGTACAAAGAACAAACATGCATGTTCTTTTATTTGTTTTGGTTTATTAGACCTTATTTATCATTTTTACTATACCATATCAGTACTGTTAAACAAGAGATATCTGGCATCAGCCCTCTAGCAGTTTTAGACCTAGTAAACCTGGTAGCTAACCTATATGAAAGAAGATATAGCTCTAGCAGATACTGGAGTTCTAGGGGAGACATACTTAACCTAACCATGGGGTAACTTGCTGTCTTGCATGCTTTCCAGCTTGGTGGGGGTAGCAAAATGATTGAAAATGCCCCTCCATTTAACATAATTCTTCTTGGCTGGTGCATTTTCAGAAAGGCTCAATTTGTCATTTCAATGTGATAATCACGGACATTTATATTATATGTATATCTTCTTCTTAAGCACAGACTGTGAAGATTGTAGCTTCATTCTATATGACTTTGGGTTATACTATTGAGACTTTTCCCAGGATCTCATGCAGTTTTGCGGATAGATATCTAGGTGACTTTCCCTTAGGGTAGGGACAGACGAGCAGATTTGTGAGGCAACTTCGTCTGACTTCGGAAATAGAAGCACCACGAGTGCATTAGCACAGGCGATTCCTCATTGAAGCACACGGAAGGCAGGAAGAAGGCCGTTCGGGGTGATTGTCGCCGGGCAGAAGAGGCAATTAGTCGCCTGGCGACTAAATCTCCTCGAAACTGCTTGTCTGCCCTTACCCTAAGTAAGATATCTGACACTCTTTTCTCCATAGTGCTAAAATCTTGGGGCATTCCCACACATATATGTTGCTGAGTCCCATTGTGTCCAACACATTGGGGAGGTACTGAGTTTTACAGGGCTGTTGTACCAAAAAACATTGATTTGTAAATACTCACTTTTTGTCTAACACATGTTATAAGAGCTCTGATTGGCTTTTTGGTAACCCCTATATGGACTGGCAGCCTACATGAGAGAATGTTTGGCAGGACATCTGTTTTTTGTGCAACCAAAACTTGCCTCTAAGCCATTAATTAAAAAATTAGCACCTGCTTTGAGGCCACTGGGAGCAACATCCAAGGGGTTGGGGAGCAACATGTTGCTCGCGAGCTACTGGTTGGGGATCACTGCTCTATAGAGAGGGTTGTGGAGGTGATTTGTTCCCACTTTCATGGGTGCTTGGGGAGTGGGTCCTCCAGTGTGGTTCGTGATATTTCTATATAGTGAGGAAATCAAGGCTCTCCGGGGAAGCCCTGTCAAGCAAATTCTCAAATGATGTGAGTGGGGGGATGGCTGGATAAACCTTTATGTGCTAACACTGCAACTTGGAACATACCTTTGTACATAGAGCTTTAAATTTTAACCATAGATTTACAATTGCTCTATATGATTGTTACATATGAATACATTATGAAATTTTACTGGAAGAGGGAACTGGATTAATGGGGATATATATTGGTTGTTGCAGTTCTAGATGCAGTGACTATGCACCCTTTATTCACCTGCCCTGCTATTGTCTATCTTCCACCCCATGACAATAAGTTAAAGTTAACATTTTCCAAAATTGCTGCATTTATCTTTAAGAAGTAGGGATGTAGCGAACGTCGGAAAAAATGTTCGCGAACATGTTTGCGAACTTCCGGACAAAAGTGCGAACGGTTCGCGAACTTCGCGAATCCCATAGACTTCAATGGGAAGGCGAATTTTAAAAGCTAGAAAAGACATTTCTGGCCAGAAAAATTATTTTAAAGTTGTTTAAAGGGTGCAACGACCTGGACAGTGGCATGCCAGAGGGGGATCAAGGGCAAAAATGTTTCTAAAAAATACATTGTTGACACAGCGCTGCGTTTTGTGCTGTAAAGGGCAGAAATCACACTACGTCACTCAGGTGATGTTTCTGGACACGGAATGTGAAAAAGCTCACACAGCTACGTGGCACTTGGTTAAAGACTGGGCAAACAATGCCTACAAGGTCAACGTATACACTACTACAGCAGTGGATACGGATTACGGAAAATATTATTGCTGCTTGTAAAACGTCACTCAGGATGGTGTTTCTGGAGACGGTATTATTATTGATATTTAGACAGAATGTGAACAAGCTCACACAGCTAGATGGCAGTTGTTTGAAGAACAGTAGATTACTAGCCAGCAAACTTACTATCAACTGTCCCTGAAATCACTAACAGCTCTCTCCCTACACTAGCTCTTCCAAGCACACACAGGCAGAATGAAAAAACGCTGCAGGGCTTCAGTTTATATATGGAAGGGGAGTGGTCCAGGGGCTGTGGGGGTGGTCCAGGAGAGAGAGCTTCCTGATTGGCTGCCATGTATCTGCTGGTCTGGGGGAGAAATGGCAAAAAAAAAGCGCCAGCTAAGGCGAACCCAAATTGGCGAACGTCGCGCGACCTTCGCGAACATTCGGCGAGCGCGAACAGCCAATGTTCGCGCGAACAAGTTCGCCGGCGAACAGTTCGCGACATCCCTATTAAGAAGGCCATTGACTTAAAGTCATTTCAGTCTGCACAATGTAACAGTTCCGCAGGCAAGAACACTTGCTGTGATGGTGAAATGGACAACCATGTTGATTTGCTTTTAGCACCATTAGTGGCCAAGAAATTGTTTATTTGAAGGTGCAGGATGAACAGATACAAACTTTAAATGAAAAAAAAAAAGTATTTCCACTTTCTGATGTGACTGGCTAGATATAATTCCTACATATAAATGCGTTGGGTGAATGTTTCCACACAAGGAATATTTGAAAGCCATATTCATAAACAGTGAAGAACAGAACTAAAAACACATGTAAGAGAGCAATGGCTTGATTCACATATGCAGATAATACATCTAACACATGGAAAAGCTTTGGGAAAAATTGGTTGGAAGGTTTTTGCAACTGCGGAAGGCCAGCATCACTGTAATGTATTAATCTCACACTGCAGAGAAAGGTTGAGACATACTGCAAAGGTGGTGGGAATGTGATAGACGTCTACCTCATCTGTTCTTCAACGACAGTATCATTTTTCAGTCTGTCCTGAACAAGATACGACATAATATAGGATATTCAAAATAGGACATCAAGTGGATGAAGCTGTCTTGACTAAATTACAATGACATTTTTGTATATTCCTGCACTGTCACTTTATATTTAAATATATTATTGTGCACGGTTAGTCCATATCTATTATCTGAGACTATCGGCATTGTTATAAATAAGCGCTTTTTTCACATAAGAAATGAAAAGATATGGGCTGATGGTATTTAATGCACATGATGCTTTTTTTTTAAAAAAATGATTTAAATTATTCACTTTTTATTACACACTAGTATATTAATGGGTATGAATTTATTTATTGGGTACATTAGATGAATTTTAATACTAATGGGTCTTTAGAAAAAGGAGTGATTCACCTTATTAATGAATTATATTATGATATAACACTGTCACTTTAAGGGAATATAAGGGTGTCAGCATGATTGAAATAATTATCTTTTTAAAAAAAAATTTTCCACTTATGAATTTGAATCTAAAGGTTTTCGGGACATGTTCTTGTATTGAGTGGGACATTGGAATATGGACAAAATTTATTTTTTAACTTTTTATGTGGGGCTAAATGTACCTTGGATGTTGATCGCTAACAATGAAACTGTGTATGAGAAATGACTGATGGATTGTAGGTAACTATGTAAACAGGTTGCCAAGTTGCGCACACTTCCTGGTTTCAAGCTTGTGTTCCAAAGGGATAGTAATAGCAGCGTCGCGTCACTCCGCATGACTTGATGTCGGCGGAAGTGACGCGGCGGATGTGACGTCACATGATCTAGGGAAGACAGCGCGCGAAAACACGGAGCGATCAACTTCTATTGCCTAGGGTATATATAGCGGTTTTAGCGGCTTACACTTCAGAATTCCCCTTGAAAAAGGCCTTAGAGCCGAAACGTCAGGGTGATTCTCACTTGCAGGCAGGAGTATCCGCTTTCCATTCTTTATAGCTATTATTTGCCTTGTTGTGGTGGTATGTATATAACTTATGTGATTCATGTATACATGATATTGCTAATGTATTTCTTGAACAGTGTGATGAAGTAAAATGATTTTTGAGCAAATACCACTTTGTTTAGTATTCTATTGAGTGCAAACCCATGTAATACAAAGTATTGTCTATCTACATATCTCAGGAAATATCAGTTCCATAGTTAATTTCATAAAAACGCATACTTCAGATAATACCAGTTTTGCATCAGCATTTATGGAGATTTTTATGGAGGGCTCAGTTGCTCATGTCAGCTACAGGATGGAGTGTGACTTCACATGGCACCATTGAGCAGACTACAACAAGACTGTTGGCAATTCAGGGGGCCTATGGGGAGACATATGAGTGAATGTAATAAAAGTTTAAAGTTTAATATCCGTAATGGAAAAATTTTTTCCTTTGTGGAAGTTTCTATAGTATCTGAGGACTCTAAGGTATTTAGTCACTCATTAACCTGTGGAAAAAAAGGTTGCAAATTCTCTAGTGTCATTGCACAGTGTACGTAATAATAAAACTGAGAAAGTCATCATTAAGGTATTTCCTAATCAGTTCCTACACAAGTTAGGTTTGGTACAGGGCTATAGGCAGAAGACAGGTGTTTGCACATTTTTCTCCACTACAAGTTTCTGCTAGAACATTACTTGTGATTCAGCACACACCTGAGCAAGCCTTCGGGTATGCATTGTGGAGTGTGTTCAGGTTATATTATGCTTTGACCTGGCATGCAATTTGTTAACATTTATAGGCCTCGAGGCTACTATGTATTGCATGTAGAAACACTTTTCTATATTCTACAGCTTTAAAGGGGTGGTTCACCTTTACGTTAACGTTTAGTGAGTTATAGAATGGCTAATTATATGAATCTTTTCAAATAACTTTTTTCTTTTATATAGCTTTTGAATTGTTTGTATTTTTCTTTTGACTCTTTCCAGCTTTCATTTGGGGGTCAGTGACCCCGTCGAAAAAGCAAATGCTCTGTAGGGCTACAAATGTATTGTTCTTGCTATTTTTTATTTCTCGTCTTTCTATTTAGGCCCTCTCCAGTCTCTTGTTCCAAGCAATGCATAATTATTAGCCACCAGATTGCTGAGATTGAAAACTGGACAATGCTGAATAAACCACTAATCTCAAAAATCACAAATAATATCACAGAATATCACTCTCTGCATCACACTGAAAGTCAGTGTTATGTTTGATCGCATGAAAACATTCTCTTCTTTATCTTCTCTGCAAGAACCAGACTTGGTAGGGCTGCAGGCTAGAGTCCAAGAACATCCTGTGGGTTAAGGCGTTTGTTTATCGGAATAACTCCATGAATGGAGAACTGCGGTTCCGTTATTGTTCAAGCTTTCCCGCAAGCAACTGCATCATTTAAATGAACCTTTTGGCTATTTTATGTGCCTTTAGTTAGTTATGTTTCCTGAAAAATGTGTGGAGAGTTGTCCTTCAGTGACAGTTTACACCAGTATGCCCTTTATTCTAGTTCTTCTTTGTACCGTCTTTCTTATCTATTCCTCACGGAAAAGCAGGACAAGTAAGTACGAATTAGATGATGTGATCAGGTCAATTTAGCATCTGGTTTTGGTATAGCATTATTTGTGAGCAAAGAACAAAGAGACCAAGCTGTGAGATATCAATATGGGGCAATAAAGTGTTAAATCATGATATAGAAAACAATTCTTGTGGAGCAGGTTCAATCAGATACTGTATAAGTAGTAAATAAGTGAAAGCAGATTCCTCAAATTTCAGGAATTTTCATCTTGTGTCTCCCAGCTGCTGCTAAACAATAGTTCCTGAAGGCTGTTAGGGGTGCTTAATGTTCATATTCCACAGAATATATATACATCATCATATCAGTGCCTCCAGTGTTTCAGTGGAGCTTACAGTTTAAATTCATTTCACATACACATACAGTATGTCTGTATGTTATTTTATGTTTTGCTTCTGTATTCTGCAGATTGACCATCCCTACTATATAAGCAAATATACCTTTTGTGGCCTACCTTATTATTTACTGATAATCACCATATTTTTTAACCCAAAGTGCAGTGTTTTTTCCCAGAATTCAAGCAAAGTTCGGTTGAAGTTAGCACCATGTTTTTCAAGCGTGCTAACTACATCTCCAACACCGTAACTTGTAAATTCCTTCATGATGCTACAAAATAATAAATAGCATTCTGATATCCCTATAACAGCCAAACCCTTAAGAAAAATTGTAGAGTAATAAATCATTGCATTATAACTGCAATGCCCTCTCTTTCTGGACATGTTGGTGCTAGAGTCACCTCCTCCATTTAGTAAGCCCAAGACCCTGGTATTGTAGGAAAGTTTCTTCTTTCTTGAACATTGCCTTAATGACTATCCAACAAGTCAGTGTCCTGTCAGTCTTCCATTCTGTCAATGTAGATCTTGCAAGAGTTTACTGGATGCACAAAAGGCTAAACTGCCTCACATGCAAGCCCCATGTTTTGTAATGCACACTTGGACTAATAGCAGTGATCCCTAGAGCAAATCATAATTGTAAGCATGCTAATGGCAATTACTGTACAAGACTTCCATGCTATTTAATACCATCATGGAATCTATGCGTAGTAGTAGCATGTTACTCCACCCTACTGTTAAGGCAAAGTTTTGATGACTCCATTTCTCAGTGCCAGTTTAAAATATTACCCACATATTAGATGCAGTTATAGTATCACTTAAAGCAGGAGTGCCCAGACTTTACTAATGGAAGGTCTACTTTTAGTGATGTTGTCCCATTATGATCTACATCCATAAAAGCATTGATAACATTCTGTTCCAAGGAATATATTACTTAAATATTGATGTATGAGAAAATGTACATTGTTATATTTAAACATCTATTTCTTATGTAAGATTAACATAAATAGCTGAATGAAAAGCATGAAACAGGAGGATGATTTAGACAAGCTGTTTGTTGCTAAGTATCTTGAGATCTTCTGATCACCAGCTAAAGGTCTACTGGTAGATCCCGATCTACCTTCTGGGCACCCATGACTTAAAGTATTGTAAGCCAGCCAATGATTTCAGTAACTGCCTCCTACATATGAAACACCAGGCATTTTTTGTTTAATTTAGAGGAAATGAGTTCCATATAGACTTAGCAGAACACTCCAGGAAATAGGAAGACGTGCAAGCAGTGCTCACCATTCCAATATAGAAGTAAATGCAGCAACTATTTTCCTAACAACACCCTGCAGATATTCAATATAATGACCTCAGTGTTATGCTGGAACATAAAGGTGAGATTGATGCTGTGATTCTTGATAAAATGATGCTGAGGGAATTACAAAAACCTGGTTACTCTCATCAGTTTCGTGCCAAAATGGTCAATGTGGATTCATGACAAATGTGTTTTTCTAAGCTGTTAGCTCTAAGCCACATCTCCATCAAAGCAATGTACTGTAAATAACATCTGTGAAAATTTGGCTAAAATCACATGTCTCTTGTAAGATTTCAAGTTGAAAAAATGAAGTTCAAATATTTATGAACTGAATGTAGGGCTGATCTGTCATGTTTGTTTGGCCAACAACTGTGTGCCTGTTGGCAAAAAATGTCTTTATTTATGCTAATACTGGAAGATGCCTCAAAGCAACATTCTGAGCATGAATCAGAAATTATTTAAATTTGAAGGCCAAAATATTCCCTGCCTTTATGTAGGTCTCAGCAGTCTTCAGCTGTCACTAAATAAGCCTTGCTGTTTGCCTAGTGCATTCACAGAGCTTGAAGACACATGGGGCCACTTAAGGCAACTAGTTTGTGCATTTGGAAGCTTTTAGAATGCAATTTCAAATCCTTGGAGACATAAATTACTATTTGTGCTTTACCCTTGGACTGTACATAGTTTTGAAGCTTGTCTGCTGATGGGTGGGTTGTGCAGGTTTTGCACCAGTTTTACTGGTAGATTATCCATAAACTGAATGCCTACCTCTCTCTATTCTCCACCAGCTTACAACCAGCCAGTTGTATGACAATGCAGTAGCTGGGTGCACTCATAAAATCCCAGAGTATCCATTCCTTCATTAAAAGAGCAGCTTTATATGAAAACCAAACTGTGACTGTAGTATTTTGATGGGAATTCAAAGTGAGTAGGTAGTTTTAGGATAAATTGGCCCCTTCATTGCTTCAGTTTTCTATAAATGATCCCAGCAAGTAATAGTTGTGCAGCAAGATGCAAGGCAGTGGCATATAACAAATACACTACATTACCCTGATAAGGATAAGGTGTCTTTGCAGATGGGCTGTTCACCAGTATTATTAACATTCATGCTAACATTCAAATACAGGCCAATGATAAAATAAAACCAGGCCCATAAAATCAACAGGTAATCATTCATTTCTAGTTTCCCTGCCTGGAACTGCTGTGCTGGATGGAAATAAAATAATTTTCTTTCAGATGGAACTAACTATGGAATATCTTAGTTCTGGTCCCTGTATGGATGATGATATATTTTACCCCTGCCTTTCACACACAAATCAGGACTGCAGGGGCACTATCAGATGATGAGAAAAGGCCATTCCTTTGAAGATTTCTTTTTAAAGGGCAATGTGACCGAATGCAAATCTGACACTTGCCTGGCTGTGCATCGGTGCCTTTTGTTCACTGGCAAAACAAATCTTTTGTGACATACGGTTTATTTTAGCCACTAGCAAGTCATTGAGTAAATTCATCATGTTTCACCAGAGCACAATAAACCTTCCATTATTATTTTGGGTTAATAAAAGCAACCGAAATACAGTATAAATGTGGCATGGCTTTGACATTGGGTCCGAAGGTAAACTGTCAAATAATTTTAAATTTGAAGTGTTTTAGATTCTTCATAATTCAGCTTTTTACAATTTTTTCAGTTACTATTTATTTTTAATTTGTCCAGTAAAAATGTTTATTAGTTAATGTTATGAATGTGTTTTAAAGTAAATACAATATAATTTACTATTGCCCTGCACTGGTAAAACTGCCTACTATTGTGTATATAAACAAACTGCTGTGTAGCAATGGAGGCAATTATAATAGGGCTAAGGGTGGTGGCACAGAGGGAGATCAGTTGCCAAGCTACAAATCTTCTCTAATCTTCTCTACTGCGGGCTTCCCAAATGCCTTCCCATTGGAAAGAATGCGAATCGCCGGCTGGATGGCATATTGATTGCTTCATTTTCCGAAGTTGCACAAAGTTTCTTTGAGAGTCAACATCAAGCGACTTCAGAAAACAATACATATACCATCCTGCCAACAAGAATGCAAATTGCAGACAGGATGGTATTTGGGGAAATTAGTTGCCCGTAGTAGAGAAGATTTGTTGCCCGCAGTAGAGAAGATTGTCGCTTGGCGACTAATCTCCCCGTGTGCCACCACCCTATGGGCAGAGACAAATAAAGCGATTTGGGGAGATTCAGTCGCCTGGTGACTAATCGCCTCTTCTTCAGGCGACTAATCCACCTGAAAAGACTTCCTGCGGGATGGCACTCGGAATGCTTAATTTTCCGAAGTTGCCCAAAGTTGCCTTACATGGAAACTTTGGAAAACAAAGCGATCTGAGTGCCATCCCACCAGTGATTTAGATTATAGCTGACAGGAAGGATTTTGAGGGAGATTAGTGACCCGAAGAAGAGGCGACAAATCTCCCTGAATCGCTTGTCTCTGCCCTAAATCGTACAGGTTAAATAAAGGATAACAGATAAGCTCCGTAGAACAACTATCTATTCTACAGACCTTATCTGCTCTGTAACTTGAGTCTTTTCTCCCTTGAATTGGTGCCCCATGGCTACATAGCAGCTTACTTATATAAAACATAGTAGTGTTCTGAAGCAAACACATTTTTGCTTTGTACCAGAGTGCAGAGCAAAAGTACTTTTTTAATTACTTTAAAACATATCCTTTTTGGGGTTTACTGTTCCTTTACAAAGTTTTCAGGGTGAATGCTTCCTCTTTCTCTGCATGGTAACTGTATACAGATGCCTACTGTAAAGGTCTATGGAATATGTTGGCTCTTTAGAAACAGATATTAAAGGGGTAGTTCACTTTTGTAGTATACTGTAGAGAGTGATGCTCTGGGCAATTTCCAATCGATTTTAATTTTTTATTGTTTATGGTTTTTGAGTTGTTTAACTTTTTATTCAGTATCTCTCCAGTTTGCAATTTCAGCAATCATGCTACTAGGATCCAAATTACCTTGCAACCATGCATTGATTTGAATAAGAGACTGACATATAAATAGGAGAGGGTCTGAATAGAAAAATGCAAAAAAAGTAGCAATAATTATCAATGTGTAGTCTTACAGAGCATTTGTTTTTTAAAATAGGATCAGTGACCCCCATTTGAAGGCTGGAAAGAGTAAGAAGAGGAAGGCAAATAATAAGCTAGAAAAAAAAAATGAAAAGACCAGTTGGAAAGTTGCTTAGAACTGGACATCCTATAACAAAGTTAACTTGAAGGTGAACCACCCTAATAATGATAATAATAATGGGGATGCTAGTTGGACAAAAGCCATAGTAAAATGTGGCAATAAGGATTCCTTCCAATATTTCTAGATCCCTGGATGTTAGGGTTCTTTTAATAGTACATGTATGGGTTCTGTTATCTAGAAAACTCTGAATTATGGAAAGGCCATCTCTCATAGACTTCATTTTGTCCAAATAAGCCAAATTGTTCTCTGTAATAATAAATCGGTAGCTTGTTCTTGATCCAAACTAAGATATAATTAATCTTTATTGGAAGCAGAACCAGCCTATTGGGTGTATTTAATATTTACATGATTTTCTAGTAGACTTAAGGTATGATGATCCAGATTATGGAAATATCCCTATTCAGGAAAACCCCAGGACCCAAGCATTCTGGATAACAAGTCCCATAAATCCATTTAAGATATAAATATCTGCAGTGGAAATGTCATATGATGATGGGAGTAGTGGGTATTTGCTAATTTGAAGACTGGCAGTTTCTAATTAAACTCTCTACTGTAGGTTGCCATGGGGATATTTTATATATAGCATTCTATATGGGTCTAATTGAGCATATGGGAATCTTGAGGGTAATTTTTTCTTAATGAATATATTTCCTTGCTGTTTAAAAGTGATCATTTATACGTGGGATATCACAGGTGATGTTTGAGGCCAATTTAGATTCAGATGTGGAGATTATGGGCTCTACTAAAGCTAGTGGCAGACAAGAAGATTTTAATGAAAGATTGTATTAAAAGTTATGTTTTATGTAATGGTGTGGAACAAAAGTGCAATACTATGGGGCAGATTTACTAAATTCACATGAATTCACAAGAGTGATTCGAAATTCAATCGAATTTTCAAAAAGATTCGAATTCGAATTTCGAATATGCAAATTAGGAAAATTCTACCATCGAATATTCGAATTTGAATAATTTGAATATTCAAATTTCATTTTATTTGAATATTCGAAAATTCGATGGTCGAATACTTCCCCTTTAAATTTTAATTCGACCACCTACTTCGTCAGATTAAACCTACCGAAATGGCACACAGAAGGTAGGAAGAAGGCAGTTCGATGAGATTGTCGTCGGGCTGAAGAGGTGACTAATTCTCCCCGAATCTGTTTGTCTGCTACTAGCCTAAAATGTCACATAACTATTACTCAGTTGAAAGCCAAGGGAAAGTATAAACAATGGCCCATTTTTTAAACCCTGTAAGCTGTTAAAGAAGGGTCGTCAAGCATACCCAAGCATCTTAGTTTTATACGTATCGCTACTTTGCTCCTCCAATAATGAGTACAGAATTTAATTGCTGGTGTTTCAATGGGCATTCTAAAAGTATTGTCTTATAACCCAAACTGTATTGTAAGACAGAAAACAGAGAGTTGTTATGCAATTATGATGATATCTGTCTATCCAGTAACTACAAATGTGTATGTTTATTGTCACTGACAGTTGTACAGCTGACAGTTGCATTGTATGAAATGTACTAAGATAAGCATCAAACTCGCAACAATGTTTATTGCTCAACTAATCTGCAAGGTTGAATACAATGGGGCAAATTTACTATTATTCCCCAAAAATTCTACGATTTTAATTCGAAATTCAATAAGCATTCGACTATCGAATGCTTA
>CM044439.1:126168822-126193316 GCA_024363595.1 Xenopus borealis
AGGTCACTTATAATATTCTTATAATTTACACGAGGGAGTACTTTATTCACTATATAACCAGTATTTTAAAATGGTTATAATCTGAGTAAATATTGGTGATAAGACAAATGATGCATGGATCAAGAAGAATTATTCCACAAAATGTCCTGTGTGACAGGCCATACACAGATGGGCCTACCTGGCTGACAGTTGGGCAAAATTTGGGCAGGTTTAAAAATCCATTGATTCTATTCCCTTCTAATTGGCTTGTATCCCTATCACAGTGATCCCACAGCCAAATGATTGGATCAACCAGATATCTCCAAGCTCAATGTGGACATATCGGTTAAAGATCCACTTGTTTAGAGACCTCACCAAACGAGTGGATCTTTCAATTTATAGGCATCTTTACTCTAACAAAGCAGCAGTTTTTTTCAGCACAGCTAAGAATAGAGTTATCTTGATAACAAAACTTTCAAAGGATATTGGTCCAGCCCCCTGTTTAAATCATTCCAGGATTTTGAGACCATAACTTCATGAATTAGCACAGTATTGGGGTAAATATTGTAATGTTATGTAATTATAAAAGTAGATATACCTAGTACAGGTATGGGATTTGTTTTGCAGAATACTGGAGAAAAAAGAAATCAATTAAATAAAATATGGATTATTTGGATAAAATGAAGTCTATGGGAGATAACAGAAATCATGTTTTCAGAAAACATCATAGCAATCATTTGAAGTCCATAAAAACAGAAAAGGCTATATTTTTGGTATCATTCCTTTGTTTCTGGTGCCACTTAAAGGAAAATTTAAACTAAAGAAGTAAGCTATAAGTTGTACATTATGTTTTGTGCTTCTGTCCCAGCCCCAGGCAACCACAGCCCTTTAGCAGTAAAGATCTTTGTCTCCAAAGGTGCCCCAGTAGCTCCCCATCTTTTTTCTGCTGATTCACTGATTCACATGCTCTGTGCTGCTGTCACTTACTGAGCTTAGGGACCCACTCACAATATACAGTACACATAGAATAGAAATGTCACAGTATAAGGCTGATTAGTAATTAATACAGATAATTACTACATGGCAGCACAGAAACCAGTGCAACTAGCATCAACATTTAATAATCAGCACTGTAGCATCAGCTTGTATTACAGGCCTTAATAATCAGCACTGTAGCTAGGGTTGCCACCTGGCCGGTATTTTACCGGCCTGGCCGGTATTTTTGATGGTTGATCCCAATATTATTAATAGGAAAAAAAGATAAATATATAGGAAGGCCGGTATTTTTTTCAGGAAAAGGTGGCAACCCTAACTGTAGCATCAGCTTGAATTACAGGCCTTAATAATCAGCCCTGTAGCATCAGCTTGTATTATAGGTAGGGTTGCCACCTTTTCTTGAAAAAAATACCGGCCTTCCTATATATTTATCTTTTTTTCCTATTAATAACATTGGGATCAGCCATCAAAAATACCGGCCAGGCCGGTAAAATACCGGCCAGGTGGCAACCCTAATTACAGGCCAAACTCATTTTCTGCTTGATAATTTGTGACAACCCCTAAGCTTAGCTTCTCAACAGCTGCTCAGAGCCCACTAAGCATGTGAGTGTCACAGACACTTTCCAAGATGGTGACCCCCTGTGACAAGTTTGAAGTCCTGGATCATTGCTGCCATTGACAAGCTGAAACTTTAGGGTGGTGCAATAGGTTCACTATATAAAACATTGAATTGTTAGTCCTATTCATTTTTAGGGTTTCCTTCTCCTTTAAGGCCTTGAGACTATAAAATTGTTCCACCAAAGCTATGGGAAGCAGAAAAGGGGAATATGCCATTGAATTACCTTGTATAGATAAAATGTATCCCATGACTTTCTTAATCCTAAACTCTGATTCAGAGCTGCCATTTAATGTAAATTTAAATATTGTTTCTACTCTTTTTACACAGAAATATGTGCAGGGCAATCTGTATATTTGGTTTCCTTTTCCCAGGAGAGCTTTTAACATAGGGAAAGTAAAACAGGTCTTGTGCTTACTCAGACTAACATGACAATATGCTGAGGTCTCCAAAGGAGGGGAGTGCTGGGTGATTAAGTGCCATTAGTTTGCATGGCTTTTCTGATTAGCCTTGAGATTATATGAAAGAACTGTGGTTTCAGGAACCATAGAGAGAGCACTGCAAACACAGACTAACATTTATTTAGCATGAGCACATGATCACTTTACGCCAGTATTTTAGCCTTATAATCGGAATAAATATTGGTGATTTCCATTATGTATTTAATATTATTAACGGTTTTAAGGATATTTACTACCTGATTGTTTATAAACTCTGCACTGTTGGTTCTGACTCCTGAAACAATTTAGAAGAAGCCAGCTGATTAACATCATTATTGCTGTTAAAAAATACAGACAAATGATCCTGTAAATCTCCTAGTATTCATAGTTCTCCCCTGTCATTTGCCTTGATTGCCCTGTTTTATGAGGGGAAAAAGCACTGTAAGCCTATCCTTACCCTTATATTACCCCTTAGCACTGGTTCCAATTAGAAAAATGTAGATACAGTGGTTTGGCTGAGGTTGCAGATGGAATGTAGGAAGGCAGGGGTTGAGCTGACAACTAAACCCGAAACAGAAAATAAATGTAATGCTTGGAACACTTTTGCAATTTACAGCAATTTTTTATTTTTACTGGTTTCTGAGATATTAGCAGTTTTATACTGTTAATGCCAGGCTTTCTGCTCAGCAGCCATTGAATAGGGATCTCGCCGACAATCAAATGCAGTCTTTGTCGGATGGGAAAATTAAACCTGTTCAATTGTCAGCCAATCAGTGGGCCCCATGCAAAAGCCAAGTTTTTGTCAGTCAATGGGGCTCATTTGTCAACACTGAGCAAATTTGCCCATGGGCAGTTACCTATAGCAACCAATCAGTGATTAGCTTTTTAAAGCCAGGCCTTGCTTCCCATGCATTTGGCAGGCACAGACATCTGTGAGTCTGGGCACTTTCCAGCTGCCTTTAGAAAACATTACAGAGGAAATGAATGCCACAGGGCAAAGCTTCATTCTTACACGACAAGTGGAGTTTTGCTATGGCGAGACTCACTTCCTGCAGCATACATATGCTTTTCCATGCTTTACACCACTGGGATGCTCTAATAGTCTGTTTCAGATTAAAGCCAATTATTTGAGCTTTTCTCTTTCATTTCAGCAGGCGTATGTGGCATTTTATTTGAAGGAAATTGAAATCTCTGTTGCTGGCTGACACAGCTTTTCGGTGCCATTCTCAACGACTTACTGGGGTTTGTAAACACATTGCTTAGTCATTAAGCATTTATTTGGACCCAGCCTTGCACATTCATACTCTGTGCCTCCTGTGTCATGAACGAGTGCAAGCTATTAGTAAAATTAACATGTTTACCCAAGGAACACATTCCTTTTTTCAGGTGAGCATGATCGCATTTAACCCCTTCATCTGCAGGAGGCTTGCTTTTTTCATACATCTGTGGCACAGGAAAAATATATAAATTTACATACAGGGTTGTTTAATGAATGGGGGATAGGGGCATTTGTCCGGGGCTCACCATGACAGGGGCCCCATTAACAATCCTTGCCTGGTACAACATTTCACTGAAGCATCCCCCCCAAAAAGGCAGGCACTTTATTTTATTCAGCTGGGAGATCTCTCAGAGTGCTTCCTTGCGTAATAGGCAGGGGTTAGAGGGGAGCATGAAAACAATATTCTTAGGGATGTGCCCATTACAGTTTTTTTTTTGCCTGGATTTGGATTTGGCTGAATCCAAGTCCAAACCCTTCAAGCCACTTGAATACAGAGCCTGGAAATTTGTGTATATGCAAATTAGAAGTTAGATTCAGTTTGGAATTCAGTCAAATCCTTCATGGAAGATTTGGGAGTTTGGGTGTATTCAATTAATCCCTAGTTATTATTAGAAGATCTTGAAAAGTATGTTTATTTATGGAAACAGTTCAAAAATAAACAATTAGCCAGCACTCACCAAGTTAATGTTCAAAAAGATTCCTGGTGCACGTCAAATGATGTCCACTTGCGCCAACATATAGTATCCCAACTTTGTAGCATACAGCGCCATCCAAAGGTTTATTTAAAAAGCCTTTATTTGCTACTCATGGCTAAAAGATCTGGATAGTTACCTATTTATGGAAACAGAGCAACACATGCCTGTTAGTCAGGGGACACTGATTACCCAATATCCAGCACCGAAAATCCTAGGCATCAAAAAGATGAGCAATGAATGATGTGATATGTGACAACTAGTCACTAGGAGCATGGGTGTTGCTACCATAATGGCAAGGTGAGAAGGCATTGTCCAGAATCGGCCTTTACTACAATTTCACTTACTAGCAGCCCCTGTATCCCTCCTACAAACAGATACAAGAGATCCTCTGCACTTAACCCATTATCAATATATGAAGGATATTGAGACATTTTTTGCACAAAGCTACTATAGAGTGTCCTCTCCTTTAAACAAAACAGGGGTTATTGTACACCTCCTTGTCACATTTAGCAGAATGCTGCTCCATTGGGGAACTATCTGTGCGGCATACTGTAATTATACATATGACCCTGGCTTGGGCAATTTATTTA
Organism: Xenopus borealis; assembly: GCA_024363595.1. Classification (NCBI taxonomy): domain Eukaryota; kingdom Metazoa; phylum Chordata; class Amphibia; order Anura; family Pipidae; genus Xenopus; species Xenopus borealis. The sequence goes on from CM044439.1 coordinate 126,173,418, forward strand.
AGGATGAATTTATTCTACACTCACTTTATGGCAGAATTTCAGGAAGGTCACATGTGAAAGCTGCTGGCATTAATGTGAATGGATCTAAAGATGCAGCAGGTTCCCAGACAGAGATCCATTAATGGTTTCCATGCAGATTACACTGATCGTTTTCCACCATCACAGGCAGAAACTGCAGAAAGAAACCCGGAATGCTCACACTCTCATATTTTGATGAAGATTAAAGTAAGTCATTAACACGTCACTTGGCAAAACACACACACATTGTAACATTTCCACTTACCAACATTCGTATGACTTTCTGCTGAGCTCACTGACTGAAAAAGTGATTTTTCACACCTTCCTGGAAGGGAATGAGAACGGCATAAGAAATCTGAAATGCTTGTGTCTCTACTGTTGTGCAAATGTATCCATTTCTGACATACCAATGGGATTTATGTGGTGACAGTCACGAGTCACTTGAATTTGGAGCTTGCTATCAACTTGTCACATGAAGCTGTGACTGCTTTGTAGGTGCATCTGCTCCTTTCCCTTCTATAGAGATCTGTATTCTGTACCGAGCTCAGTTAGTTCCAGGTAGGATGCATGCCTTCCTGTAGGTTAAATACTGATTTTGCCTTTTATTTATAAGACTATACATCCCACCATTAGATCATGCTAATCACTTTTTCATACAAACAGAACATGGATGGTGATTTAAAGTGATAAGGTGAAGAAACAGCTGATTGGCTTCCAGTCAGCTGTAACTGCTGCTAATCATTCAAGGGACATGTCTGAACTTCTACGCCCAAATGACACCAGAGTCAAGACTTATTAAGGGACATTTACAAACCAAGTGATTGTTTACACAACTTGAGCCCTGGGGGTTGCTGCTCTTTGCACAAAGCGCCAGATCAAAAATCCAGTGCAAAGCGTAACATCAAGAGGTGCACCACTGCCTTACCATCTGTATTAAAGGAGACAGTAAGGACAGTAAGCACTGAATGGAAAAGTTCTGGGTAGGAGATGGGACACCTAAATGCAGGTCTGCAGCTATTTGCATAATTCTACATGCAGTGGAGGAAGTGCAAAAAAATGGACAATTAAGGCCTATGTTTAAAATTATTTAGGAAGCAAAAAAATTTCATTCAAGCTCTTCTGGTCCTGGCTGTTTCTTTGGAATCAATGGACAATTTATATCTGCAATTACAGCAATATCTTCATATACTGTACTTGTTACACACATTATGTGAGCCTGTGTTTAAAGGAGTGAGCAGGGCTGCTCCGGCCCTGAGGCAAGGTGAGAAGAGCCGAATTTAGTTCATTGCATAAAGAAATGGGGAATGACCATAAAATAGGCCAATAGGTAGAAGGAAGAGGCTCACTGACACCTGGGCCCACCAGGAGTTTTCCTTGTATCCCAGTGGGCCAGTCCATCACTGCTTAGGTGTTATCTATCATGAGCATGTAAATGCATGTAAGACTTAGATGGGCAAAAGGTTGAACCTGATGGACGTATAATTTTTCAACCTGAGCTCAGTAAAACAGTATATTCACATAGGGGCAGATTTACAAAATTCATGTAAATAGATTGAAGTTCGATTGAATATGATCGAATTACGATCTTACGATTTAATCGGATATTCGAATATTCTAATTTGGCCTCTTTGATCATTGAATACATTATCGAATAGATCGAATGATCGGATATTTGATAATTGGATCATGTGATGATCGAAGGAATCAAAATTTTTAAATTCTTCGAATGCCTACTTCGCCAGATTGCACCTACAGAATTGCAATAGAAGCCTATGGGAACTCCCCCATAGGCTTCTTTGGCTAAGAGTCCTGCTCGAATACCACTCATACGATCGAATCGTTCGATCGTTCAAATCATACAAATTTTTCGGAGGCTTGAAGGAAAAAGTACGATTCTTTTGTGAAATCGAACAATCGGTATCCGATCGTACGAATTCATCAAGAAATTGAATATCGAGCAAAATGATAGCCTAAAACTATTCGATAAAGGAAAAGTAAATGTTTTTCTTTTTCTTTCTGTAAATTTGCTCTAAACAGCCCCCCAGATTAATGTACCTTAGTCCCTGCTGCAAGTCTGCTCTGGTTTCTGTGTTATCAGCAGCTTCTTTCCCTTCTTCCTGGTGCTGAGTGAAGCCCAGCCCCTTAGTTTACTGAGCAGTCCATTTGCTGCTGTTCCACAATAGAGAGGAAGAGGGAGCCAGTGTTTCATTAGTAAGCTAGTTTCCCCAAGCAAAAGCTGCTACACACACTGCTCTCTGCTATGTCATAGTATGCAAATGATATCCTGGACTAGTCCAAGATATAAGGTCAGCTCAGAAAGCTAAGGGGCTGGGCTTCACTCTGCACCAGGAAGAAGGTGAAACAAGCTGCTGATAACACAGAAACCAGAGCAGACTTGCAGCAGGGACTAAGGTACATTAATTTGAGGGGCTGTTTAGAGCAAATTTAGAGATAGAAAAAAAAAACGTTTACTTGTTCTATAAGCATTCGCTAGTCACTTATCGAAATTCGAATAAAATCATAGGATTTTTGGGGAATAATAAATAGTAATTAGTAAATTTGCCCCACAGTATATATTTTACCACTTGTTCTTTCTACAAGATTTTATTAGACATGTTTAAAAAAACATTGAACTTAGACGTTATCCTGGCTGATAATCATGTTTATTATCAGTTCATTAGCTTTATTATTAGATGCTCTTATCAACATATGTGATTTGTCGCATCAGATTGTAGCAAAGCTATACCCATTGTGCATGGAAACGTGAATCACAAATCATCCTTCCCAAGTCAGATTTTCTTAGGTCAGCACCAAAGAACGTAAAAGCCGCTCTCTGGAAGTCACACTGTAATTGCGTGCAGTTTGCTTGGCTAGTAAATTATAAAAGGAATCCTGTTTCCACCGCAAATGCATTTAATCTAACTATGAGTTATTACCCTGAAGTTACAAGCAAATAGATTTTTTTTTTAATTTAGCATGGAGAATGGTCAGTATCATTATTTCCAAGTACAGACTTTATTGCATGAAGTTGGAAAGGTTTCTTTAGGTGACGGCTATATTGAGAGACAGTTGGGAATTAGCTAGGCTGCACTGAAACAAATAAGACTGGAAACACTCTAAAGCCAAGTCTCTTATAATTTTAAAGGAAGACAAAATTGCTTAAACATTTCCTAACTTTACAAAATGAAAGCAGGAACAACAAAAATGTACCATTTTATTTTTATGCAATGCTATTCAAGAAAAAGTAATACATATTTATTGTACCTGGTAATTTTTATTGGTTGTTTGTGGGTATGGACAAAGTTGGAACAAAAAAACCTATAGGTATGAAGTTGGGCATGATGTACCTTTGTAACCCTGATAAAATCCTGTAACAATATTGAAACGTTGGTCAAAATTTTGCACCATTTCCGTATAAAAAATCTTAATTTGTTGATTTAACAAAAAATCCTGTGGGTGTTGACTTTTTTTTCTCTTGTAATTATTTTATTAAACACCCAGGCACAGATCCTTTTATGGTGGAGTGTGACTGCGCATATAGATATATTTGTTGCCTTCAAGGAATGTCCTGTGATGACTGTTTGATATTTTTAGCATACATGTCAGTGACGTCCAACCTGTGTCCCAAGCACTCTTGTAGATCTAAACTCCCAACATTCCAGCCTCCAGAATGTACCTTAGTTATGACTGTTATACCCACTCACAGCAGCTTGATGACAAGGAACATCTGAGGCGACAAAGCTTTTCACTTTTGATCCCCATTCTTAGTTTGCTCTGGCTTCTGAACCAATCAGCTTACTCTACAAATTCCCGTAATTCAAATACAGAGGTTAGGAAAAAAAGTGATGAATTCTATAGAATATGGATATATGATGAGATATAAAGTGCCTATGAATTAGATGCAATAGCATGACCACATAACACGAAGCAGGGTAGCAACAACATATTTGAAATCGGGCTAGGGAAATAGAACAGGTAGAACAAATGTGCAAATTTTTCTGATGTTACTGGACTGAATGCAGCTGAGATTTACAAACCATCTGTGGGCCATTCACTACCTAATTTGTTGAGGATTAAGGGGTATACAATAATAGGGGGTTGTGGGAGCACTAAAAACTCTAAATATATTTAAGTATAAAGGAAGTGCAATTTTTTAATGCACATTCCCTGGTCCCCTGTTTCACAAATAATTCAGCTGAAATGCAAGTGCATAGGTTAACAAAACATACCTATCATAAGCATAAGGGATTGGGTATATAGCAAGCAACTGTAATCTTACCAACTGAAGTTGTTCAGAATTCCTGGTTCCTCTCATATGCCAATACAGACATGAGTACTAACAAATGCAGGCATCAGTTTAGCTGTGGCTGGCTATTATGGACAGCTCATTTACATTTCTAAAGTGAGTGGCTCATTTACATTTACATATTAAAGACATACCTAATTTGCATTTTTAGGTGAGCAGACCATTTACATCTTAAAGCAAGCACCCCATCGTGCATTTGCCCGAACCCACAGATTGCCAGTCCGGGCCTGTACACCAGCATTTATACTGAATTACTTATGAAACAGGGGACCAGGGAAGTGCATTGAAAAATAGCACTTTCATTATACTTAGCTTTTTGAGTGCTCCCACAGCCCCCTATTATTGTATATAGGATTAAGGAGTGACTCAAACCAGTAATAATTGGATCAGATGGACATCACAGCAGAATAAGTTACTTGCTTCGTGTAAGCGTTCAAGATCTTCAGTTCTGCAAATCAAGTCTTATCACTGGAGGGAAAGCTGTGAAGAAATCAGCAATACCACTGGGCATTGTTGTGTGTACATTTCAATGAGGCAGTTGTAGCCTTTGTGTTTGCTCTTACCTAATTTTAGTAAAGAACTTATCACTTGTACAGTCTTAATCTCTGAGCTCGCTCTTCTTTTTATTTTATGTTTTTCCAATAAATAGTGACTGTCTATGGCATTTGATAACAGCCCCCCATTTGCCAGAATCCAGAGCTTGTCAACTAGGCCAGGAGGTAATAAACTATGACAGGCAGGAGTTACTGCTATTTAAATACTGCAGTACACAATATAATGCTACAGCATACTGTACCTCCCAACATTTTGGAAATAAGAGGGACAAAAAAGTTGTCAAAAACTTTGTTGACCATGTCCATTTTATGGACACACCCCATAATTATCATGTTCATTTTACAATATTTGGCAGGTTATGAAAGTTTTAACATATTTTAGTTTTTTTCAGTTATTACAGTTTTGCTAACGAAGGTGAATTGCCCTTTAAGCTGTTAGTCCAATGTTTCCCAAGGGACCTGTTATCTTTTATTATTACAATTACTTATTTGCTTGTCTAGAAATTGTTGTGATGTATCATATCTTCTGCTGGCGCTTTTCTGGGCTCTCTGCCAAAAGCCAATTAAGTTAGAAACTTTGTTTCATTTTCTGGCTGTTCGGTGCAGATAAAAATGTGACTTTCTAGTCCGTACATAAAAGCAGGCCAAAATTCAGCCCCTATGCTCTAATCAGCCTACATAGACTGGACTGAGATTCAAAATAGGTCCTGCCGTTCATACTACGCAGAGTGCCACTTGCTCTACCTCAGTCCGAATCGAGGCCTCTGTAACTGCATGAATCAAATGGAGCCAGGTACCAGCAGATTAACTGCAAAATCTTTTATTTTCACGACATGTTTCGGGCTAGTGGCCCTTTATCAAGTCACTTGATAAAGGGCCACTAGCCCGAAACATGTCGTGAAAATAAAAGATTTTGCAGTTAATCTGCTGGTGCCTGGCTCCATTTGATTCATGCAGCCACAGATTGCCAGGCCGGGTATAGACCTGTATAGACCTGTGCCTACACAGCACAGCCTATGAGTAAGTGACCCAATAGGCATGAAACGCGTCAGGCAATTCGTGTATATGTCTTAATAAATGTATTGAATTTTTATTAACTTTGCAGATATTATTTTTCATTTTTGAGGAAGTATTAACTATTTTTGTTTTTGCTATACCTGTGCCTGCACCAGGATGCAAGAACTTTGTACCATCACCAGGATGCTAGAACACAAAGGGGATTTTAAAAAGCATAAGTATGCATTTTGGCACCAATATCCTCTCTGTTTGGCTACACTCCAGGTGCAGGCACTGGGATAGGCTGATCAGAGAATAGGGGCTGAATTTCGGCCTGTTTTATCCTCATGCGGAGACTCTGCCTGGTGTGGTTGTAGCCTAAAGCCCAACCCTGCATGACCCAAAATGCCAGTTTAGTTTATGATGTAAACTAGCATAGCCTTACAGTTATACAGCCCTATTATTATCGGAGAATGTTGAAGGACATTCACTTTATCATGGTTAGTATATGTGGGACGAGAATAAACACAAAGAAATCTCTACTATACTTTATCCGACTTTTACTTAACCTTTATACATGTAGTAATGTTATGCAAACAGTAGTCGGTATAGTAAAAATTTACCTTGTTGTGGACAAGACTAAAAAGGGGGAAGGAGGGGGAAGCCTGTGACTTCCTGTAAAAGGTTAAGGAGGGTTCAGCAGACTCCCTTATCTTCGTCTGACTAAACTTGTGAGGTTTATAAGTACTAAGTATAGAGAAACAAAGAAAAGATTATGGTGGGCACAGCTGGCCATCTTAATAGCACACACTTCCCAGAAGTATTGTGGTTTGACCGCTCTCTGTTATGTTCATTAACAGTAAAAGAGGTAAATGCTGGATTACATTCATGCTGGTTTCTATGTCTGCTACCATCTGATGTAGTGCATCCGGCAGAATAAAACTGAAAGATAACATTCTTTGTCAATGTTTCGTTCAGTCATGGGAAACAAACACCACTGAAACCTTATATTTCTGGAGTTCTTTGATTGGTACACAGTCAGTATGGGATCTTTAATGTATAAGAGGATGCCAGTCCCAGTCAGGGAAATATCAGCCATCATTAACTGCAATTTGAAGGGATGTCCCCAAAATATATGAATGAGAAACTCATCAACCCAGTTGTGTTATGAAAAATAGTTTATAATCTAGATATCAGTGTGAATGGAAACTGGTCCTGAAATTTGGCAACAGGACAGAAAGGGGGTCAAGACGTGGTAATGTTCATTAATGGTTTGCCACTAATGATTAGATCAAAGAAATACATTAAATGTATCTGGATCTTTTCAGCACTATACAAAAACATATTAGATATACCTATACCAGTAATTCATGGCAGAAGCATGGGGTGCTAAAATACCCTGAAATGTACCAATAAGACATGGTGCATGGAGTGTACTTATTGGTTAATCAAGCTGAATAGTTTGACTCACCTATAGTCTTCCATAGGCATGTCTGGTAAATAAAGCAAGTAGAAGAAGCACACTGGTACACAAGCCATGGAGTAAATTCAATAGTACAACAGGCTATGGCTGTACGAATGTGGTGCTCAATCCAGAACCTTGCTGCATACACTTGGTTCACTTATCACGGTAATACAAGAATTGGAAGGCACTCACCAAAGCAAATGTGCTAAATCATTAGTGGGTTTATTTTCGATCTCCAACACAACGTTTCGGAGGAGCCTCCTTGATACTTGATAAAGGAGGAGGCTCCTCCGAAACGTTGTGTTGGAGATCGAAAATAAACCCACTAATGATTTAGCACATTTGCTTTGGTGAGTGCCTTCCAATTCTTGTATTACCGTCACAAGCCATGGAGATACAGGGTGAACCCTTGCAAAGTTTTTACACTTCTGCATTCTACATGCCTTGTAAGCCAGCATGCTTCTTCTACATATGTATTGGGATGTTGCCATGTCCTCCATCACTGAGCACTAAGCATACTACATACCATACAATGAAGGTGTGATAGTGCTTTCTTGCTACAAGATACAAAGCAAGAGTCTGATATGCTGCCATCACTGTACATTCAAGCAAAACAAAAAAATGTTACCGGTGAAAATATGGTACTGAAATGCTAATGCACACAAACTATGTTCAAACTCTGTGCCAATTATTTGCTTGCTAACCCTTTAGGGGTGCCAGAGACCAGAGAACTAATGCAATCCATTGATGACAGTAATGCTCATAACTACAAGTTTAGGAAAAATGGTAGTCTTTATGTAAAACATAGGAATGCATCTATGCCATAAAAGGTATGTCATAAAAGTTCTATTGTTTTCTACCTCTGCTTTTTAAAAGATATTAAGCATAATTTACAAAATACAGGGCAGGGGGGGGAAGTGTTAAAACAGGCAGGCAGCTCTTGGTTTCTTTCATTGCATCATGGCCTGTGAGTTGCAGCTCATTTTGTATATGTTGTTAAATCCAGCACAAGGGAGCAGAGCCCAGTCTGAACTAGTGCTATGGGCACAGCAGCTTCATTATGTTCTAAGGGGCATACATTAGCACGTATACCCCTAACATTGGAAAAATAGCCATGTTTTATTAAGATGCCAGTTGCTCTGCAGAAATAAAGACCAGATGAAAGGCTGGCATATTTTGATTCAATAGAGCATTACTGTTTCATGTGCTGAGACTTCCTCTTAAACGATTATTTCCAAGGTCAAATCCTCCTTTACCAAATCCACGTGCAAAACATCTCTGCTTTTATCTTTCACCCATGTGTTGATGTTGCATTTTCTGCTCAAACTTCAAAGGTCTTTGCAGGGAAAATATAACTTCAGTCACTGAGAGATGGCTCTGTGAGTTACTGATGCAGTACAGGAGAGAGAAGTTGGCTGCCATTTCAATTAAATTCTGGCACCAAGCTGTTCTATAAATGGATACACAAGTTTAAATACAGTGAACATATTAAAATCTTTTGATGGGAATTTTTCCCATTTACAAAGCACTGGTGGAAGATTGCTTTTGTGAATGCCTGCCTACTTATCTCTGGTGTTGACCGCTCCCCTTTGCTGAAGGCTTAGGGTCATACACCTGGGCCTCGTCCTAAACGTGGTGAGTTATCCTACTGGATGGGACTCCTATCTATTTTATTCTGGACACTTTCTTGACCTTTATAGGTTCAAGTCTCTTTTGAATTTCCTCCCGAGTCACAAATGCATAAGTAGTTATATTAAAATGGGTCTATTAAAAAGGAAGCCTTCATTAGCTGGTTGCTCAGTTCTGTAGATGGATGAAAAAATATCAGTTCAGAATCTCTGGTAATAAAGATCCCCTTCTTGCTGACTTTTAACTTGTCTGAGCTTTTTACATACTTAATTGACCTCTTTGTACCCTATAAACTTGTACCCAGCTAACTTGAATGCCTTATAAGCGCATTTTTTCTTACCAACCTTGAAACCAACACTTCAAACCATAAAGGTTTTTGCTGTGCAATCTGTTTCCTTGCTTACAAAGGGAACATATATTTTTTTACTAAGCAACATTCCTTCTGTGCTTAACCCCGTGGAAATCATTTCCCAGTTAATATACATACAGATGCCCTTATACTGGCAATGTTTGCAGGTCTAAAATTTAGAGTTCTAGTTACGCCCTTATAGAGTTGTCTCTGCAACATAATTTTTTATGTTATGATAACTATTCCCCAAATGCTCACCCACGCAAATGCTAGAAATGAATTTGGTATTGTTAGTTATGTCAGATCTAAAAGAGAATCTTTCCTAGTAGGTTCCTGAACTACCTGAAAGAAAAATTTATCGTTTAGCATGAAAACCTGCTAGCTTTTACTGACTTCGCCACCTCATTCCTCGAATCAATGCAGGCCAGGACTGGCAATCTGTGGGTTCGGGCAAATGCCGATGGGCTAATTGCTTTAAAATTTAAATGGGCTTCTCACCTAAAAATGCTAATTAGATATGTCTTTAATATGTAAAAGGTCCATTCACTTTAGAAATGTAAATGAGCTATCCATAAAAGCCAGCCACAGCTAAACTGATGCCTGCATTTGTTAATACTCATGTCTGTATTGGCATATTGGTGGAACCAGGAATTCTGTCCAACTTTAGTTAGTAATATTACAGTTGCTTGCTATATACCCAATCCCTTATGCTTATGATAGGTATGTTGGCAACAGGAGGATCCATGCTCAGAACAAACACTTCAGCCTGTATATGGAACACTGTGATATGTAGCATTAATTGCATGAGACAGGCTAGTCTCTTCAAGTCACATTTTGGCCCTGTCATACACATGGTAATTATATACCTCTTATCTGCCAGGGTGAATGGTCTAGCTGGGGGCACACAAAGGAAAATTTACAATATACTGTAAGTATAGAGCCACTAATCCATCTGATAGAATAGTTGTGATAGAAACTAGGGTGAGATATTTGTGGCAAGGGTCAGTTCCAGCACATATGGTGTAAAATATTGCTGAGGATTATATGGTTATGGACTCTTACAATATCTATTAATAAACACTAGGTCTAGATAACTTTGGGGTTGGAAATATATATCATGCTTTGCATGCGCGTGAATACATGGGCTGCTTCGATACTTTTGACAGGGCTTCTTTTCCCTCCCAGTCCGGCCCTGAATCAATGTCTAGATAATTAAAGGAAAACTATACCCCCCAGACAATGTAGGTCTCTATAAAAAGATATTGCATAAAACAACTCATATGTAAATCCCTGCTTCATGTAAATAAACATTTTCATAATAATATACTTTTTAGTAGCAAGTGCCATTGGGTAATCATAAATAGAAAATAGCCATTTTAAAAAATAAGGACAGCCTCCTGGGATCCTAGGATTCAACGATGCACACAAACATACCAAATAAACTATAAAGTTAGGTCACATGAGCCAATTAACAGGCAGAGTTGTGTCTTTTGCTTCCACACTGCTCCCTGATACAGTTAGAGTTGAAATATTTCAGGTCAGGTGATCTCTGAGGCAGCACATAGACCATCACCCAATGGGGGTTCAAGGCAAGAGATGTAAAAGGGCAATATTTACTTAAATATATATTCCAGTTTGGTAAGATGTTGCTCAAGTATTCATTTCGGGGGTATAGTTTTCCTTTAAAGTCACCCGTGCAGGGCCGGACCAAGGAACTTTGGCACCCTAGGCAAGTGGTTCAGTCAGCACCCCCCACTCCCCTTCTGTATGACCATTTCCCACCTATTCACTTTTTCTGAAATAAAGAAACCATATAACACATTAATAAATCAAACTATACATGTGCCAGCCAGCAGCACCCAAAAAATTGCCCCTAATCTGTACCTGTGTCAGCAGCATCCAAAATATTGCTCCCAATCTGTACCTGTGCCACTAGCATTGCCCCTAAGTCTATCTGTGCTACCAGCCATTGCCCCCCAAATCTGTACCTCTGCCACCAACCTTTGCCCCCTAAGTCTGTACTTGTGCCCCCCTAAGTCTGTACCTGTGCCACAAGTCTGTACCAGTCATTGCCCCTCAAGTCTTTACCTGTACCATCAGCCATAGCCAGAGCAGCAGCAAAAATTTTGCCCCAGATCTGTGCCAGGCAAAGGGCAAGTAAGAGGGAGATGGGGACTGAAGTAGAGCAGAACGCTTCTGCTGGAGACAGGGGTGAAGTTAAAACTTAAAGAAATTAAAAATAAATTTGTTCCCTTCTAAAGTGCGCCCCCTCCTATGACTGCACCCTAGGCGGCCGCCTACTCTGCCTACCCCTAGTTCCGGCCCTGCACCCGTGATAACAGCTTGACCAAGTTGTGAAGCTAACTCCATTTGTAATAGGCTTCATTCTCTTCACTTATACTGGGTGGTTTGTTGCAATGATAATTTTCTTAATGTAACTTTTATCCAACCAAAATCTGTACCCAGAGGAATTCCACACCCTCCCCAGTGCTATCCCTGGTAATTTCTTCAGTGCATGGCTTTAATTCTGGTTTTACATAAAGACAAACACCTCCACCCTTCTTAATCCCTCATTCATAAAAAGGGTGTAACCATATGAATTTATTATCCCACCAATATTTTCAGCAAATACAATCGACTTTCATTTTACCTGACAAATGCTTTGCGTTTGCCAGCTGATACTGAAGGTTACAATTTTACCCTCAGATATTTATACTATGCTATGGAGACTTAAATATAAGATTACCGTTAGTTAGTTTTTCTTATAAGGGTAGCTTCTCCTAAGCTGCTATACCCTAGCCTCCCTGTAATACTCTAACTCACCCCTCCCCGTGGCTTCTCCAGCCTATTATCTGTTCTTTCCCAAAGCAAATTTGACCCCCTTCTATTGAGGTACAATCCATCACAGCTATAGAGATTGCACCCCAAGAGAAAATCAGCCCAGTGCTCTAAGAACCCAAATCCTTCTTCCTACACTAAGACTTTAGCCATGCGTTTAGATCCCTAAGCACCCACTCTCCTCCTAATGTTGCACGTGGCACAGGTAAAACTTCTGAAAAAATTACTGATTGTTCTGATTTCCAGCAACTTTTCTTGTAGATAATGCTTATTTAATATTTGCCTTATTTGATGTCTCTATACAAAGTTTTTATATTGCTGGGGAAACACTTGGAAGGTGAGTGATGGTCTTACAGTCTATCTATAAATACAGATATCTATAACTGAAGTGCTAGCCGCAGACAGTCAGTCTGTCTGATGGAGACAAATGAATCAGAAAGCAGTTTCAGGAGCTTTTCTTTATTGTGTGCCAGTAAGGAACTCGTAAGAGCAGTGAAAAACCTTGATCATATACTTCACACTGAATAAATGCAGTATTTGGCCAGGAATATATAATGTAATGAAGGTATGGTACCAGCCAATAGAGACCAAAGGTTATTTGAAGAGAACACAGTCATTAATCATACAGCAGACTATGTTATTTTCTTAATTAAAGAGTCACTTAAATTAAGAGATTCAGCACTTGTCAGCTTCCCAAAAACACATCTAATGCCTTATAACAAATAATACTTATTGTTGGAGAAGGTCCCAGATGCTTGAAGTTGAGCTGTTCATCTTTATAGGTGTTAAATTCAACAAATATACATTTAAATACATAAACAGCATCAAACCACAAAAGACCACAGTCTCTGACATTATCTTTCCTGTACTAATTTCAACAATGAACCTTCTACCAATGTTGGCTCTATTCTCTTCTGCTTGCACCCATCCAGGTGTAAGTTCACACACAGCATGGAGATAGAGGTAGCCTGTGCATCATACATGGGGCCTCCAATTTTTTGTGATGGGGGATGGGCAAGAGACTAGTTAGTTCAGTGTTCAAATCAAATACAAATTAGGCTATGGATAAGGCACATATTCAAGTGAATATAAAAATGAATCCTGATTGTTGTGAGCCATTTATAGAGCCATTTGCCACTGTGTTATATATTTCTAAGCCTTTATGGCTTCATTGGATTGGTATTAATATCTGCAATTTAGCCCCCAGCGGTAAGTGAGTGGAATTTCTGATATCTCAGTAGTGTCATCAAATAGAACTAATGCATTATTGTTTGTTTTCCATTTCCATGCACATAGATCATTTCTAGCAAATGTGCCCAGAAAGTGTTTGTGCTGCAAACTAGAAAATCAAAGCACGTGAGCAGTGCATGCTTAACTAATCACTAGCCTAATTGACCACAGGGGTCTACTATATGCTGTCTTTGGCCTCTTAAATTCACAGTTCACCTTTGTATTAACTTTTGTTATGATGTTGATGGCGATATTTGGAGAAAATTTGCAATTAATTTTGTTTTATTTCTGTTATGGTTAAACCATTTTGCAGCAGCCCTACAATTTCAAATGTAAGAAGCTATCTCATGGTAAGGGTGCAATGTAACCCAGCAACCAGGCAGAGACTAGAAGACAAATAGAAGAGGACCTAAATAGAAAGATAAGATAGTGTATAAACTGTGTACCCGATAAAAAGATTTATCCAGCATACAACAGAACTGAACAAATTGGGGATATCCCCTGTGTTTTAAATGCAAGCCACAAATCTTTAGTATCAGTCAAAAGTCATACCCAAAAAGCATTTTAATTAGTTCACTGCAAGCGTTTATGTGGCAAATAGGGTTACCTTTGGGGGGAGTACAGTTCGGGTCCTCTCCAAATGGCGGTGGAGGAACATGCAATACTCCCAAATTATGGGACACAAAAAAGGATAAACCTAACGAAGAAGAGCTGTGATTTCTGTTAGCCAAGGCCATGTTTGGGTATAATGGAGCATGGTCTGGCTGGATGAGGGTTAGGGTTGCCACCTGGCCAGAAGAAAATGGTGATTGATCCCAATGCTATTAATAAGGAAAAAAGGTAAATATATAGGAAGGCTGGCATTTTTTTCCAGAAAAGGTGGCAACCCTAATGAGAGTGTGGTCATGGGGCCGAGATGGGCAGAAGAATCTAGGTCCTGTGGTGTGGCTGGCCTAGGGTTGCCACCTTTTTGGGCTTTGGAATCCAAGTAGGGGGGATGGTAAAGTTGATGCCAGAGGTCTGCAGATGATGTTTCATAGCAGAACTATGGCATCAGGGGCAGGGTTATGATGTGGTGATCAGCAATTGGCTGATCACTGCACCATTCAATTCAAAGTCCTGTTGGAAATCTGGACAGGCAGTTTTCACCTGGATAGCCTTTCCAAAAAAAACAGATAATCTGGGTTAAAACCAGACAGGCGGCAACGCTAGGTGGGTCCTGTGATTTGTGATAGAAGCCCTGCTTATAGGGGCAGATTTATGAACTATAGGGGACTAATAACCCTACTGCAGGGGTCCCCAACCTTTTTCACCCGTGAGCAACATTCAGATGTAAAAAGAGTTGGGGAGCAACACAAGAATGAAAAATTTTCCGGGGTGGTGCCAAATAAAGGTTGTGATTGACTATTGGTAGCCCCTATGTGGACTGGCAGCCTACAGGAGGCTCTGTTTGACAGTACATCTGTTTTTTGAGCAACCAAAAGTTGCCTCTAATCCAAGAATTCAAAAATAAGAACCTGTTTTGAGGCCACTGGGAGCAACATCCAAGGAGTTGGGGAGCTAAGTGTTGCTCACAAGCTACTGGTTGGGGATCACTGCCCTACTGGCTCAGAAGTCCAAATTCTGTCATTTATGCCCTGAAGGAGGGAGTTTTCTCAATTGTCCCCAGGATCTTGTAGATTTCCTGGGCCTAGGGTTGCCACCTGGCTGGTATTTTACCGGCCTGGCCGGTATTTTTGATGATTGATCCCAATGTTATTAATAAGAAAAAATATATAGGAAGGCCTGTATTTTTTTTAAGAAAAGGTGGCAACCCTACCTGGGCCCCATAAACAATGTAAAGGCAGGGCCGATCTGAGAGAAATGATGGGTCTCAGTGTAACCATATAGGGCTCCTGGCCACAAATGTTTTAACCTTTATGGGGGCCTCTGACCACTAATTGTGTTTTTTAAACTTGTAGGGGGGGCCTGACCACCAATTGTTTTAATAACTTGTAGGGGAGACCCTGGCAACCAATGGGTTTTTAGTGTTTATGTTTTAGCACCCATGTTTGTGTGGCTTTTTTACTGTGGTCTGGGGGTGTGTAGGGTCTTTGGAGCCTGGAGGGGCCCAGAAAATTTTCACTACAGGGCCCTGTGATTTCTGATGGCAGCCCTGTCTACAGGTCAGCAGCTAATAAAGCTGCTTCTACCTGTTAAAGAACGTAGGTCTAAAATAACACCAGTGTAATTACCCATAGCAACTGTCAGGACTATTTGGCACAGCCATCCGTCCCCTCCAATGCTGCATCCAAGATAGTGGAGCCCATTGTGAACACGATGGGAACAGCGGCTGGTGCAATGATGTCATGCGCTTGGCCCAAAATTAAAAGATAAAACCCTTCCAGGTCACAGGTTCAATGCCCAATTATAGCGTTTGTTTAGAACATTCCTGGGTGTTTGATTAATTATTGTAAATTGATTCCTGGACTTTTGACCCTGCCTGATGATTCCCTTTGATTCTAATATTATTCTGCCTGCCTTTGAACCTTTGCCTGGACTTTAATTACGATATTACCTGAAGCCTTTTTGTACTATGATCTTGGACTTTAACCCTGAAGCTTCCTCCTTGTTCCTGACTACTCCCCACTGGGAGCTGATAGGCCCCCTGACAGTATAATCTTCCCATGAACCCTTCTGAGGAAGCTATGTCAGATATCGGAAGAGCCTTCCGGGGGCTGGCATCCCACATGGAAGTGTATGAGACTCAGCAAGTTTGCTTTGGGCAAGTACTTGATACACTTATTTCTCGTATGCCCTCTACTCATCCCGGTCGCAGAGAATTCTTCTGCCGTTGCCACTCCTTCGTTAGTGGTTTCACTGGCTTGTGAGCCACGCATCCCATCTCGCTACAATGGGGACCTGCAAGCCTGCAGAGGGTTCTTATTCAGTTTGATTTTCAACCCTCACAACACACTTCTGAGCGGGCGAAAGTGGGTTATGTGATGTCCCGTTTGGAGGGTAAACCGCTAGAGTGGGCAACAGTTCTCTGGGAGAAGAATTCTCAATTGACTTTTGATGTTATAGAGTTCCTTCAGGCATTCCATACTGTGTTTGATGCCCCAGGTCAGGTCACTAATGCCTCATCCCGGCTCCTGCACATCCGGCAGGGAAGTCTCAGTGCCAGTGAGTATGCTATAGTTTTTTTAACACTTTAATGGCGGAAACCTCTTGGAATGATGAGGCATACAAGGCTGTGTTTTACCAAAGCTTGTCTACTCAACTTAAAGATGACCTAGTCTCCAGGGAACTCCCTGAACTATTGCAAGATTTAATTGCTCTCACCATTAAAGTGGACACTCGTCTCATACAACATCAAGCTGTCAAGGAGCGCAGTAAGAAATTTCAACCTACGTTAGCTCCAAACTTCCAACGCCCTCTTCTGCCTGCCTCTTCCCAGCAGCCTCCTGTCTCCTCTTTGGAGGAGCCTGTGCAGATAGGAAAGGCACGTCTTTCTGAGCAAAAAAAACGTCAGAGACACTCTACGGTCCTGTGTTTGTACTGTGGGGGTCAAGCTCATTTTCGCCAAGTCCTGTCCCGTGAAGCCTCCTCCCCAAGGTAAACCCGGGGTATCATATGTGGGGGGTGTTGCACCAAGGCACCAAATGAACTTTCACAAGTTTCACCTTGATTCATCTAGCTAGCTATTCTCATCCCAGCATACTTCATCCCTCTGCGAAAACTTGGCTCTGCAGTGGAACTGTCCCAGCTATTCACCAATTTATTTTTCGATTGCATGACTCACTGCTAGGTTCTGGTGTTCCTTATGTAAAGACCTGGGCATCACTCAAAAGATCTATTCCTGAGGAATCATGTTTCCCTCTGTCAAGATGACTGGTCCAATCTCCTTCTGTGGGTGGAATTTGCTCATAAAAATGCTTGTCAGACCTACTTTTATGTCTGTTTACGGACAACATCCTCAGGCCTTCCCTCAGGACTTCCTCTTGTCGGATGTTCCCGCTGCAGATGATCACGCATGTCATATGTCTGCTATTTGGGCCGCGACCAAAGCGAATTTGGAGAAAAGTGCTCTGGTGCATAAGACTTTTGCAGGATTGCTCGGTGTGGCCTCTCCATTCATCCCCTCTGTCCCCTCCAGTATTGCATCCAAGATTGTGAACACGTGGGGAACAGCGGCACTTTTGTGTCCAGATATCGGTCAGGAAGACCACCGGAAGCCCACATACATGGGGAGATAAGCTGTCAAATTGGTCTTAAAGACCGATATCGGCAGCTTTATCTGCCAGTGTATGGCCAGCTTTATAGTAAACAGTTCAGACTAATGGCTACTGGTAACTGCACTTTTAGAAAATTAGCATCTTTGTAGTAATTGAGTCCAGAACAGCTGACAGGGAGAGCTGGGGGTTGGAGAACTGCATTTATTGTGACAAATTAATGATAGCAATCACATTTTAGATACATAATCATAAATATGCTTCTGAGCAGAATTAAAGAACTGGACCCTTTGTTAAGGCTTTGTTAAATAGACTGCTACCAGTTAGAGAAAAACAGGCAGTTGACTGGCCATGTGATTGTATCCTAATATTAATACATTGATACCCTTACCACTCACCCATTTACTAGTCACAATGGATTGTACATTTCCTGGTTTGCTGAGACTATAAAGAAATGTCTTTTGGAAAAGGAAAAAGATCTGTTGGTATATTGATTGAAAGGGGATCAGACTTCCGTCTGTGTAGTGAAGGATAATATAAGTTCGAAAGAAAAGAAGAACAAAAATAAATCCCTTATCAGTCGATTGGATATTCCTTATAAATGGAAGATTATATTTATAATTTTAATGAAAAAATTCCTGGATAGGGTTTACCCCTTTAAATTGTAGAAAAACCTTACTTGCAATATATCTACAGCAGAACACTGTTTTTATGAGCAAACCTGAATATATTTGGAGATATTTTATTAATAAATACAAATGCTAGTGCTATAAATAAGTTCAGTTCTATAGACTAGTGCAAAGGTGCTGAATAAATAGTAATTAAATGGTTAAAAAAGGTGAAAAAAGACTAATTAATTTCTCAAGTATGATTGCCTTATTAATGATCCAGGTAATTAATTAAAAAGAGTGGTCAGTATAAAAGTGACCAGTGCCAAAATCAGTGTAACTAATTCATGTAAATAAATTAATTGTTTTAGGTTAACAATTGATATACATAAATAAATTGCTTTAAGTTAAATGAATTGCAAAAAATAGAGTATTTTAATTCATCCAGAGAAATCCTTGCCCAGTTATTGTAGAGGGCGGAGAAGTCCCATGAACTGTCTAGGCTGTTTTTCTATCTTTGGGACCCCAAAAGAGGGAGAAGTCAAGGCTTTTGGAAATGTGGTCTTAAAATTACCTTAGCTGACATAGTAAGAGACTAGCTAGCCTGCAAAACCACAAATTCCAGAGCCCTTAACAGTGAAAATAGATTTTAGAGAAAAGGGTAATAGAACTGAGGCAATGAGTTAACTATAAAAATGCTTCCAAAGTTTAAAGTAATTTAAAAAAAAACTCCAAGAGTTAATGCTAAAATGGTTTCAACCGTAATGTAAAAGTCTGGGGCCAACTCTCGTTTTGCTTATAGCTTTTTCATAGGCATAAAAAGTGTGTGCTGTGCAGGACGCCGAGTATTTATGAATGGTATAGGTGCCTTTAAATGTACATTTTATTGCTGATTCAGAATGTGTTTAGTAAGGATGCGGGCACATTCATGCAGTCCCATAATGGTTGCCTCACAGACCTTGGCTGAAAACATAGACCCTCGATGGACAGAAGGATATTTAAATTGATGATCAGACCTACGGAAGACAATGAGCCTACAGATGTTATGTACCACAGAATTAGGCATGATACATCTCAGCAGCTGACTCGCCAAAGGAAGTGACTTTTTTATTAGAACAACTAACATCATCTCAGGGACCAACTAGAAGGAGCACAGTGAAGGAGGGGTTTGGTTTAGAGGAAAGGAAAACAACCCAAGGGGAGTTTTAGGTCTAACAGAGGAAAGACTGTGGCAGAATGAACTTGAATACAAGCCAAGCCGTTTGGAACTGAGATTGGCCAAGGACCAGAGAACATAAACTGAGAGCAGCGAGAATCATGAAACCTCTGTCATCAACATTTATTTTTATAGCTTATGCAGCCCTCTCCAATAATACTATACTAATAAGACTATTACACCCAGGAAACACTCAGCACATCAACAAACAGGTGGCACAGAATGAAATAGGAGTGGATTATAACTTTGCACGCAGGAGCTTACAGTCTATAACAGGCTTTTTTTTTTTTTTTTACTAAGCATAAGATGTTTAAATGGCAGATATTTATGTGTGACAATACAGTTCTCCTGTACTGAAAATCTTATATTTTATAAGAGAATGATTCAATAGATTTTAAACTCTAGGGTGAAGCCCAGTCACATCTCTAATGTAGTGTGGGTATTACAGTGAGTATCTATCTATCTATCTATCTATC
>CM044439.1:126200066-126254148 GCA_024363595.1 Xenopus borealis
TGCCTTTAAGGGGGACTTGGATGATTTACTGAACAAGCATGATATCATAGGCTATTTTGATAACATTTATAATTAGTATAGACATTGGTATAAATATTTGCTACAGTATGTGACAAAAATGAGTGAACTGTTGGGAGTGATAAGTTTCCATGGTATCGGTTAAGTAAAACTCTAGTTCTGGCACTTTAGAGCACTTTACTCCCCATTATAAAATAATATTTTTCTCCACTAAAATAATAGATCAGTGAAAGAGGAAATAAAATAGATCAGTGAAAGAGGAAGCAAGGTTGTGTGTTATAGATTCGGAGGAGAAATGTCCAAATAAACACATTTTTGTAGTGTTGTTGAGCTTAGAATTTGCCCTGAGTACAAAAACAGGTATTGCCACAGGTTGGACAGCCCTGGAATAGCCTTCTGGGAAGAATTTGCATTTACATTCCATTTATTTCTTGCCTACTCCTCTTGTTAAATCATGTTAAACTGTCATGAATTCATTATATGTAAATTGATTACCAAACTAACATAAATCACTCCCTTTTACACAAGCTGCATAGATGAAGAATGAGGCTAAAGTAATATACCAAAAACATATTTAATTCATGAAATCTAAAACGTCCTCTCAGCTGCCAGAAAAGGAAGCCTGGGTTCCATATTAGTGCTCATTTAATTGCCAAATGAAACCAAGGGTCCTGTGTTAGCACTGGGTTTAAACAGGATTATCTGCTATAGGGTTGTCAAAAATGTACAGACATCCTTCTTCTCAACTGAAGATAAAGAGTTGCCAGATCATGAACAAAATACACACATCCCCATGACTACAGTAGTCTTACCACCCCATCCATCAATGATTATTCACTTAACCATATTTTCAATAGTAGATAGATATGTGATTCTTTCTCACTTTTTAAAACAATTTTAAAGCACTTAAATTAGTAATTGCAATTCTACGTACAAATTTTAACTGAGAGTGAGGTGAGTTTGATAGAATTGAATTAATCTGATTTGGAAAAGGCACTTGACCATCAAGTTCAGGCCTTCATGACACTTATAATTATCAGTGACCCAGATAACACAAAAAACCATCACAACTTTTAATACCTGAGATTCTCGACCAGATGAATTATTACTTAATCCTTTAAAAATATGTATCACCCCAGTTGTCATGCGTATGAATTAACTGTAGACATCTATTGTATTGCTCTGCAATGATCATTCACAGATCTAGCCCTTTTCCCCTGGTTACAACTGATCCTATCTTCAGAATACTCTGCCACACACCAAAGTTAAGATGCTGTGATTGCCTTTATTGTGACATTCAAGAAAGACGCAATGGAGGTGTAAACCCCCTGAAACTTTGTATCTTTCTGGAATGTCACAATAAAGGCTATCACAGCATTTTAACTTTTGTATTTGCAGGGCACATTTATCAAGTGTTTCAGAATAGTCTTCCCCTGTGGGCACACATAAGGGTGAGACAGAACTTGAATTTCAAACTACTTGTTTATTATTTTAAGACAGTATATCTAAAGATACTTGAATTTCAGCTCTTCACTCATGTCATCTAGAGAAGTGATCCCCAATCAGTGCCTCGTGAGCAACATGTTGCTCCCAATAGCCTAAAATCAGGTGCTTATTCTTTGATTCCTGGCTTGAAGGCAAGTTGGTTGCATAAAAACCACGTCCAGAGCCTCCTGTTGGCTGTCAGTCCATATAGGGGTCACCAAAATGGCCAATCACAGCACTTTGTGCACTACCCAGAAACGTTGTTTATGATTGTGTTACTCCCCAACTCAACTAATCCCACGGTCTTGAGTTACATAAGATATTTGAGATGCTGTAAATAAATAAAACTCAAACTACAGACACAAAGCCACCAAAATTAAAGAGGATCTAAGGAAAGTTTTTCATTTCAACATTTATCTAGTAGTGATGAATCTAAAGCAACTGTATTTGCTGAGTAATCTTTGGAACATGTCAACACTCATCCAAGTGTTCAGCTGAGTGGTAGGGAATTCCCCATGATTTAAACCCTTTACACTATAACAATAACCATAGTGTCAGGAAAAGTACTGAGGTAGGTGTAAATGGTTATGAAATAACCATAATCCAATTACATGGTACCATAAAACTCATTGGGCACTAAGCTGCATGACTTAAGGTGTGATTTGTTGAAAAAAACAGCCAGTATATAGATGATGAACAACATTGAATGAGTTGGTGTTATGGATCCCCTTATGTTTAGGGATATTTCTTCCCAAATTACAAAAACTGAAAAAATTTTACAAAATGTGTACCTTTCACTTTAGTGGTCTGCTACTGTGTTCAAAATGTGCACCTTTGCTGTCCTCAAAGTAGCTGTTGTTTAGACTTCTCAGTGGATAGGTCTGTACTCTCTCCTGGACTGCTATGTTTTGGTGTTGGGTCTTCTGTGTGCACCAGTTATTACTGAATTGTGCTGGTAATTTTGAATAACATAGGGATAAGATATTTATTAATAATGAGTCTGAAAAATTCTTAGGTTTTTTTTTAGAAATTGGGGCACTTATCAATAACATATTTTAGTAGAGGAAGAAGAATGTTTCAGTTTAGAGCTTGATAATTGTCAGGAACTCCTTGGTTTGAACCTGTTGTATTCCTGCTGCTGCTCCTCCCGCTTGAGCCACAGGAGGCAGTGTGGTGTAAAGCTAACCCTGACATTATATCTGCTGTGACGCAGCCTCCAAGTTCATGTGCCATGAGTTACGCCCCCTATACAGCTGTTGGCAATAGCTTGTAAGTGGGCTATTTCAGCCTGCTTCCCCGATTCCCCTATTGATGGATCATTGGCCATCGTGCCTTATCCAAGCATTACGCCATGTTCCTGATTGAGATTTGCTTCAGTTCCTTTGATCTTGTTCCTAATCTGGTAACCCTGTTCCTGTTCTATCTTGTCCCTGTTTCCTCTGGTATCTGTTCTCCCAGTTTGGACCGTGGCCTGTAAACTGACTCCACAAGTCCTCTGCCTGCCCTGACCTTGGTCTGTTCCTTGTTGCGTTTGTCTGCCTCCCTGAACTTGAACTGTTTTTTTTGGCTGCCCTCGTTTCTGCTGTCTGCAGAGCTGTGTACTTTTTTAAACTGAATAGCTACTCAGCACATCAACTCCTATCCTTTTAATCAGCACTTATTCCTAACAATAATACATATTTAAATAGGATATAATGCTGACTGAAACTGGAAGACCGAGCAGATGAACATTTATAATGATAATTGTACAGAGCATTTGGATTTCCACCCTAGGTCGAAACAATAGTCGAAAAAGGTGCCCCATTAGAACATTGCAAAACCACAGTGGCAATATTTCAGTTTTAAGTTTCCCCACCTAGACCAATTCCTACCTTCTAAGGAAGACTTTTCCTTTAGGCTAAGGCCACACTGTTGAAATACGCAGACCGATTTAAGCCTCCATTGTAGGCACTAGCCTTCTTCTTCTTCCGCATCTGGAAACATTGTGTCAGCTCTGAGTCTGAAGCGAACACACTTAGCGCATTTCGCCTGGAAATGCAAAGTCTTGTGTTCATGTGTTTGAGTGTGTTCACACCAGAGTGAACACAATGGTCCCAGATACGAATAGAAGAAGGAGGCTACTGCCCAAGGCAGATATTGTCTTGAGTATTTCCGCAGGCTGATTTCAGTCCCGTGCGGCCCTAGTCTAAAAGCTTACATTGAGCATTTACTTATAAGCCAAAGGCAAATCGTTTGCTTTTGATTAGAAATCAGTGATAGCCACAGGTACAGGACACAGGCATCTGCAAACAGCAGTGTAGTAAATGATGGCAAGTCTTTCAAATAAAAGTAATACTGAATGTGCCATTGTCCTGAGTGTGTCATGAAGCCAGGCAAGACTTTGTTAAATGCCAGAAAGGAGCAGACATTCTGTAGCCAAACACACTCAGACACAAAGCCAGGAAAGGTAGATTGCTGCAGTGACCTCTCTAAAGGAGTTGTTGTTCTGTATAAGCTGGCGTTCCAGAGGTTGCCTTTCCCCGCACAAGTTATTTCAGGCACACACAAGCAGACAGTTTTGGTTTCCATTCTCGCAGCGTAGAAACATACAGGTCTGTAGCAAAACCAAACGCAACAAGTCCTGACCAGTATTTTCTTTTTAGTCTTCCCAACTATAACTGGCGGTAGCTCAGAAAGGCGAGTTGTTGGCATCTGTTTAATTTCTAGGAACGTTTTATTGCCGGGTCATTGCACTAAAGGACAATTGTGTGAAAAAAGGTGCCACACCTACATTATATCATGACACATATTTCATAATTAGAACAATTATTATGTGTTCTAAGCAACCCTTTTGTATGACTATACGCAAGACAACAATAGCAGATTCAGAGATTGAGTTTCTGGCAAAAGATAGTTGAAACTCTTATTATTATTATTATGTATTTAGCATTGTCATCTCCCACAGGAAGGGTGTACAAATACAAACCATAACACTTATACAGACACACATTTCACCAGATCCACTATTAACAATAGGATATTGTTAGGAGACAATAGGTTGAGGGCCCGCTTCTCTGTATTTGGTCAGTTTTAACATGCACAAATACTTTTTCAGACACATGTCAATTTTGTACAGTATCTGATAGTTCCATGGTAGGTTGATACTGTCTCACTTGTTCTCACTGACAGCCCCCAAAAAAGGAAGTAAAAAAAAGCTGCTGTTGCTCTTCATTTATTCATCTACCATTGCACTGACATGGTGCATCAGTACTATTCATGCAAATGAGGTGGAGCCCATTTACACATATTAAACTTATTGTGTGGGATCCACAAAAATGTATACAACAACTTGGGGAGATGCAATCCAAGTACTAGAATAGGGGTTGCCCTACTTTTCTTTTGGAAATGGCTACCAAAGCTGTTGTGAAGCGTAGGAAGGTAACTGTGTGTCTTTTGTTACTTGGTTTTCCACTTTCCTCTGTGTCCCAGATGTTGGCTAATTTTGCAGAAAGCATATCCTTATGTTCCTGTTTATTTATTAAGTCATACAGAAAAAGGTGTTACTTTAACAAATATGCAAGTTAAGGCTGAGGCCCAACAAAATTTGTGCCTGTACATTTTTAGGTGTACCAAGGATTGGGATGGCTGTTGTAAGATGCCATAGACATCAATATTTATTGGGCTGCTGGGGGTCTGTGTGAGACCCTGTGTGTCTGCAATGCCAGGGCCTTTTTTAAATCCCAGACCTGCTTACCTCAGGCAACAGTGAGCAGCCAGTTACCAGGGGTGACAAAAAGCCTCTTTCTGTAATTTTAAGAGCCGAATTTCCATTTTTGAAAATGGAAATTTGTGTCTGCTAGTGCAGAGAGTGCTCATTGTACTAGCAATATGGCCCCCATTTGACCCTATCCAAGGCTGAGGTTTTAAGAACAAAGCAGAGAATTGGGCAGCATTGGGAGCCCCAGAATTGCCTTTGCCAACACAGGGAGTAATGCTGAAATCCATTTTGATTATTCATGTCTCATCAATAACTGAAGGTATGCTCTTCGACATCCCTGTGGGATTTTCTCCCTCTCTCTCTTTCTCTTTCTAGATACAGGCATGGAATCTGTTATCCAGAAACGTTATCCAGAAGAGACATGGGATCCGGGAATGTGTGTTGATTAATTGGCCAAATCAGTAGCACTTCCATTGTATTTAAACACATTTTTACTTCGCCTTGGAGTGCACCCACAACCCTCCTCTTTTGTATGTTATCCAGAAAGCTCCGAATTACAGGGAAGGTCTCCTCCCATAGACTGCATTTTATGCAAATAATCACAACTCACAAAAAATGATTTCCATTTTCTCTGTAATAATATAACATTACCTTTTACTTGATCCAAACTAAGATATGATTAATCCTTATTGAAAGCAAAACCAGCCTATTGGGGTTATTTAATGTTTACATGATTTTCACTTAAACCCCAGCATTCTGCATAACAGGTCCCTTACCTGTATATATTTTTCAAACCACTCCACAGCTAAGTAATCCTTGCCTGGCGAGGCAATTTTGAGCGACTTTTAAAATCGCGCTGCTGCGTGTGAACAAGCCTAGCGGGTGCGCAACGCTAACTAGCTATTTGGGGAGATTCGTGGGAGATTCGTCGCGGCGATAAGTCGCCAGGCGACAGATCTCCCCCGAATCTCCCCGTCTGGCTTTAGCCTTACTCGCTTTACAGCATGCCTCAGTCTGCACAACAACAGACAACTCAAAAAACATTCAAAATAATCTTGCTACAGGAAGGGAGAAATACAGGTTTGTAAATGGGCAAATATGGAAACGTCTGCTGTTGATCTATGGAAGGGGGGAAGATCTGACTTTCCTGTTTTTTCTATTAAATGCACGTTTGCTGAAGTAAAAAATTCCACAGATTAAATTAAGCATAGCACCACAACTACGCATTACCCGAGTACTGAATCTGCTCGCCTCTGCGATTGGAGACTGTTCATTTACACAAATAATAAGAATAAGGGATTTTTGCAGTATATCATCATCCCTTGTGTTATGTGAAGTGTATTATTAAAACCATCTAGTGTCTGCTGGCTACAACTGTCTGCAGCTAACAACTTTCAATATTTTGTTGATCCCTTGGGCAGAAAGTGTTAACCCACGAGTCTTCTTTAGAACATTGTTGCGTTGCAAGTCAGAACAAGCAGGATGAAAGATTCTTTCTCAGTATGCCCTTACTTGAATGCTTCGCTACTTTGCTGTTACATCACTCCACCCAAGCATGTCCCCTTTAAAAGGCTAGCTGTGTAGATGTAATAGGAACTGGCATGAGAAGATGTATTGTGACACTGAGAAGCCCTCTCCCTTAAGGGAACAGAAGGCTGCTTGTTATCTCCAACGCTCAGAAAGATCTAAGTATAGGTCTAAGTACAGGCCATAGCACACACCATACTTAGGAAAGCAAATGCCACTCTTAATGAGGCCATTGTGAACATTTATTTTAATAACATGATTTGTGACAACTTATTGCAAATGTTTAGACTTGACATCCCTGTTTTTATAGAAAGGAAACCTTGAAAGCAGTCAAAAAGTAAGAATTGTTTAAAAACGGTTGGAAATTTCATTGCTGTATTTTAGAGCTTTGTGGATCACAGGTTTCTAAATAATTGGCCCCTGCCCTATTTCTGCATGGGTTGACTTTAGATAGGATGCACTGACAAGATTCATCATCACTGTATGGAATGATTACAATAATGAGACATAGGGGACTTACTTTGGCTAGGGTAGGGTTACCAGATCAGTTGATTCAAAGACATGGTTAAGAAGTGTGCTCCATTTGGACTGACTACGTTAGTCAGAACTGTATTGGTGAAATGCATGTGAAGAGAGGCAAGTAGGCTGCCCTGCAAAGAGGGGGGGGGGTTTCAGGGTACAGGGGAGTCTGCTTCTTCTACAGCAGTTCTATTCCCTTAAAACTCATGCACCCAGTGCTACCCTGCAGGGGGGGGGTTTAAGGTACAGGGGAGTCTGCCACCTCTGGAACAGCTCTACTCCCTGAAAACTCATGCACCTGGTAACTATCTTCAGGCGAGTGGGTGAGTAGAGTTTTTTGGCTAGGATGCTGTGCGTACCAGGCCCTCCAAAGATTGTGCCTCCTGACACTGTGCTCTGCTCCTCATGGTGGAATAAAGGAGAGCTCACGTGCACTCCTTAGCACTCAAACACTGGAGTGAATGACCCCTGCTAAGTTTGCCCAGGTGCAGTAACCCATAGCAACCAATAAGATGTTTGCGTTCCAACTGGTGACTAGTAAATACTACCGGTTGAATAGCTGATATTGGTTTCTGAACAAGGGCAAATTTAGTGCCTTACATTCAGGCCAGGATTTGTGGTGAGTCCACAAAGGCCCGGGGCGGAAGAATATTGGGGGACGGCATGTCACCCAGCCACTTTCCGGGAAGCACAGGGG
This sequence comes from Xenopus borealis, assembly GCA_024363595.1. Taxonomy (NCBI): domain Eukaryota; kingdom Metazoa; phylum Chordata; class Amphibia; order Anura; family Pipidae; genus Xenopus; species Xenopus borealis. The sequence goes on from CM044439.1 coordinate 126,208,010, forward strand.
AGCCTCGCGCGGCCTCGGAGGCGCCTGCCCACTAAATCCGACGCTGTTACATTACATAAACTGTTTTTGTGATTAGTAATGACTGAGGTCATTTGTTTTTAAATTAACTTTTAGTATGACGTTAACAATAATAGTCTGAGACAATTTGCAATTTGTCTGTATTTGTTTACTTCAGCAGCTCTCCAGTTTGGAATCACCTCTCTGGTTGCTACGGTCCAGTCTATAGCAATTGGCCAGTGGTTTAAATGAGAGACTAGAATATAAATAGGAGGGCACTAAAATAGAAAGGCAATGTAACATGACAAATGTTTTCAGGCCAGTGACCCCCATTTGAAAGCTGGAAAGACAAAGATGAAGAAGGAAAGAAATAAAATATATAAAAACCATAAATATCCATAAATGCAAGGTTACTAAAAATAGAACATTCTATACAGTTATGAAAGTTGACAATTAAGGGAAGGGGAGCGTTAGGTACATACCTCTTCTGTCTGCTACCCCAGGAGTGTTTGTGGTGACAAGCTGGGGGTCTCAAACACTCCGCCTCCTGCTCAACTCTCTCTCTATTAACTCCGATGTCCACTTGTCCCCCCTATGCATCCCCTGCAAGAGTGTGCACATGCATGTTCGAGCCCCTCGAATGTAAGGGGGATGTGGGTGGGGGGCACATCTGATTGGCACACGTTTCCTTTCTGGACCGGTACTGATGCAGAGGACTTCCATGTTGATTGCTTATTTGTTTTATACAAACAGGAAGTAGAATGAGGCCCCTGCCATTGGCCTTCAGGGGTCCAGTGAGCTGTAAATCATGCAGGCAGCTAAACATCAGGAATCTTCCCCTTTGCCATTGTCCTAACAGATGTGACCAGAAATGGACCTTGTTGCAAACAGCATTTAGCAGGAATTCAGTAAAATATTACACAGATGTTTTTATTTTTTTTCTTTCACTCAGAACATCTAAACCTAAAAATTGACCCACTTGCAGCTGCTGGTTTTTAATTCCTCCTGGGAGAAGGTTGATTACTGCCGCCACTCTACAGTATATATAATATTAGTAGCCCAGTTTGTTCCAGACAGTAGTACCAGTTCATTTAGAAAACATACAGGTTCATTTGGTGGAACCCAAACCAGAGATAAGGGCCTGTCTGTGTGGAACAATGCAGTCTGTCTGAAAGGTGGATGCAAATGAACAATCTGTTCTTCTCCTGTTCCTAAAACATCCAGGCGGTTGAAGGAGTATTTTAGGTAAAAGCCTGGGAATAGAAACCACCAAGCCATTGTGACTCATGGATCAGAACAGTTTGTTCTCTGGCTTACAGTTGAGAAACTGGATTCAAGTTGAAACCAGAGGCAATAAAGATAATCCGGGTGAGTTACCACTAGCTGTAACTGCGGTTTTACAAGTTGAATAACCTGACACACTAAAAATCTCTTTCCCTTCGTTTGCTACGTGGAATCTAATTAAATGGCAGTTGTCAAAAGATATTTGTCTGAGAAGGCACTGCCTGTAAAAGCTCAAAGTCTTATGCTGACATTTAAATACAAAGTTCCCATATTCAGATTAAGAAGTGAGGACAAAGAACTGCAACCTGTGACACTCCAGCTTTAACTGAACACAAGTCTACAAAGCCTCTGCCATCAGCTGATTAGGAATGCTGAGAGATGTAGTTCAGCTGAGGAGCAAATGATCCAGATACTTAATTTGGCACATGTTATATAACATGTTCTCCTGTCCATTATGATAATAGTTGTGGGTGGAGCAATTTTATTTGCATGTTACATTTGGCCGCACACTGGTTATGTTTTTACCAGTGAGCTAAAATTGAAAGGTTTAATAGGGGGGTCATTTGCAAAAAATAATTTTTTATGTCCGGTCTCTTAAGACATAGCAATTAGATGTTTGGATTCAGTGATATAGTTTTTCAAACCTGCTGCAAACTATGTGAGCCCATATAATGACCACTTACAGTGCAATTTATTTATTATGGCACTTTATGTGTTTAATAGAACATAATAAATTCACACAAAATGGAAGCAGCCTGATACACTATCAACATACAGACCCTTTTACCTATTTAGATTTGCTTCATCATGCAGGGCTTGAACTAGGGGTACCATGATTTTAATTGAGGCAGGTGTTAAATCTTTCAATGTAGATGACTGAAGTGTGAATTGTTGAGAAGCCTCTGGGGTAAGGATGTCAAAGCAGCATTGTGCCCCCTCCCCTGTTCAGGGATGGTTTTTCCACTTTGGCCTTTTTTCACACCTCTTTCAAACCACATGACCTTTCTATTCAAAATGTGCACATTGTTGTCCTCTTCCTTGAGGAAGTTAGCCATTCTATGGGGCCAAACAAAGTGGTTGTTTTGTCTCCCTAATGTATAGATTGGAGCACACTGGATGGACAGCATTGACCACATTGTTCTTCTTGTGCTTTGGTGTTGGGTCTTTAGTGTGCACCAACTTCTGTCTTAGGGTGTTTCTGGGCTTGAAATACACATGAATATGATGTTTCTTCAAAATTCTCCTAGGTTTTTCCAATGTTCCAGTCACATATGGGATGAGTATGTTACTTTGCCTGCTATGCTCCTCCCCTTTTTCTAATTTTGGTTTTTTTGCTTGACTTAGATTTCGTTTAAGGCCCAGTCCGAGTATCCACACATTTTCAGAGCTCCTTTCAGATGTTGGTATTCTTTCACTTCTGCACCGACTGACACGATTTCAGAATAATGGTGTAAAGTTTTTATAACCTCCAGTTTATGTTCCAGAGGTCGATGGTAATCAAAAACCCAAATACTGATCAGTCCCTTGGCTAAGACTTCTTCTCAGGTTCTGTGAGTTCCCTGTCTGATATTTTTTTCCCACAGATCCTTGATGTTCTGGGATGTCTTGTTCTTAATTCTTCCCTCCCTGATGATTTATTTGTTCTCCGGTTGTTGTTGGTACTTGACAATAAACAGGTGAATTTATCGGCCTCTCCTTGCTCTTTACATGTTGTACTTGCTGTGCCCACTCTGTGAACTCAACTACTTTTTGTAAAGTCATAGCCAGTAGTTGTGCTGCCAGTCTCTGCTTCACATACTCAAGCTGATTCAAGACCTCAATTGAGAAGTGGGTCTGTCTCACCTGTTAATTTAACAGCAGTTTATGGGCTTTTTGTAGGATTAATATTGCCCTGTGGCCTGTTACCAAAGAACCCAGGCGTAGGCTGCATTTTGTGATTCCCTGATATTGGCATAATAGGTTAAAATAGGGTAATAATAGGGGAATTCAATACCACTTAGGTTAAACTGTAGAAGCTACTTGAGTAGTGAATCATTTTAAGGAAGAAAAAAAACTTTAAATGTCAGTTGCCTTTGACTTAATTCTACTACATACTATATATCATATTTTCCAATGATGATTTATTTCTATAGACCCTGATGTGGAAAGAAATGTTGCCACATTAAATTCTCACTGCATTCTCCAACTAAAGGTGGCCATACACAGGCCAAGAAAAGCTGCCTTATTGGCTAGTATATGGGTCCCTGACTGGCCTCCGTGATCAATAACGGTCCAGATGTAGATCAAGCAGGGTTAGAATTCCTGTGGTGGATCACATCAGTTCTCGATCCCACCGCCTGCAATCCTGGCCTTGTGATCCCGGCACACAATCGGATCAGCCCGAGACAGCCCAGTCAATGTGGTCATATCAGTGCAAGATCCGCTTGTTTGGTGACCTCTCCAAACAAGTGTATCTGCCCATGTAAGGCCATATTAAGACTCCATCCATAGGATCTTTACTCAGTAAAAATATATTGTAACTGTACTAGAGGTTACAATTTATACTCAAATTCTCATCTTTCACTATTGCTTACAAATCAGGGTAGATATTTAAACCAGGCCCGAATCCAATATAATTCCTCCTGTTGTTGTTAGAGTATAGAAAACTTCATTGACAATCTAAAATTATGTATGACAAGTTGAAATGAACAAAATGGAAAATGTACTATGGAACTTTCCTTTTGGCGATAGCCAGTCTCTCAGAACTACACATTCAGAGTTGCCATTTTTTGTGCCGAATAAAAACAAATTGAATTACATGCTAACCTGCTGCCGCGTGCCAGAGAGGATAGCATCACATTGCAAAAGGGCTAATCCCTTCCTAATCCCAAAAAGAATTTATACGGATGACTGCTCTGATTTAAGCCTGAGCAATGTGGAGATTGACCTTTTTTAACAAAAAAAAAAAAAAAGATATCTTTTACCTCTACGGGTATAGGATCTATTATCTGGAAAACGGTTATCCAGAAAGCTCCAAATTACAGAAAGGTCGTCTCACATAGACTCAAATTTATCCAAATTGTTTTTAAAAGTGATTTCCCTTGTCTATGTAATAATAAAACAGTAGCTTCTACTTGATCCCAACTAGGATAGAATTAATCCTTATTGGAAGCAAAACCAGCCTATTGGGTTTATTTAATGTTTACATAATTTTCTAGCAGATGTAGGACATGAAGATCCAAATTACAGAAAGATCCATTATTTGGAAAAGTCCCAGGTCCCGAGCATTCTGGATAACAGGTGCCATACCTGTATTGTATTGTTGGCTAGTCCTGATTTACCACTAAGGGGCTGATTTACGAAGAGTTAAATAGAGTCAAAGTGAAAATTCAAATTAAGTTCTGAGAAATCGAAGGATTTTGGTGAAAATCGTTGGAATTGTTAGATTCAAATGATTTTCATTTGATCGAATATGGCAGTTTTTCGATGGAAATCGGCCAAATTCGATCGAAAATTACCCCCACAAAAATTGCGATGGTCGAAAATTCAACGTTTTTTCATTTCGACCCTTCGTAAATCAGCCCCTGGGTGTCCTCTACAGGTTAGCTCCATAAACATGTTTTACAGAATATAAATCCTATTTGGTAGGTGGACACAAACTGAGAAGTGCTTATTTAAAAAGTCAGAAGCTGAAAAACAAATGATATAGGGAATAATAAAATCCCTAATGTAAAGTATAAACATATTCAAAGTCACTGAAAAGTTCCATGACCATATAAAAGCTGAGCACTCTTATATAAGTCATAAAACCCCAAGGTAACTTCTACTATACTCATATATAACAACAAGGTACATTATATGTGATAATACACGAGTGTCAGTAAGTCATGGGACAATGCTAAACACCTATTGTAACGGATGACATCACTAAACAAAATTTACAAGAACATAATTTACAGGTGTGGGACCCGTTATCCAGAGTACTCGAGACCTGGCTTTTCTGGATAATGGATCTTTATACATTAAGTCTACTAGAAAAGCATGTAAACATTAAATAAATGACTCTGAGGAATTGCTGAAATTTGCGCAAGTCCAGGACACCCACCGCATTTGTACCACTGTGTGTATATAGGCCAAAACCACCCTCTACAAGGATTGTGTGACTGGTGCTTGAACAAGTCATTTCAGGTTATTCTTTATAACCACACAAGGCAAAAATCACACCAACTGCCCTTAGGTAAATGTCACCTGATAAGATATAGAACTGCTGCATGATGGGAAGGGAAATAAACGGCCAAGAAACACTAATTAGAATTAAAGAATATTTTCCGTTTATAGAGAGCTCAGCGCATGTGCAGGGTCATGGTATACATAAAACTTTGTATAGATTTCTGATGACCCAATGCCAGCAGGCCATGTGATCTTAACTTTCTAGAAGGCTTAAAAGAGGACAACCTACAGTTGAGCAAGTTACTCATTAAATAAACATTTTATTAACAAAAGGCACACAACCTATTAACATTGAAAAATCTATTTACAGAATGCACATAATTTAGCGGCGAGTGCACTGTTGGTCATTGTTATGTCCATCACAACTGGTAGACTTATTTCATGGGTCTGTTTCTTGTCCCACCAATTTAAATAACAGTTCCTAGGAGACAAAGCAGCTTTCTTTTTGTTAAATGGAAACAGTGTTGCTAACTTCTTCATACTGGATAATAAAATAAGGGTAGCTCTGATCATCGTTAAATATAACAAAAATCTGCGGCTCAAAGAAATTGTCCACGCAAGAGTCATAGAGGTCACTGGTCACGCTCCCTGGGTTTAAAGGAGGAGGCCTTCGCATGGTATGATTCCCAACCACGTATCTTCCACTTAATACTTTAGCCAGGAACATATAGTGAACTCCTTTGGGGGAGCGTTTGGAAAAATTGTGGGAATAGCTGGCTTTCCTTGCAAAGTAACTGCCCTGTCCAAACATGGTGGCATGTTTTCCACACACTCTTGGGTCAAAGTTGTGTTTGCAAATTGCATCAACAGCCTCCTGCGATGTTCCGTGAAACAGGTGCCTTTCATTCATAATTCTGTCCAGTCCCGTCATCTTCCTTGTCATAAATTCTTTCTTTCTAAACAGTGGGGGGAAAAAGGGGCTATTAGAACACATTTCTATACGACAATATATCGACCAATCATACAATATGACAATAGTAAGTATTGCATGCAGCTTCCTTGTGGTTGAAGATGATTGTTTTATGTCCGAAAGTCAGTTATCCAGAGAACTATGTTACAAAATAAGTTGTCACATAAAACAAAGAAAGGTTTCACTCTTTCTCTGTCAGCAATATAGATTCTAACATAGCCTGCGGACAAAATAGAATCACAGTTTTGGGGATTCTCGTTTGAATGGAAAAAGGAGTCATGCTGAATAGGTAGGCAAATAGCTAATTATTCACTGTGGGACTGCTGTTAAATGGCAGTTTAGAGCGACTTTCCAACTGCAGAAATAGAACTTGTGATTTATTTCCCCAAAGCACTGACCTCAGTCATTGGGTAAACCAGTTTATATATATATATATATATACTTATTCTAGCATTAACAACCTTTATTCCACGTGGGTTTGGTTGTGTCCCTAAGGAAACGTAATTACAGGGAATCCTAAACAGCTTAGTAGAAAAAAAGTCAGGTTAACAGAGCACATTGATGTTGACGTTGATCCATGGCTGGATTAAAAACCCATAGTAATGATCCAACAGCAGGCAGCATGATGGCTCAGTGGCTGGCAGGATTGCTTTGCAGCCCTGGGCACTATCTTCAAGGAGTCTCAGTGACTCTAAGGGTGTTCTGCTACACTTTCAACATACAGGCTGGTGAATTGGCTCCTAACAAACCCAATGAAAATGCCCCTGTGTGTATATGATGTGCCATGGAACTTAGTCTATAAGCAGTATAGGGCACAGACTAAAGATGATGATGATTAATAACCACTGAATAATGGTCTATAACAGGGGTACCCAACCTTTTTTTCTCGTGAGCCACATTTAAATTTAAAAAAGAGTTGGAGAACAACACAAGCATGAAAAAGTCCATGGGGATGTCAAATAAGAGCTCTTATTGGCTTTTTGGTAACCCCTATATGGACTGGCAGCCTACAGGAGAGAATGTTTAGCAGGACATCTGTTTTTTATACAACCAAAACTTGCCTCTAAGCCATTAATTAAAAAATAAGCAGCTGCTTTGAGGCCACTGGGAGCAACATCCAAGGGGTTGGAGAGCAACATGTTGCTCGCAAGCTACTGGTTGGGGGATCACTGGTCTATAACATGCTGGTGCTATAGAAATATGTCTAAATAAATTAATTTCAGTTGGTCAGCCTGAGATGTGTGTCTATAACACAGCAAGCAACGGAGGGTGCACTGTTGCCTTTGTTTCCCGACTAAGGGAAAATATGAATCCCATCTGATAAGCTTTTCTATTTGCCGTGTCTGTGACAAAGACAATTTGTTACAGTGACAAATTTCAGAGCATCTCCACCACTAGCAAAAACACAGGTCTGCCCAATGTTCCACAAATAGATTTCTGTCAATGACATTCTGCAGTGATGGAAACAGGAGTTTCATGGAAGCAGTTTCTTTTCCCTCCTTCCCCAAAACACGAATAGCTGGCTATGTATTTAGGTATAGAACTGAAAAAAGGATTTTGCAAAATGTTTATCACAGAGAAATAAAAAACCCATCTTGCAGCCCCTAGGCATCTCCTGACAGCTTTCAGTAGGGACTTGTTTAACAGCTTGGGGTACACAAATCATCTGAAAGGAATAGTAACAATTGTTTCAAATTAATAAAAATATAATGCAGCGTTTCCTTGCACTGGTGAAACGGCTGTTTGCTTCAGAAACACTACTATTATTTATTAAAATAAGCTGATGTGTAGCCATAGGGGCAGCTATTCAAAAGAGAAAAGGCTCAAGTTACACTGCAGATAAGCTCTGTAGAACATAATGGTGTTATATAGCCTTTTCCTCCATTGCTACACAGCAGCTTGTTTATATGAACTACAGTAGTGTTTCTGAAGCAAACTGATCGGTTTTACCAGTGCAGGGCAACACTACATATTTTCATTGTTTTAAAACAATTTTGACCTATTGTTCCTTAGGGTATTAACTTGGCCTTAATAAATATTAGATTCATTTTAAAGCAATTTGTACCTCTTATATTTTTCCCACAGGAAAAGGTTCTGGACGCGCATTATTTTTAAAATGCGGAACCTGGTCTCTGGCACGGTTTTGTGAAACAGAGTATAAACCGTCCTGTAGCTTTTGTCTTCCTTGGACATAGGCACTTGAATGAACTCCTGAGATGCATCCATGGGTAGCCAAGTTTCAGGGTAGAAGTTGGGAGAAGTAATTGCTATGGGAGATGGGACTTGCAGGGAATCGCCTTGGTTTGCTGAAGATATTCCACTGAGTGTTCTAAAATCAAACAGAGAAATTAGGCATTTAGATGTGCAGTTGTTACTTGGTACGAATCCACATTCTGTTTACAGCAGGTGAACCTTGCGTCAATGAAAGGGAGAAGACAATGCCTTACAAGTCACTACAGGTTTCAGCTGGAAATGACAAGCCTAATCTGCATGGTTGTTTGACCTAAATTAGAAATGAACATATCAAACCGACTTCAATACAATGAATTCCTGCCTACTCTCTAATGATGTGAAACATACAGAGGGGGCAGTCCAAAACACACAACCAATTATTTCTTTAATTGCATGCACTCAGTTGGGGCCAATATCTAGGCATTATAAAATATAGGCAATAGTACAGTAATATGCCTGTGCAAAACAACTCTCAGCACGGGTGTGAAATGTGTTTCATTCCATTCAATTTAATGCAAAATGCTTAAAAATCACCCTCGGGTTATATATGTAACCTATACTGCCACAGAATCTGTTGGTTTGTCCTGTTATACGAAGATATGTGGAGTAAGGAAGTGCCCGGATTATTCCCTGTGTTTATTAGTTGCTTAGGGATTTGAACTGCTGGTGTCCTTTTATTGTGAGAACATTCAAATATCACATTTAAATATATTTCTTAGTGATTTGAATAGAGACGACTTAACTCTGTCAATATGGAAAAGTTAGGCCAGCATGTTAGTAAAAGTAGCCTAAAGCAGAGTTGGAGGCCCGTCCAGATGTTGTTAGAGTTCATTTGTAAGCACCAGAAAATTCTGTGGAACTTTACAGTACATTGTGGTGGATACAAACATCATGGCAACCAGAAACAATACAAATACATGAGCCTAAACAAGCCAACATGTGCCTTTAACATCTAACAATACAGGGGTCTCTCCACAACATCTGAAGGGTCAATAAAGGTTGCTCAACTCTCTGTTGGGACCATCGGCCTTCTACTAAAAATGATGGAATTGAGGCTTGACCTAAAATATGCCAATATTCAAGATGCCAATGATGGGAGGCATGAATGAGTAGGTGCAGAGTCACATGCTAGTGACATATACGAGTGGAACAGCTCATCATGTGACCATGAAGAATCACTTTCTAGCTCTTCCTGTGTAACTGAAGAATGTATGTAAATAACACTTATGCACGCAAGATGTGACAAGGCTAGTGAGAAGGTTCTTGTAACCGAGGGGGAGTGACAATTGTTACTTATGATTAACCATACAATTGTTTTGCAGCACAGAGGACAGCGTAGAATGGACCATTTGAAAGAGCCTGTGAAACAAATAAGGCTTGGGCCTTCGACATTCTCTAATAAATGGGAAGCTATTGCTTACTTTACACCTGCTAATATCTCTCTCAGGGCTGATTTTTTTTTTTTTTTGATATATTCAATTTGTCACCAATCTCATCATACAATTTACATGTATGGCAAATAATACTGAAGAGTGATACTGACACTAAAAAAACTACTTTTCAAAATATTAATGTACAGAAAAAAATTACCTATGGGTTATGTTGACTGTCTTTCACTAATATGTTTGCTTTTGTAAGTAATTGTCACTTGAAGTTCCTAAACCGGTCTGTTTTTGACAACCTGACTGTCCCTTCTCATCCTGTCAGTTAGAGTTTCTAATGCTAATGAACTAGAGCTGCACAAATATGGCAGCCCCCTCATAGAGAAACATGGGGATCAGACAGGGGACGTAAAATCATCAGTAAATACTTTTACGGCAAACTTATAAATAGCTTGCAAAGACAATGTTATAATGTATGTAAAAAAAAAAAAAACGATTTAATTTCAGGTGTCACTATCTCTTGAAGTCCCATCTAAGCTTAAATGAATATTTCCATTTGTCAGTACTGGCTGTTACTCTGATGCGTGAACTTTGTGTCATTACTGAGGTCAGTTTCACATATATTTCCATGCTGTCCATATTTCACTTGGCAGCTGGCTTTGTTATCTTTTGAAGGGTAAAAGTTCTAATTCTATAACAAGGCTAAAGGTTAGGCGTAACCTCAACCGTTTCAAAGTTGCTTACATATGGATATCTAGAGCAAAAACCCTTAACTCTATATGCTTTCTGCCCTGAGAACAAGCCTAAACCTGATAGACAATCTGCTATAACTACAATGTGCAGACAATAATGGGGGGGTTCACTTCGTTCATATGCTCCATGCATTATTTGTCTGTGTTTAGGAGGAGTAAATCTAGTGTAATCTCTGAAAGAACCACTCTTTTTTCATTACCAACAATGTAGGGAAAATAAGGGGAAACCACAGTGTTTGTTTGCAAGCCCCAACATGTACAGCTGTCTGTCTGCCTGTCCATTTACTGCCTTACACTTACAGGACAGAATGTTCCTGAATGTGGTTCTGTGCAATTATACTTTCAACCGTGCAGGAGATCCACAGAAATGATACAGCTTTGCTCTAATCAAAACAGATTGCACTGCAGCTCCCTCTTGATGAGTGCACACACCACCATCAAAGGCTCAGCAGAACACACTATATTATATATATATATATATATATATATACACATACATACATATATACACACATATATATATATATATATATATATATATATACACACACACATACATATATATATATATATATATATATACACACATATACACACTTACTACAACTATAGAGAACTATAGCATGTTGTATGTGTGATATGAATTTACACTGTAAACCTCACTGGGGCATGGATTATAATCTCTGTTAAGAGTGCAGGAATATATCGGCACAACAACTATAATTTACAGCTCTGCTTTACAAAGATGGGTGCTGAACTGCGCAAGCCATTAGCAACCAATCAGTTGACTTGCAATAGACTGTGCATAAGTAATCTTGATTAGTTACCTTTGTGCTTGTGCAATATAGCAATTTGTTAATCAGACCTTTCAGCTTTAAAGAGTATTAATACTTTTCCAAGGCCAGCAGCCCCAGGCTTAGTAATGCAGCAAACACGGTTATTCAAGTATGTGTGTTTAAACACTGGACACAGCAGCTTTTTAAACTCAACCCAGTGATTCATTTTTGCTTGTGACCGTTACTAAACATATCCTGTAAACCGCACATCCCACCGCTGCTATTTTTCCATATCAATCAAGCGTCTGTTACAAACGCTCCTGCTGAACGTGAGCCAACCTTTACCTCTACCGTGTAATTAGAATCACTGAAGCCTTTTTTTTGCTGGGCTGAATAATTCAGATTTGTTAACACTTCCCTTCTCCTCAGCATAATCGACTTATCACTTTTAGGTCTGTTAATATGTTCATCTCCTAGTAGCAATAGTGCCCTAGTGTTATAATTCAGCATAAACACTGTTTGTTTAAGGTACGGGCAAACCTATGAATCAGTGTTATCTACTTCTGTTGCATAAAAATAAAATCAAATGTCAATATGGTAGCACACCCCAATCTGATTTTTAATAGAAAAGAATGGGAATAATGGAATATCCAATCAATCTCCAAGCAAGTTAGTAGCATAAATGACACCATAGGGAATGCATTATAAGGTCTGGGTCTGAAAGATCAACTTTCTGTGGGGGCAGAAACGCTGAAAAACTGACATAAGACCATTCTAAATTTGAGATAAAAGTATTTCCCGGTGGAAATGCTTTAGCATGGGCAAGTAGGCCGATTATACAAATGAAGCATGCATGCAGTTTATCATAATAGGCTTTGCAATGACCTCAGCAGTGACTTTCCAAAGGCAAATTATTATTATTATTAACATGTATTTCTGTAGTGCCAACTTATTTCGTAGCGCTGAAAGGCCTTCTTAGGGCCCATCATTCTATGAGCTCCATGCAGTTTTCTCCTACTGCTAGGCAACTCTTGTCTGTATAACAGTCCTAACAGTCCACTCTTTCAGTCCCAGCACAAGAACTGGAATTTACAAAAGTGTAAAATCAAAAATATGAAATGTTGAACAGTGAGTTGCCTCTTTTACTCTGGTTTATGTCTCTCCTCTCATTTATGTCAGCTGCCCCTCCCCTGGAGTATGCGGTCTCCTGTTATTCCTCTCTCCCACAGGTTCCCACAGTGCTTTTACTGCAGATAATCTCCTTTAGACCCATTCCTTCAGATTCTTCCATGGTTTTGGACATCTCCCCCACACTAAGGTTTATTTTCAGCAATAATGTGTTTGTTTGTTTTTTTTGTCTCTAGTTCCCTATCCTTGCCTCCCCATAATCCTCCTCATTCTTTAAACTGGCGGAGAGAACATCCTTCCATATATATGAGAAAGCTGTAACATCTGCTGTTTTGCTTTCATATGCATTCACATGGATTTTGTAAAAGTAATATTATACTTGCTAGTGTGGGTGCATAAATTCAGCTACTGTCTTTATTAAAGCCGCCTGCTGTAAAACTACAACACCTAGTATGGCCGACTGCAAGTTGGATTCTTACAAAATGTGCCTAGAGGATATTTTTGAGCTGTGGCACACACACACACACACACACACACACGTTACAAAGCTTTTTCTGGTGCACATTACTTACTGGAGATGTGGCAGAAGTATCACAGAAGAACGGAACAAGGGCCTGCGTTTGATTTCCTTCCGGAAGCATGCGTTCTGCTGGAATCCATCCTTTATATTCAGAATGTACTGGTTGTGCCATGTAACAAAGCGTACCTCTTTTAGGCCCCGACAGTTGGCCTCTTCTATCAGCTTCACGACAGGCTGTTGTGCAGAAAAATAAGGTAAATTTAGGTGGATTCTATATGTAAAACTTTTATAAACAATTAGGACTCTTTAGCAAAACAGACATTGTAAACAGATAGAATAGGTTGTGTTCATTAGTGTACATCTCAATCATTCCAATTTCTTAGGGCAGGGGAACTACTGGGGGAGATTAGTGTCCCAGCAACAATTTGCTTCTTTTTCGGGTGACTAATCTCCCATAAATGCCTTCCTGCCGGCTAAAATGTTTGTTTAAGGTACGGGCAAACCTATGAATCATTGTTATCTACTTCTGATGCATAAAAATAAACATGAAATGTCATGATGGTAGCACACCCCAATCTGATTTTTAATAGAAAAGAATGGGAATAATGGAATATCCAATCAATCTCCAAGCAAGTTAGTAGCATAAATTACACCATAGGGAATGCATTATAAGGTCTGATAGATCGACTTTCCTTCTTGAAGCATGCGATCTGCTGGAATCCATCCTTTATATTCAGAATGTACTGGTTGTGCCATGTAACAAAGCCTACCTCCAATTTCTTAGGGCAGGGGAACATGTAGATACTGGGGGAGATTAGTCACCCAGCAACAAGTTGCTTCTTCTTCAGGTGACTAATCTCCCCTAAATGCCTTCCCGCCTGCTAGAATGTAAATCGCCATCAGGATGGCACTCGGAGCGCTTAGTTTTATGAAGTCGCTTCACGAGGCAGCTTCGGGCGACTTTAGCAACCAAAGCTTTCTGAGTGCCATCCTGCTGGCAATTTACCCTCTAGTCCGCTGGGAGATTAGTTGCCAGAATATTAAGCGTTTTGTCGCTGGGCGACTAATCTCCCACAATAGCTTTGTGTGCCCCTGCCCTTAGAAATATCTGTTAAAATGGAAAGTTGGGATATATGTATCTGTCTGAAGTGCGTAGAGTGTGGCTTTTATTGCGAGAGGCAATCTCCGTCCCTCCCTCCCAGCAATCAGCGCCCCCAACTCCTGTGTCTTATGTGTGGGGAGAGAGCAGGAAGTACCCGAACCCAAAAATTGCAAGATGCTGCTGCCTTGCCGCATCCAACAACAAGAACAGCTGGCACGGGTCTGCAGGACATCTTTGCTACTATCCGGGACAGCGGGACAGGCAGAGGAAATCGTGCCTGTCCCGCGTAATGTGGGGCAACAGTATTTGCATTTAACAGCTGCAGGAAGGCTTCCCTGTGTATATATTATTTTACATGAGGCAGTATTCAAATACTGCCTCATGTAATATATACTGCCTCATGCGATATGGGCGGTTGGATCTCGGGACTGCAGGTTTTTTAACCTGTCCGATCGAGATCTGGCCGACATTTGGCCAGATATCGATCGGGGAAGCCTGTCGGATGGCCCCACACACGGGCCAATAAGCTGCCGTCGGACTGTTGGCAGTTTTTATTGGCCTGTGTATGGGGGCCTTTAGAAATACAATTTGTGTATTTGAGCTCTAGCACTGGCCATATTTGCAAGCACACATACCCTATGGGTATACAAAAGAAGTAATAGGAATTTACCTCAGAATACTCCCTCCACCCGAAATGATCTCGGCAGAAGTATTTCCACACAGTGTGATAATTAGAGGACACGCCAGAGGTAGTTGGTGTTGACAGTCTTCGGATTTGGTCAAATTCAAGAGATTCATAAACCTCCATACAGTTCAAGTCTACAAAAAAATCATGTCCCCTTAGAATTAAAAAAATAAAAGAGAGAGAGAAAAAAAAGCAGTGTTAGTGCTAAAAGCAATTCGACTTAAGCTAAACAAAAAACAGCATGAAACTTAAATTTTATGTCATGAAAAAGTGATTAAAATTAAGTTCTGCAAAACATTAACTTCAAATTCTGGGGTGAACTGTTTATTCACAATTTCACAGATATTTCACTAAGACTACAAGGATAAAAATGGTAGCAGTACAGCTGACCTCCATGTAAAGCAATCCTTTAATATAATGAAGGGATATCCATCAAATCCTCACATGACGGCTGTCAGGGAATGCTGAAAATTGCAGCTCACCAAGATGATCAGACAATTCTCATTTTGTGGAGAAAACATCTTTTCCTAGGTGACGCTAATAAGCACCTCATTAAAATATCTACCTATTACATGAGGAAGCTGCACAACATGATTTATGAGGACTTGTCAATATGGAGGCATTATTTAATTAAACGATACATTATTCACTCTTTATGGGAGAATCACAATGAATAATATGCAACGGCAATAAACAAACGCCTGAAATTTGCTGCAAATCATTGTCTTCCTTTACAGTTTAAAATAATGTCTTTATTGTTCTAACCTTCTGAATCATGACTTTTTTGTTTTTTTTTTTAAACATAGGAGCTACAGGTTATATGACATTTTTGGGGCATATTTATCATAGAGTTCACCACAGTTTTGGCAATGGGATTTTTCATCACTATCTAGTATAGGATTTTTAATAATAGAATTGTGGGATTCCCCTCTGGTGAGCCCTCTCTTTTCACTTTTAAATAAATACGTCTCCTAAATCCTACTCAAATATATACAGAGAAAGCAGACAAATTCATCTAGATAGCTGTGGTGAAGTTCTCTTATCTATACTTATCTTATACAGTATGTATCTATTCCACTAAAGAGCATATTTTGTCAAAGGGTGAAAATAGAGCATGCTCATTTGGCCAGAGGGGATTCTTAAGCTGGCCACAGACGCAAAGATCCGATCGTACAAATCCTCGAATGATCGGACGTCGCCAACCTTCGGTTGTAACAAAGTAGTAAAAGAACAGATGAACTGATCTTCTGCGCTGACAGCAATAGTACTGTCTGACACTCCACACACAATCTGAAAATCCTACAAATCGAGGATCTTTCAGTCTATGGCCAGCTTTAGGCAACTGCAAAACTGGGCTGTTTCTCTGCATGAAAGCGCAGCCCCCTTGCTCCATCTTTGGTCTCCTGTGTCTGGACCCAGAGACACTGTGTTGGTGCCACTCCTGGTGCAATTGTCAGGTCCCCACATACATCTTCACAAATCCCCGACTAGTTCAAATATATTTGACCACATGGCAACTAGGAAATAATAATGCAAGCAAAATATTTTGTTTCCACCTTAACAATAAAACCACTTTGCTTAACATACCACACTGTATTCAGGCATTAAAAATAAATAAATAACCTTTTGTTCTTTTTATGAACATTGGTCTTTTAGGATTGAATGCTTTTAAGAAGGGAATGCTCCTGAGCCCTTTTTAAAGAACATTAGAATGCTGTAAAACAAGAACAAGCATGTGTTTTCTTTCTGGCTTGTACGGTGGTGCTGGAGAGAAATACATTTCTTTGCAAAGACTTTAGTGACTTTGGCTCCAGCATAATTAAGGGCACTAATATTTCCAATTAGTGTGTAGGGTAGATGGAGATGTGCAGCTGCCAGATTCCTCAAAAATCACAGACTACACAGAGGGACCCACAAAGAACGCTACACAATTTTCTATAACTTTACACTGCACATGACACTAGAGCAAATCAAAGCCAAAAACCATCTTTAACCCACTAGCAAATTTTGTTGGGTAACAGTGTAGAGAAGTAAGAAAAGCACATGTACTAATTCTCATACAATTGCTCTTACAGAAAGCCAAACAATAAGCACTGGCCATCATTTCCCTAAAGTGAGCGAGAACTGTTCCTTATGCCTGGAAGTGAACTTACACAACATTCGCTTACCCACTGCTGCACAAGATCGGGAAGAACAAACGCAATGCACAGTCTCGCTGGTTCATCTGTTTTACAGCTGTGAACAAATATTGGGAAATAAAAAAACTGGGCAGAATCCTGCTGGGAACTGAAAGTACTAATCCCTTCTGCAAACGATCTGTGTGGATTTCTACATACATACACAACAACTCTCCACTCTCAGCTCCACTCTCACACTTGTTCAGAACCAAGAATTTTATGAGTAAATAAATATCTAAACTAAAGAGGAGGGGGTAGATTAAGGTACCAATGAAAAACTGACATTTCTGCAGCAATGTATTTCTATTATGACTTTTTATTTGACTTCTCTTACTAACCCGGTCTCCCTTTATGTCATCGTTCTTCATAAGTTATGTAGAGTTAATAAAAGGTTGTGAAAACAATGGATTACGGAAAAACAGATCACCATCTTATTCAACCTGTACTGATAATGGAACAAGTGAAAAGTGCAGTATAAGAAGGTTGGAGAGTTGCACTTTGTACACTTTGAAATATTGACAGCTTCAACTCTTGCTTTCAATGCAAAATATACAAAACAAACCAAATTGTAAATCAGAATGTGTGGCAGCAGTATCTACAACCAACGAAGAGGTAAATAAAAAAAAAATCAATTATGGCATGGTATAAGCTGATGGTTATAACCACAGACCCTGCCATAGTTGAAAAATAATGAATATTTAGGGAAGCTTAGGCTTCTGACACACGTATACAACAATAAACCTCTCCCATGTGAACTATGATATTTTAGTCTTCTGTGGAAAACCATCTTCCCAAACAAAGATTCACCCTCTGCTCCTGAACCTTTCCCAGCATAAATGGTGGCAACATTTAAGTGTCCTTTCCTACATCCCAAGGGTGCCGATAGAAATAAATGAGGAGCACAGAGTGACTTCATAAAACACCATCTGCTTTGATGTTGTTACATGAAGGGGAGAGGTCAAAATGTTTGTTGAAGTCTCAGGCTAGACTTTATTCTTGATAAACAAGGCATATTTGTAAGGAGAAAAAGAACATGAACATACTGTACGAGACAGAGGAGAGGAAATTCCTGCTCAGAGTCTTACTTACTGAAACCTTCTAGCCAGACTATAAATAATCATTTGCATGACAAAGGCACAGGCCTAGTTACTCCATTCTCACGCTAACCCACAACAACTAAACATGGATACAGGTATTTCTCAGCATGTGGCAACAATGACTACCTTTCATTATTGTCTCATCCATGTATCTAGGTGTAATTGTTCTTTTTGGCCACACAAGGAGACACATGATACCGCATAACTAATTTAATTCTATCATCTGTAAGATACACACAAACTTTATCTGAAACATCCCAGAAGGATCTAGAAGAGAAAACTGTACAAGCCATATTATATACTTGCTGTATTGGGTTATAGCTTAAGCTCAGGAGTGCCCATATTTTATGATCTACAGCCATAAAAGCATTGTTAGCATTCTGTTTCTTGGAAAATATTACTTAAATAGTATATCGATTTATGAGAGAATGTATATTGCTATATTTAACAACTATTTCTTTTGTAACCATAAAGTTATATATATATCTGAATGAAAATCATGACATAGGAGGGTGATTTAGACAAGCTGTTTGTGGACATTGTCTTGAGATCTACTAATCCCCAGCTAAAGGTCTACTTAGATCCTGATCTAATGTTCCATTGATTATAAAAGTATATGGCCCCTGCCATACCAACTGCCAAAACAGAGCAGACACCAATGAGAGTAAAGCATATGAACATGGTCTTATATTGATGGAACAGTATAAACACCAGCACCCAGAAGGCCAATCCAAGCGGGGCGAATCCCTGCAACTTGAATTGGCCTTCTGGGTGCTGGTGTTTATACTGTTCCAGATTTTGGAGAGTGGCCGATCTCTCTAGCCAGCGACCGGGCCGACTTGTTGGAGAGGCAGTGTGAAAGTGGGTAATTTGTGTTGTGCAGTCGCTTATATTGATGCAACCTATTACAGCTAAGCTATAAATAAATCTTTAAGTGACTCCGGGTACAGGAGAGGAGAAAGCAATGTAAAAACACTAAACCCTGAAACTATGTAAATGAGCAACCTGCAATTCTGATCTGTAAAACTTCAAACTCATGGCAGTCCCTGATAGCCTGTGGCCCTTCAGTATTAGAAGGGGGGGGGGGGTTAGGCTATCCTTGGTATAGGCAATCAGAAATCTGAACAATTTTTAAAGAAGACTTAAACTGTTCTTCTAACATGAATATATTCTTGCCATAGGCCAATGACACATGTCCCCCTGTGCCCTTTAACCAGCAGGGAAGCACAGTAACTTATTTATCTTGATAGAGCATAGGATGTACTGGAAAAACATTAAAGCATAAATGTTATCCCTTTACCCATCATTGCGCACACACACGTACAAAAACATGAGCGATAAAAATTGTATTCAAGAGAAAGGCAGTGCCTTGAGGTATGGGCACATAGTGCAGGGGTTTATCTAATCATGCCAGGTACAAACAGAACTGGAATGTTAAGTGACTATCAAAAAATTGTCAGCTGCCGGAAAACAGTCATAATCTGGAGTCTCATCTCTAACAGGAAGCTCTTGAGAAGTTTGCTTCCCATGATGCGGTCAACACAACTGGCAATGACAGTAACATTCGAACACCTCCCTGAAATAAACAGTCATTGTTCAGCTTTACACTGAATTAGATCTTCTGAATGCTACATTATTAGCATATGGGGATAATTTGTAGCACCGTCAGTCTCATTCAAATTAGGTCAGGCTGTAAAGAAAAACAACAAATAAGAGACAGCAATTACAGCTCTCCCACTTTAGTATATTGTAAAAGGTCATTGAACGACCCTCACTAGAGAATCAAACTTAACAAAAGGTGCTGGTCAGGTATTTGTCATTCAAGTTAAAATCATACATAAACGGTTACTACAAATACAAACTTATTTTACTTATTTTTCTCTTTGATTTGAGCCTGATTTAACATTACTGTGTTTATTGTACAGGTATTGAACCTATTATCCAGAATGCTTGGGACCTGGGGCTTTCCAGATAATGAGTCTTTCTGCAATATGGATCTTCACACCTAAAGACTACTAGAAAATCATGTAAACATTAAATAAACCCAATTGGTTGGTTTTGCTTCCAATAAGGATTAATTATATCTTAGTTTGGATCAAGTACAAGCTACAGTTTTATTATTATAGAGAAAAAGAAAAAAAAAATTTAAAATTTAGATAATTTAATTACGAGTTTATGGGAAGACGGCCTTTCCGTAATTTTCTGGATAACAGGTTTCCAGATAACGGATCCCATGCCTGTACTGTAAAGATACCTTTACATTTGCTAAATCTCTCTGCCATATCAGGTCTCTATAATTCATCTTCTTCTAAAGAAAAAATAGAAACAATTCAAAGAAGGAGATTTCAATAGCTCCCTAGAAAGCCAACCACTAAATCATTGCTTTAATCGCAACAGTAAAAATAGCTGTATCCTCATTTACAATCTTACTGAGGTGCTTTATCATTGGAGTCCTCCTCTTCACGGAGAAAGCCAACTCCTTAATTATACCTGATATCATAGTGTGTATTTTCATCAATGCACAGCTCACTAACGCCCACACTGATTCACAAGTGTAACCCATAATTACTGAAGCTGCTGCGTGACACTGAAAAGGACACATGAATTTTAAACAGGCAAAAAGAAAGAAGGGCTGTGAGGGCGTAATATAGCTCAGAGGCCTGTTCCTAGGAGAACTGCACGCTGCAATAGAATTTGTAAGGCTCTTTTAACTGGTCATCTAACTGTACATCATAGAACACATACCATATTCAGGGGAGACAATAAAGCTATATTATAGAAATAAAAATATAGCTGCATTTAACCAACAGAGAATTTATATAATTAAAGGGCAAGGAAAGGCAAAGACATAAAATCCAATTTTTACTTTCTTTAATGAAAAAGAAATCCATCTCCAATATACTTTAATGAAAAAATGTTTACCGTTTTTATAAGAAACCTGACTGTATGTAGTGAAATCCTCCCTTCATTTAGTGCTGTGGATAGGAATTGTCAGATGGTCCCTAACTTCTGGCAGGGGGATACAATCATACTTATGAACAGCAGGGGGAGCCTACCTTACTTACCAGCCATGCAGAACTCAAGCAGCTTTGTTTTTTGATCATTTATGATGATCCCCAAGAAGCCCAGACCACACTGAGCATGTGTATGTAGTCTAGTCTTGTAAAGATGTATAACAAAGTTACAAGATGACAGCCCCGTGGCCAAATTTGAAAGCATAAATAATTTGTTTCATTAGGCTTGTGGTACAGTAAGTTCATGTTTAGTATACAAAATGCTGCATTTCTAGCCTAATTCTATTTTACACTTTCCTTGCCTTTTAAATGTGACCAATGCACATAGCAGTAAATATTGCCATTTTACATTTTTATCCCTTGAGCTGCCATCTTGTTACTCACTGATCACCTGACAGGAAATAATGTGGGGGTTCACAACAGGAAGAAGTGTTGTAGTTAAATTCACAGCTCTGTCCATTCATTGGCTAGTATATTTGTGTACCCTTCATTGATGTGTAAGCACAGTTACGAATACAAGACCGAGGGATACACTTTAGTTTGGATACAGTCAGGTTTCATATTAAAAACAGTAGACATTTTTTAATTTAAGTATACTGGCAATAGGTTTCTTTTAAAAAAAAAAAAAAAGTAAACACGGGATTTTATTTTTTTGCCTTTACGTCCCCTAAAAATTGGTAGTTTTAACTGATATTATCTATGGGCACTTACTAAAGTACTAGGAAAGTCTATTCTATATGAAAAGGCTATACTTAGAGGAATTAGTGTTGTACACATGGCCTGTTACATATTATATTATTTTTTTTAAGGAGTCCAGTAATGTTCAGGCAGATTGTTTATTTTTGACGACCAGTAAGTAGTAATGATGGAACAGGTGTAAGGAACTCTCTGGTTTCGAACCAGGGGCCTGTTGGGTTCCAGACGCTGCTCCTCCTGTGTGAGCCACAGGAGGTGGTGTGGCTCTAGTGCACGCCCCCAATCCAGCTGAGGGCAATTTCTGGTTAGAGCACTATATAGGTCTGTTTCCCCAACCCCCCTGTGCTGGATTATTCGCCTCAAACGCTGTCTCCATGCCTTGCATCCTGTGAGTCCTTGTATCCAGGGAATCCTTGTATCCAGTCACCTTGCCTTATCCCTGATCCTTTTTGTACTTGACCTCCCGGTTCTGACCTGGCCTGTATTTTAGATTTTGCATGAACTCTGCCAGTCTTGACCTTTCTGCCTGAAATCTGATCCCGTTTGTCTGCTGCCTGCCCTTGAATATCTGCCTGTTTCTGGACTTGGTTTTTTTGTGTTCTCCTGCAAAGGTCTGTGCAAACTGTTTAAGTTATTCAGCACCTGGGCTCCTGTCTATAAAACCTTCCAGCAATTCGTGACAACAGGACACACAAACCGTACACATTCCCATAGGGCACAGCCCAAGATAAGTACTATGGCCACAATCTGAAGATTAAAAGAGTTCCAAAAAACATGCATGGCTCAGAGTACAAAACAAACTATATCAAACAGGAAATGCCGAGGTAAAAACAAGAGCATTGAGTGCTCTCCTTTTTACCTTAAATAGTATATTCAAAAGGTGTGCGGTAACCCCATAAAGGATTGAAGCATTCTGCATAAAGCAAGTAGGTAGTGAGCTGGAAACAAACCTTTTTCTACACGAAATGCCGAGGGTCTGTTTAAAGGATCAATTTTTATTTTCTTTTTAAAAATCGTTATTGTAGAATGAAAAAAAAAAAAAAAAACAGAGACATTAAACTTTTAGATTGCTAAGTTTATATTAAGAAATAACTCACGGAAACTCCGCTTCAGAAAAGGCGATCCATCGTGCAGCGCTTGATTTCTCCTCCCTGCTTTCCTTATAGAAGATAGCCAGGGAGGAGAAATCGAGCGCCACATGATGGATCGTCGCCGTGTCAGCTTTTCTGAAGAGAAGCGAAGTTTCGGTAAGTTATTTCTTAATAAAGACTTAGTGATTTAAAAGTTTAATATTTCTGTGGGGTTTTTTTTCGTTCTACACCAACGATTTTTTTTAATTAAAAAAAAAAAAAATGTTGTTACTGGTCCTTTAAGGGCTTTGTTAGGACATGTAAGTCTAAAGACACACATTCACCATCCAAGTTTTTAAATTATGTTGTACCAGTTTTTTGTTGTAGTGAAACCTAAAATAAATATGCACTATATGTCCCTTGAGTGAACACGCAAAGGGGACAGAGGTGTACCAGACATGCCATTAAAACCATGTTTGCGCAGACTGCTCAGTTAAAACATCTGTTGTGTGTCACTTACACACAGGACTTTTACTCGCTTAGTTTATGGCAAATGAATTTGTTGCACTAATTCATGAGAGCAGTAAAGTTTACGTATCATGTTTGGAACTTGCTTTCAAACATAAACTGAAGCAAGTCTGCACTCCATCTTCATGTTGGCATGCTCCTGTGTGTTTATACTACATCATCAAAAATGTAATGCACTCAGACATGTTTGTGATTAAAGGGGCAGGATCACAATGAAATCCCTTGGTTTTGCTACATATCTACTGGTGAAAGTAACTTTGAATTTGTCAGTTGTAATTCAAAAGAGCTGCAAGGCCGCAGGTTTAATATCCTCACGTTGATCAGACATCCGTTTCACTGCGGAGGACATGCCATAAATAAAATTATTGTTTTTACAATGAGCACTTTTGCTGAGCAATATTTAATTTCATTAGGAAATGTCTATTCAACCCTGTAGGGATTTTCCACTATGATTGTCAAACGTTGGAAATGTGTCACAAAGCATCAAGAAAACAGAACCATATCAGTGAAATTAAATTAAAGCAAAGGTCACAAACAGTTGTAGCAAGGGGTGCCGCCATTTGCCAAAAGCGGTCAGTTGTGGTGAAACAAGTGGCAGACCAAATTGTTCATGTCTGATGCTTTTTCCATTTCAAGACGGATGTAAGGGTCTGCTTTAATCCATACAACGTGAGGGTTTGCACACAGATGGGTGGGTTGTGTGTTCACTGCACAAGCCCTGCCACCTTTGGTAATGTACCAATGCCCTGCTTACCTCTGACATTATCACAGTGAAGAGAGGGGTATATGTTAAGTGTAACTAAAGCTCCCCATAGACGCAATGATCTTCCCCCGCAGAACGACCGATCTTAGGGAGGTCCGACCAATCTGTCACTTTATCGTGTGGTTAGTGGGATACAAACGATCGTTCATCTTACGATTTTTCGTCCGACATTGGTCTGAAGATTGATCGGCCTGGTTAGAAAATCTTTATCGGTCCCCATGCAATCTACCTATGTTTGCAGGGTCAAGCAGGCTGCGATCCTTCAGTTTTTCTAGCAATATCGCCTGAAACGGTCTTTTTAGTTGATGGACACATCAGGCATTTAAACGATCGTTTTTAGACAATCGTGGTCTCACGATAACCATTGGATCTTTCAAAAATCTTTACGTCTATGGCCAGCTTTAGAGTATGTGCCCAGGAAGATTTATCTAGGTAGTATGATCAGTACCCTATTGAAGGCTACAGATTACCTTTCTAGGTTTTGCTTTGCAAATAACTTCTGTGGTGGTGTTTTCCCATTCCACAAAAGGCAAAAAAGTCAAGGCACAATTTGAATATACGAAACGATACCTACCCAACCCACAGCAACTCTTCCCAACTGATACTTTGTGGAAAAAGAAAAAAAAATTACACAAGATCTTTAGAAGCAGAAAATCAGCTTTGCACTGATTTGGGCCCAAGGTACCTACGCGATCCTGCAATTGACATCAATGTTATGCTTCATAAAACATTGTTTAAAGTTTTTCCTGATTTATAAATATAGAGTATTCCAAGTTGATGGGTTAGACCAGAGGTCCCCAAACTTTTTTTTTTACCTGTGAACCACATTCAGATGTAAAAGGAGTTGGGGAGCAACACCATCATGAAAAATGTCCCTGGGTTGTGCAAATTAAATGCAGTTGGCCATTAGCCCCTTTGTAGACTGTCAACCTACAGGAAGCTCCGTTTCACTGTGTACCTGTTTTTTATGTAACCAAGACTTGCCTCCAAGCTGGGATTTCAAAAATAAGTGGCTGCTTCAAGGCCACTGAGAGCAACAGCAATATGTTGCTCATGAGGCACTGGTTGGGGATCACTGGGTTAGATATTTAAATAAGGCTTCTCCCTGTTCTGTAGTTATAGCTAATTATGTTCAAGCAGCCAAATCAATACTAAATATTGGGTAACCCTAGAACTGGCAAAAACATGGATTATAAACCAGAAGACAAACATAATAAGTCAGTCCATATTTGTTCTTGGATGCAATGGTGGCATTACTGAAAGCCACATGACTGTATTCCTTCAGATTTTACCAAAACCAAGAGAGTTCCAGAAACAGATCTTTAATTTTCCTTACATTAAATGGACATTTAAATATAAGATATTGTAATATCAATCAGCATATTACAGCTTTAGCAGGCACATATATGACCAGGGAACATGTTGTATTTCACCTCTGATTTGGGAAGAATTTTAGCTTGCTCCGCTCCTTTTCTTATCAGGAGTTTGTACTCCTGATAAGTCTGTAGTCTGTTTACCCAATTCTGTGATGAATGTCCATATCAAATTCAAACAACTGATTATCCCAACCGTCCTTCCTCTTTAGTGACCGAGAAAACATTTGTCTACTTATCTCTCTTTTACACTAATGCTTCTGAAATATTTGAAGCCTAACTACGAAAACAGTGACCTGAAATGGATGTCTCCCTATCCATGCTCAACCCTAGATTTATTTCATATAGTAGGTCACTTTTAGTTGCAAAATAGCGTCTATGCACTTAGGCTAGGGCCACACAGGGCCGAAACTAGCTTGCTGAAATACACAGGCTGATTTCAGCCCCTACTGTGGACAGTAGCCGCCATCTGCTTTCACATCTGGAACCATTGTGTCAGCTTCATCGCAAACACACTCGGTACAACTACTTTATTGAGCTGAAACAAAGGTACTAGATGTGGACACCCACTGAAGGGGGAGACACCAGCCTGCATATTCATTCAAATTTAAAAAAGAGTTGGGTACAACACAAGCATGAAAACAAGTCCCTGGTGATGCCAAATAACGGCTGTGATTGGGTAGCCCCTATGTGGACTGATCAATACCAGGAGGCTCTATTTGGCAGTACACCTGTTTTTTTAATGCAATTAAAACTTGCCTCCAGTGCCAGATTTACATAACAGGTGCCCCTAGACCCGCTGTCATTTATTGCCCCTGTCCCCACCATTTTATTTGCTCAAATTTCCATCACTGGGACAGAGCAATAGGAATTGGCACATAGGAATTACATTTCTGAACCCATGTGGGAGTGGTTGGGCAGCATGCCCTAAAATCCTGCCACCCTAGGCCCGGGCCTAGGTGGCCTCTACACAAATCCGGGCTTGCTTGCATCCAAACCAGTAATTCAAAATTAAGCACCTGCTTTGAGGTCGCGGAGAGCAACATCCAAGGAGTTGGTGAGCAACAGGTTGCTTGCAAGCCATAGCAATCAATTAGTATGTAGCATTTCCTGCTTACCTGTTAAAAGTTAACATCTTTACTGCTCCTGGCCAAATTTAGTGCCATTTACTACGTATGGGGGGTTGACTTTTTTTAGCTGTTGGTGGGTTAACAAGGTGAAACACGGGCTAAAATATTACATTTCCAGTATGGATATACAGCAGGCATATTACTGTATTGGGTGAACTGTGTTTACAGCTCAGTATAAATTACAAACATGCAGCTTTCCATCAAGAAATAGCTGTTGCATCAAGCAGTATTGTTGCTTATTGCTTATGTTCCTACATATTTAGCATAAGAACTTTCCTTAGGTGTAAAATCGCTGTTTGCCTAGAATATGAAAGCGCCCAAGCCTGTTGTTTCTATCATTGTCTCACAGCGGAGAATCCAATTATGTAGTAACAATGTAATGTGCTTAAACAGACTGCAAATTGTCCTTATTTAAACCCCACTGCCCTTACCTGAAGATAAGCAGCACTGTAGCATCTTGCAAAATTAAGCAAATGTAAAGGGAACTATTTTGAGTGTTATTTAAATTGTTGGCTTGGTTCACTTGGAATTTGCATTTCATTAAACAAATGTGAAGGGAAACAAACAGACAAAAAATTCAATGGGGTGAGTGAGGGCTTTTATATCTCTTGTAGCACATTTCTGCTGTTAGGCAAAGCATGAGCAGTCCAGGTCATGAGGAATTGCTTGGTGCACATCCTGGCTGCAGATAACCGCTTGCAGATAAGGCATGTGAAAACCATTCTCTAAGATAATCCTCTGAAAGCACAAACTGTGTACAGCAGCAACGGCGCAACGAGGCCATGGAACCAAAATTATTGAGAAAAGACCCTGCATTTCCCTGTAAAATATATTTTTTATAAAATGTGATTCGTCATATTTCTTTAATGCATTACATGACTTATTGAAACCTATTATAGAACATAATCTTACCCCATACTTTAAAATATGTCTCAAAGCTGTTTGATCTATAGTAAAGACCACCCTTCTACTTAGTGACTTCAAATATCCTTATATTTTACTATATATTATTGCCACTTATGCATGCATCAGAAGCCACTCAAAATAGGTTAGATATTCTTGCAGTGACAGAATTTATCGGTACACTGACAGCCAGCTGACCTCAGTTGAAGATGTTTTTACACTTAATTCAACAAACAAATCCATTATACTGAACACTTGGCATCAGTTTTTTTGACTGATCCAAGGTGTCATTGCACTGTGGGTGCCAAGTAGGATTGCCACCTTTTGGAAAAAAGTTTACTGGCCAAGGTAGGGAGCAGGTCCACGAGGTGGAGGATTGTGATGTCAAAGGGGCGTAGTCATGATGTCACCTAGGCTGGTTCATGATGACGAGGGGATGACCCGAGTTGTGGAATCATTAAGTATTCTGCCTCTAAAGGGAAGAAAGGGATGGGCTGGGGTGCATTGGAGGCAGGCCAGGAGCAGTTTGAATGGTGATCACAAATTTTTCAGCAGTTACATTGCTGGTAAATTTGTAATACCTGCCCCAGCCTTGGCTGGTATTTTACCAGCTAGGCTGGTGAAATACCATCCAGGTGGCAACCCTAGTGCCTAGTCTACTACAAGCTGCACTGGACAATATTCATAGTGGGGATTGCCATTCTTCTGGGGTGGCACCACTGCATGGCATCAATAATGCTATTAGCATCCAATTGATCACTTTTGAAAAGGAGCCTTTTTGGGCAAAATGGCACCCATTACAACCCACAGGAATCATGCAAGACTGGCAGCAAAGTTTTTGCATGTGAATCTGAGCATGCCACAGGTAAATTGCCAGTGATTTCATTTTATCCCCTCCCTCGTCAGAAACAGAGGGGGATTTTTAGGTATTTCAGTGCCACATGTTTTGGGCATAAAGCCCAGTCATGTATAACTGGTACAGTCTGGTGTTTTTCAATTTTTGCCAGAAAAGAAAGTACCTTGTCTGCCATCAGCCAAAACGGAGCCGATACATTTACAAGGATCAATGTACAAATGGTATGAAACATAATTCCATGCAGTCAGCTATATAATGAATGATACAGTTTCTAAACACTGTATGATATTTTGTTTCCATTACAGAATCATTAAAATGAACTACTCCTTTTTCTTAAAACACAGAAGGTTGCCAATCTTTAACCCAAAAGCCGAAGCAGAAAAGCTGCAAAGGCTATCTGGAAGGGGTATGTGGAACCTCATCATTGTGGAACATATCAGGCAGCGGCACAGGGTAATATAGCGTTTATATCATTGCCATTACCCTAAGGGCCATTAAATAATGGATTGGATGCTTTCCTCTTTCTGGGATCTTGTTTATGACAAAACAGCTTGTTCCTTGGAAGGAATAGAAGGAGGTAAGTGGTAGAAATGTCTTCGCCATCAACGTGCAAACCTACTTGCATTCCTCTGCTGCACATATATCTACAAACGTTATGTTGGTTCATTTATTCAGAAGTAACAGAGGTTTTACTCCCTCCGTCCCTAAAACCAGGAAAGTAATGAAGAAAAAGTGCTTTTAACATACCTGCGATTTTGTTTTTGGCACTAAATGGCCATTAGACTGTATTACACAGAGTGAAGAATAGGGAAGCCGGCACTGGTGGCTGGAACACTATGTAACCAGATGAGCACCCTTACAGAGATATGGAAAGATGCTGCATTTAACAGCTGCTGCATTAGGTCAGATGAACATAACTTTTCCTATGTCCAGTCTCTCCATTCATTATCCAAGATGAGCAAGTATTTCTTCTAGGCAAGTAAAAGGCAAGGGCACCTTGTCCCCAGCAAGCCATTGCGTCAGCACCAGAATCATTTGAATGCAAAAGCTGCTAGTGTTCTCAGCAACATGGAGAAAAGACAGCTTTCAAAAAGCGCTCTAATGTATGAAAAGACATGTTAAAGCAACAGGCTTCATCTTAGACTCCAGCTGATTCAGCCTTATAAATGCTAGAGTTCACCACATTTCAGTTAGAGCTGAATATTAGCTTTATTATAAATGTATTTGTAGTTATTCACATAAGAAGACCTGCAACCACAGGATTTACAGGAAGACTGAAAAATGTATAAGAATATGCCATTGTTTTTGCTACATCCCCAGTCATGAAGTTTTGTTCCATAGCACACTCTGCCCCTTATATATGGGAGGGGTCATATGGCTTATAGCCAAGGGATTCACCATAGCATAATATAGAACTGACATCTACATAAAATAGATCTGCTGGAGCAAACTGCATGGCAACGAACATGCGCAAATGAGGGTATGGAGGGGTGTGTGTATGGATGCTGGGTTTTTATTTGGAGAGGTTGAACTTGATGGACTTCATCTTTTTTCAACCTGATTTAACTATGTAACAAGTAGAAAGGAAGGGAATGGTTAGGGCACCCAGCGAGTTATTTGCCTTTGTACCCGACATGCTTCGACATTTGCATTTTTCCATGTGACTAAAGTAACTGCTCGCACGGACAATCAGATCAAACAGTTCACAGCTGAACTTTATCATTCTTTTTGAAGCTGGTTGGAAAACATTTTTTTTTTTTGCAGATGCATTTCATAATGTCATTGCCACTGCTGAAAGAGGTTGCTGACGGGGGGCAGGTGCCTTTATATCATCGTTACAGTAAGGACACACTTCTGCACAATAATCCAAGTTTAGCCTGCACAAGATCATTCAAGATAATATATAATTTGCATGATAGCTCTCTTCTCTTGTAATCTGCCATTATGAACTAATAAACCCTTTTGCACACGCTAGTAATGTGTGATAACGCAGGCACAGGAATGCAATCTTTCGCCTCCTTTAGTAAACAGGCTAGAAGCGTTGTTCTTGTTTTCCACTGGCCAGAACTGCAGCAAGTGGGAACGGTCAGTGTGACAGCTCCATTCAAATATTTAACACATGACTGAATGGTGTAACAGCAAATTCCCACTGTCCCCTCATCCAAATGTAAAGAGGCAACACGCGAGGTCTCCAACAGGGAAGTCTCTCTGCTTGCATGACAAAGGGACACCAGTGACTAAAATCACATTTTGGTGCAAAAACAAAAATGAAAGGGGCAATGAACTGAATAAAGCCGTTCTTCTTTCTTACATCCACCAGCAGATACAGGCTGAAGCGTAGTTTGTTACTGTGAGAATCATTTATACTTTAGTAATAGTAACTTAACTATACCAGATATAAAGTACAGATTGGATATTTCACATACTTAGTCAAACATGCACTAAAAATCCAATCCAATGGACAACAGCAATTTAGCAAATTCGCCTTCTGAGGAGGTGAAATACAGAGAAAAACTCAAATATTACTTGTATTAGTTTTCAGCAAGATGGGGGGGAGTCATTTTTACTTGCACTTTCTGAACTGTTTCACTGTACATTCAGTCTGGCAGAATTGCTCTTGAACGGATTTGTTTATTGGGGTTGCATGGTTGGGGTGCTGTGTGCTACCATATCATATAGGAGCAGTCTAACCAGCAGCCACACGCATAACCATCAGTCTTAATTTCTACTGAATTGAACGCAACACACAGTGTTCCATCTACATTGGGTGGTTCAGTCCGGGGCAATGGGTACAGGCACAATAGACAAGAATAAACTGTTAACTCGAAAAAGAAAGCTCCACCATATGGGAATGCATGTAAATATTCCAGTGTGCAAAAACCATAAAGACAAAGGAAAATGGTTGTTATGAGCGACTGTGATGGATTATTACATATCCCTTTATTGTGAAATCCCCCATATAAATGATTTTCACATTTTTTTGGTCGACATAGCAATACTCTAAGTAAATAGACCGCATCAAGCAGGGACTAGGGGGTACGAGTCAAAATCTGCCAAGAAATATTTTGTCATTCATAATCCGTGCTGGGTTACAAGAGTTAAACATTCTTCTAATTCAAAGGGGGGAGAAGCAGCAGTCTGTTCTCAGCTATGGTATACAGGTGACAGCTGCTCCCAAAACTTTAAACTGTTTATTCAATGAAACATAAATAGGAAATGCATTTGTGATTGCAGATTCCCCAAGATCATTCTTCAAAGGGCTCCCAACTTGCTTGGAACTCGGCACAAGAAACCAATTAGTTTTAGTTCATATGTAAATGGAAGAGAGAAAATGTGCAGCTAGGAATTCATTACTGATCATATCCAGACAGTCGAACGCACGCATCTCTGGGGCCCTTTCACCCAGGCAGCACTCAACGCGGCTCATCTGCTTTATCACCTTCCCTGAATACTGCAATTGCTTTGTTACTCCACACGTTGTTCTGCTCTATACTGGAGTTTCTTATTTCTCAGGCAATATGATTAAGGAGGTTTTCTGTTGTCCTTTAATAGTTCGACTACAACTCCCAGCATGCCCCGGAATACAAGGAAATAGGAAGGCTTGCCTGTAAATTAACTTTTCGAATGTTGAAGATGGAAGTACTTTAAACCATTCTGCATCTGCTCTTCATTTGGTTTAATTGCCTTTGTATTGTGCACCTCTCCAAAGCAAAGCCCCCCCCCCCCACGTATGCTGGTTTCATCTTCACTCTGAAAAGTCTAATCAACACTCTAACGAGCCAATAAATACGTATGAATGAAACCAAAGCGCAGCTGTGTGTTCTTATGGACATCAGTTGTTTACTATGACTTTACCATGGTTACACTTCAGTTGCAATATGGGCATTACACTGCTGTGCCGTATTTTGGCTCCGGATGGGAAGATAATTAGGAGGAGTTGAATGGCAGACCCCGGAGATGTGTAAGCATTTCACAGTCACATTTTTGCAGTTGAAAGCAAAATTATGTGTGAAGCTTGGATACAGTATGGGGAATGCTATATGGCTGTGGGTTTTTCTAGCCCTCTTGTGAACTCTATAATTCATTCTGAAAGAAACCTTACACGTTCGATACAACACAACTGCTCTGTAAATGAATGCTGCTTCTAAGAGTACGGACAACATGGAAAAAAATCACAGCTTTTCACTAAAGGCAATGCTGAATTTATATAAAAATGTATATGGATAAGAATATATTGGATAGAATACATCTGGAATGCATTTAAAATATATCCCCGTAATTTGTATTTCAGTGTATAGTGTTAGAAGCTCCTGTTGGGGGAAACTGCCTTGCTCTCTGTACTGAGATGTGTTTCAAAGAACTGAAAAACAGAAGTTAGGACTATACCAATGCCCGTCTTTAGATTGTAAGATTTTGTGGGCAGACCTTGTCCCATTTGTATATATAACCCTGGTTTGTTAAATTACTCTAGGACTCAGTTTGTTATAAATTAACGTAAAGCTCTTTGTAACTTGCTGGCACTATATAAATACATTTTATGTATACCTACAGTATATGAAGCTAAAATGCTTTTTCAGATTGCAAGCTCTATTGAGCAGGGTCTTCTTTACCTCTTGTATCAGTTATTTCTATTTTGGTAGGATATCTGTACGTTCTATACACTAATTTTTTTATAGAGCTGCAGAATGACAGCACTTTAGAAAGACATGTATTAATAATAATAATAATAATAATAATAATAATAAAGGTATTGGCTCCCTTATCCGGAAACCCATTATCCAGAAACCTCCGATTTACGGAATGGCCATCTCCCATAGACTCCATTATAATGAAATAATCCACATTTTTTAAATGGTTTCCTTTTTCTCTGTAATAATAAGACAGTAGCTTGTACCTGATCCCAACTAAGATACAATGAATCCTTACTAAACCAGTCGATTGGGTTTACATGATTTTCTAGTAGGCTTAAGGTATAAAGATCCAAATTATGGAAAGACCGGTTATCTGTTATCCCAAAAGACCCAGATCCCGAGCATTCTGGATAATAGGTCCCATACCTGTAATAATAATACTCCCTGACCATTCAAGTACAACATGCAAGAAAAGTCTTTTTATAAATATTAGCTACAAGATCCTTCATCTATGGCAGGGGTGTCCAAACTTGGCCCTCCAGCTGTTAAGGAACTACAAGTCCCACAATGCATTTGCCTGACTGTGGCTGTCAGACTTCTTCATTGCATTGTGGGACTTGTAGTTCCTTAACATCTGGAGGGCCAAGTTTGGACACCCCTGATCTATGGTATAATTCCATGCCTAGGGAAAAAAAAAAAAAAAAAAAAAAAGGTATAACCAATGAAAACATATTGTAAAATGCCCAATTTATAAGGCTTGTTTACGCCTGACCCCCACCACACAAAGTAGGTAAGAATGGAAACAAATGCTTCCATTAAATGTATGGGGTCCGTTATCCAGAAACCCTTTATCCAGAGAGTTTCAAAAAAATATGGAAAGGCTCCCATAGACTCCATTATAGTTAAATAATCCAAACTTTTCAAAATGATTTCCTTTTTCTCTGTAATAATAAAACAGTATATTGTACTTGATCCAATAATTTATCCTCATTGGAAGCAGAACAAACCTATTGGGTTTATTTAATGTTTACATGATTTTCTAGTAGACTTAAGGTGTGAAGATCCAAACTACAGAAAGACCCATTATCTGGAAAACCCCAGGTCACTAGCATTCTGGATAATAGGTCCCATTTCTGTACCAACATTTATGTCAGGGGACAATTGATCCTAATGTTGGTCACAGTACCACACAAAACCCAAGCACCTACACTGGCTGGGAGCTATTCTATGAAATTGGCCTGTTTCTAAAGCGAATACACAAAGGATTATTGGGCAATAAAGAACATAACAAATGAAAGAGTCGCTGGTTACTAATAAGGTCGCTTTACTCGGTTTGATGAAGTAAAGTGCTGACCAGGCACTTCCTCGTTTTGTGCATGCCGCACTCCCATGTCAGATAAGCACGCCAGCCCCAGTGGGATTAATAGCTTTGGCCAAATAATGTGGTTACCATGTAAATCATGCACCACTCTAGCTTGTTTTTAGGAGCTACTCAGCAAAAGCTCCACAAGACGCTGTTATCCACTGTTGCCAGGAAACGCAACATTGCTGTGAAATGTGAGGAAAGTCAGGTTGCGGTGACCCTACAGTAGCTTTATCAATGCGCACACATAACACTGACCATTCACATCCCCATATATCTGTTCCAACTGTTAGGAGATGAGGTGAAAGGAAAGCTGGCCCTTCTGTCAGGTGGCATTCCCCACGGCGCTCTGTAGGTTGCTGTTGTGAGGTAAACACTAGAGGTTACTGTAGGTGGATCCCCACTCCTTAGTATGCAGTCGGACAAGTTCTGGGTACAAGCTATTAAATAATTCCACCAACCTTCACAAACTATTTTAACTCTTACATATAAATACCTTCAGCAGGATTTAGAGCGGGTTTATGGCCTCCCCTTCTTAATAGCTGAAATTCAAAAAAAATCGAAGCCAAACATCAAACACAGCCGTTTAGCTATAGCACCCAGTGACTAGGCTGCCCACTCGAGAGTTTAAGCGGCACAGTCCTGTGGCATAACAATAATTTACAAGACCACCATTAGAATTCTACATGTATGGGACCAGTTATCCAGAACGCTAAGGACCTGGGGTTTTCCACATAATAGATCTTTCCATAATTTGGATCTGCATAGGCCTTAAATCTACTAGAAAACAAGGGTGATCCGCCCATTTTGCCACCTGAGGCGGTCTTAGTTTTGTCGCCCCCTCCCCACGGCACGGACTTTTCCAGCTCCAAATGGAGGTACGAAGGAACCCTCAAAATTTGGCTCTTAAAGGCATACTGTTATGGGAAATTTTTTTTCCCCAAAATGCATCAGTTAATAGTGCTGCTCCAGCAGAATTCTGCATTGAAATTCATTTCTCAAAAAAGAGAAAACAGATTTTTTTATATATCATTTTGAAATCTGACATGGGGCTAGACATTATCAGTTTCCCAGCTGCACCCAGTCATGTGACTTATGTTCTGATAAACTTGAATCACTTTTTACTGCTGTACTGCAAGTTGGAGTGATATCACCCCTCCCTTTTTTCCCCCAAGCAGCCTAACAACAGAACAATGGGAAGGTAACCAGATAACAGCTCCCTAAAACAAGATAACAGCTGCCTGGTAATTCCAAGAACATCACTCAATAGTAAAAACCCATGTCCCACCGAGTTCTATTCAGTTACACGGAGAAAGAAAAGCCTGCCAGAAAGCTGTTCCCTCCTAAAGTGCTGACACAAGTCACATGACCAGGGGCAGCTATTGCGCTCACTGCACTAGCTATGCAGCCCCTCCTCCACCAGCTCTGATGCTAGAAGTTAGAAGCGCAGAGCGCGCGGGGTTTGGGCGATTGGCCAGAACAAACACAATGCAAAGGTATATGGCCCCCAATATTGAATCTGTCCCATCTGCACACTTGGTTATACTGCTCTGCTGTACACAGTCTAGACAGAAACCGAATAGCTGTGACTGACCATACTGCGCTTCATTATTCATACAGTTCTCGCCACATACATGGCTCACCCACTGCTTTATGAAAGGCAGCACATATCCATTTCATTTTTTTAGGACCTCCTTGTAGGCAGACTGGAATACCACCACAAGGTTAATTTCAAGATGAAAAACCCCTATTGACTCCATGTGTGTTATTTATAGGAAGGTTAAAAGTTATAGTGACTTAAATTGTTACTTCATTGGGCTAGGGACTAATGTGAGTGAAGTATAATCTCTGTTAAGCCCTGCAAAACATTTCAGAGCAATATAAAGGATAATGATAATATAATACGAATATAGAAACCATAACTTAATTATAATTCGCTTCCCTGTATAAGAATATTTTCTTACATTCACAGCTATAAAATTAGGCTAGATACTCCTCCTGGATTGTAAGGTTATTATATTTACATTTAATGTCAGTTTACACTCACTCACATACTAACTCACAAACGAGCAACAACATGTCAAAATGTGTGTTTTCCCACAAAAGCACAAAGCAATGTAGCTATTCAGACCAAATGAAAGATTTCACATTGGTTAAGCTAGTTACTCGAACTACAACTCCCAGCAGCCTCCTTACTCTCACCAACCTTCAGCTGCACATCCCTTTCAACTAAATTTAATGTTTTGTGACATTGCTTCCCCTTTAAAGATGGCTGTTAAGCACAGCAGTATTTGGTGGAAAGAAAAAAAGGTTACGGATGACCCAAGGGCTAAAACAGGCAACATTCTTGTCATTTCACTTGGGTTTTTTGTTCCTAAGAGGAGACATGCCAATGATAAGAATGTGTACATAGTTACTGTTAATCTAAAACTCATACAGTAGAGCATCCTTTATATGTTTTTCAGGGGACCAGAAGAAAATGGAGTACAATACAAGAGAATGCAAAATCAGGCAAATAAATTATACATTATAATTTGGTGGGATGGCAATAAAATGGTGTTACATGTGTGAAAACTTAAATTTAGGGAGGTTTCACTGTATATAATTTAGGCTTGTACCAACTGATAATTGTTAGTTTCAGTTCAGTTCAGTTATCGAACCCTCCAGAAAATTTTCAGTTGAATACCAAACGGATCCCAAACCCAATCTGCCTCTGTTCTGCCTCTCTAAAACCTAACAATTAAGCTAGACCTACACTGTAAGCTCCACTCATTTGATCGAGGTTGCCAAACAAATGGATCTTTACCCAGTTCGGTTACCAGATTTAACTGGCCAATGCATGGCCTCCTTTTACAATGATAATTACTGGGGTCACTAACTCCAGGAGTCAGAAATCAAATTAATCCTAAGGGTGCTGGCAAACACGTTGCCCACATTAAAAAGCCAGTAACATGAAAAAATTAAATGGTTTTAAAGTAATAAAAATATAATGCAGTGTTGCACTGCACTGGTAAAACGGCAGTGTTTGCTTCAGAAACACTACTATTGTTCATAAATAATCTGTTGTGTAGTCATGGGGGCAACTAGTCAAAAGAGAAAAGGCTCAAGTTACACAGCAGATAAGCTCTGTAGAACATAATGTTGTCTGTTATCCATTACTTATCCAGTGCCATATAGCCGTTTTTCAATTTCCCCCATTGCTACTCAGCAGCTTGTTTATATGAACTATAGTAGTGTTTCTGAAGCAAACAGATCAGTTTTAACAGTGCAGGGCAACACTATATGATATTTCCATTACTTTAAAACACTTTCATTTTTTTGGCGTTACTGTTCCTTTAAATCAGCTCTTTCGTGGGGACTAAACTCCTGAAAATACTTTCCTATGGCAATAATGTAAGTTGCTAGTGGGAAAACATGAGTTGCTTAATTCTTTTCCAAAGAAGCCCATTGTTTCCTCGAAACAAATAAAGCAACATGAATGTTTTCCCCACAGGTGATTTACATTATCTCTGATGGAAAGGAATTTTCAAGAGATTAGTTGCACAGAGTAGAACAGATTTATCTTTGTACGGCTTGTTCTGTTCAGCGCTTTATAATCCAGTTTGCTCTTCAAATCAACGCTAGGGTGAGTTATAAAGCACGCAGATTCCAATTCCTGTTTTGGAATACAACTACTTTGTGCTAAAAGTTAATATCACATTGAATTTCCCATTTACGGTAAATTTACACATTCAACAAAATGTTTTCACTTTTGATGGCTGTATTGGTGCATTCCTTATACAAAAGACACAATACAAATTATGAGATGCTTGCATACCCGTGTGCCATATACTTACTGATATCGCATTTTGATCCGGTCGCTATCTGGACTGCAGTAGAGCCTTTCCACATGTTCTTGAGAATCATCGTTCACACTCTGCCAGATGCCAGTACCTCTCCTCCTAACCTGCCAATGATATGGCAACACTGTGTGATGTTTCTGGCAGTCGCTTCCATAAAGGCACAAACCTTGTAGGAAATCCACACAAATGTCTACACCATCTTTTTGGTGGACATGATATTGCAACTGATTCAGAAGTTCGAACACAAGAAGTAGAGATGCCTCCTCTGTTTTGTCCTGAAATATTCCAGTGTTGGAATTGTTTTGGTTTAAACTGTATTGGTCCAGAGAGCCATTATCTTGGAATAACCCTGACGAGTAGCTTTCTGTTAGCTTGTCCAAGACGCCAGGATTGGTGAAATCTGTTGAGATTGTCTGCAGGAGAGGATCTTGGAAAGACCCATTGGCAGTATTATTATTATTATCAGTCACATTTGAGTTGTCTGATGGAAATGTTGGTTCGGTTGTCCCTAATACAGTGGGTTGACGTACCACAAGATCTTCCTGCTCTGTATGAACAGTAGACGATTGGTCTGTTAAGGGGCTAAGACTTGAACTCAGTGAATTGGTTGGAGTGCACTGCTGCTCTATCCCCAATGCCTTTTTGTCAATGGGCTCACATAAACTGCTTCTATTCCCAGCTCTATTCCTAGACACAAATATTCCATCAAGAGTCCCAGATCCCAAAAAACTAGTAATTATTGGCCGTAGAGCATTTATTGTTTCTGAGTCTAATAATTTCGGAGCCTGTTTTTTTTTGAAGCATGGCTTTAGCGGTGGAATTTTGCTGGAGTGCCTGGAAAAGTCCCTTTCACTCATATCTGTGTCACTTCCGTCGGAACATGGAACCTTTACAGAACATTCCCCATGAGGCGATGTATCCATTATTTGTATAGAGTTCTCCACGGGTTGAAAATGCCTCAAATTTACCTAAGGAAAAAAGAATAAAAGACAAACTGTTAGGCAGTTTATGTATATTTGTTCTAGGGATGCACCGAATCCACTATTTTGGATTTGGCCGGACCCCCGAATCCTTCAAGAAAGATTCTGCTGAATACCGAACCAAATCTGAAACCTAATTTGCATATGCAAATTAGGGGTGGGAAGGGGAAAACATTTTTTACTTCCTTGTTTTGTGACAAAAAGTCATGCAATTTCCCTCCCTGACCCTAATTTGCATATGCAAATTAGGGTTTGGATTCGGTTCGGCAGAAGAATTTTGCCGAATCTGAATCCTGCTGAAAAAGGCCGAACCCTGGCCGAATCCTGGATTTGGTGTATCCCTAATTTGTTCAAAAACAGTTGTTCACTCCATCCCCCTCACTGTAATAAATGCATACCCTTGAGATTGTATGGCAGGGAGGTCCCACACATCCCATACCATAGAGTAGCTGTTGGAATGCATACAGTAGCTCAATGACCAGCAGCCTATGCTTCTTGTGTTATTTGTGAACTGTAGCTCCCAGAATCCCCCTAGTTAGCAATTCAACGTTTATCTATGACAGATGTAGTTTAACAATAATTGAAGAGCCACACATTACACATACAGGCTATGTTATGCTCACATTGCTTACAAAAACAAAACTTTACCCGGCTCTTGAACACAGCTCACCTTTTGCTGACTTTAAACACTGCAAAGGTACATAGTGTATCCCAAAGAGGCCTAGCAAAATACACAAGCATGGCTTAATTATAGACATCTTTGAGGTTACATGTGTACACACCCTGTCTCACTCACTATCTCCCTCTCTGGAGCACACCCAGTCTGGTAAATTCACATGCCCATTTCCCAACTCAGAGACTCACTGT
Source organism: Xenopus borealis (assembly GCA_024363595.1). NCBI lineage: Eukaryota > Metazoa > Chordata > Amphibia > Anura > Pipidae > Xenopus > Xenopus borealis. The sequence continues at coordinate 126,248,277 of CM044439.1, forward strand.
GCCTAATGTGGTTCACACACCCAATGGCCTCACCACCTCACTCACTGTTTCATGTTTCTCAGCAATGACTGGGGTTAGTCATAAGAAAGCAGAACGATCCCTTGGTGAATACTTGTAGGAGATATAAATGCATAAAGAAAAACATACTGTATATCTGAAATCTGTTTGGTTATACTACCAAAATTCTCCTACCCATCACAGGTCATTCAAGGTCAATTTACCTGTGTGCCACAGGGACTATTCCTGTAACGGCTTTCCCCCCCAACAAGGACTTACACGGCCAGGACTGGACTGAGAATTAAAATAGGCCCTGGCATTTCAGGTACACAAGAGGCCCATCAGCCCACCTAGAGGCCCAAACAGCCCCCACCAGCCCACTAAACACTGAATTTATATGGGACCTTATAGCAGCCCCTCTGGCATTTGCCCTAACCCACAAATGGCCAGTCCGGGCCTGTACACGGCATCTCAGCAGCACAGTTAGACATGTTTGGGCACATTCAATATGCTTTAAGCATATACAGTGATTGACTTGCACCAAGGCCTCAATGAGCTTATGCTCAGTTCAAACCAGGTTCTCCAACACACGTGATCCAGGGCCCGCAGGTTGCAGTCTGTTGTAATACAGGAGTAAATCTGTCTTCTCACCAGAAATGCCATGATTCAAATGATAAGAATAATGGGTACATTTAGGGTTCCTTGAGGTCAAACTAAAATCTAAACATGCAGTTCTGTAAAGAAGCAAGTCACACAGATCTGCTCATTGATGTATTATTTCTATTTTGAACATATAAATCAACATACACTGCGGATAGTGTAGAATGTAAATTACTTCTTAGCTATATAATTACTGTAAACCTTACACAGTCGTATCACGATCCTGGAACATTGTACTATAACACACAGCATAGAAACAGAGTAAAGGGCATGCAAATAACATCAAGAAATGTCACCTAACCTCATGTAACCAAGGTGAAAATGATCCAGTCCTGGATTTCCTATTCACTCTTTATGGTAACATGAATTAAGGTCTCGAATATGCCTAGCGTGGATCAGTATAACCTTTATGACATTGGGATTAATTGATAATGTGTGCATCTATCTCTCCTGCATTTAAGCAGTTGGACTGTGAGAAACAGGTGCTGTGCATTTAACATTCAAATGTGAAGCTCGAATATAATGGACTCTTTCAGGAATGCAAACTTGGGGCCATTCGCCTTTCAGTAGGGCTATTTAAATAAAAACATGCTTAAATACAGCTCCCAGACTTCCCCCTAAATCCTCCAAGCCAAACCTGTGTTCAGATCTGTTTTTCTCTTCAACTGGTGGGCTGGATGTTTGACATTCTGTCAGCCTATTGTGTCTTCAAGTATCTGTGTACGTGCGATTTACCAAGTGGGATTAGGACAGACAAGGAATGTGTTGAGTGGGGAGGGAACAGGCAAGCATTGGCTCAATGGGGATCATAAGACTCCATTTGTTCTAGCCGATAGTACCGTGTGGAATTGAGCTTCTAATTACATGATACTGTGAAGTTATAATAAAGAAGGCAAATGGTGCAGTTTCACACTGGGTATGGAAATCATTTCATTACACTCAAGTGATCTCTAGCTAGCACTAACATTCCCCCTCATCTCTTTCATTATCTGTATGTAAAGTGCAGCTGCTGCTCTCTGGACTGCAGATTCCCAGCAGGCGTGAATGTGATCAATGTGCCAGTTTGTCTTATAGAAACTCCGCTGTGATTCCTGTGCCCAGTCATCACCCTGTACATGTGCCAGAGAGACCTGTGTATCCAACAGTGCTTATGTATTGTAACATCTTGTTTCATTTGTACACAAAGGATCAAAATAATAAATAATATTCAGGGTTTTCTGGGACCAAGCCATGCACAGTAGCACACAGTAACCAATAGGCACTTACAGCCAGGCTATTCTTTCTGCCCAAAATTACAACACAACCAACTGGCTGTACAATAAACTTCCATGCAAGTGTCTTGTCTGGACAGCGTCATACCCTCTGACCATCTGCAACACTTTAACCCAAGTGCATTCCCATAATCCTAAGTAAGGGTAAGGTTTGCCATTGCTAAAGGGGAACTTACCCTAAACCCTCTTTTTTTCATTTGCATAATTGAAGTTATTTGTAACTGCAATTGCAGTTGAAAGCAGTTTAACCCTTTCCATTTACAGGCTCTGACTCTTGAAACAATGCAACAGAAGTCGGTTTTCCTCCAGGATTGTGAAAAGCAGTAAACCACTAGTGCAGAGAATAAAAAAAAAGGCAGACAGTACTGTCTGCAGCAATTATACCGAGAACTATAGACATGGGTTAATACAAGTATATTGGGTAGTTGCTTACAATGGTATTTTAATTCGCAAGGCAAAAAGAAAGAAGCAGTTTTGGCTAGAGAACCTTTCAGGCATTATTATTGATGTTAAACTCCCAACACCCTCTGTGCAAGCAGAAAGAAAGCAATGCAGGCTACACTTTCGCGATCCTAGGTTTAAAATCGGATAGTACCTTCCTTCTACTAGGATAACAATCAAACTTCTTAATGTCTAATCACAAACAATTATCCCGTATAATAATAACCGGAGCCAAGAGAATCTCATTGTCCTCGGTGGAGAAGAGCACTATCGGTCCCCCATAATGAATCAGAGGGAGAGTCGAGTGCCAGGGCACAGGGAAGCTGCTGTGGCCCTTTCTTTGTGAAACTTGCCAGGACATTGTGTTTCCATGCAGCAAGTTCCTTTAGTTGTCAGGTCCGACCCAGTGGGTCGCTGTAACTCCGGAACATCACAGTCCTACGTGGATCTCACGGAGGGCTCTTCTCACGGGGTCCGTGGAAATTGACAAGAGAAATACGGGGTCCTGTCTATACACAGACAAAGGACACTTACCTGCCGCCGGGCGGTTCCGCCAGTGCCGGGCTCAGGCTGAGTAAGTTCCTTGTCCCCTGGCTGAGCCTCAGTCCTACAGGGAGGAGGGAGGGATTCCAAGCCCAGCTCTCGCCTGCTGCTCCCTACGTGACAAGCTTCCCATTACAGCAGCTCAAGTCCAGTCCTGATCCCTCACGTGGAACATTATTAAATATCTCCTCCCGCAAGCCACGCCCACACGAGACTGCACGACTCAGAGAGGAGCAGATGGGGAGCAGGAGGAGATAAACTCTGCACTGAGCTGCGGGACAGCGGCTGTCTGTACTTCCTCATACTGCCACCTGCTGGACACCGTCTCACCTGCACGGTTCTTTCATTGCTCTCCTCTGTTTGCAGCCATGAGCTGGTTATGCCTCACTCTCATTCCCTTCTAGATTGTAAGCTCTTCTGACCAGGGCCCTCCTGATAGCTATATGCCATAATGTCTATCTGCTGAAGTGAGATGTGTAAATTGTGATGACTTGCTTTTGTATCACCCTACTATATAGAATATATTCAGGATGAAGCCTACTTTATAAACAGTGCCTGCTTTAAACATGTCATTTTTTTATATTAAATTTGCATTTTTCTTTCATTTTTCTTGTTCTGAAAGAACAAGTCTCAGCAAATATCCCACTATTTCCACCTTAGTGTTACATCAATAACAATGATTAAAGACACATTGATTAAAGATACATTATCCTGTTATGTTATGAGCATTTGACTTTTGACCACGCCCATTTTGTGACCAAATCCCCTAATTACCATGTTCATTTTATAAAATTTGGCAGGTTATGAAAGTTTGAACACATTTCTGTGGTTTATACTGGTTATTACAGTTTTGCTTTAAACTGTGAGTCTACCTTCTCCCAAGAGACCTGCTTATCTTATATTCTTACAAAAGTATCTATTCTGGGCTCTCTGCCAAAAGCCAATTCAGTTAGACACTTTGTATCTTTTCTGGCTGTTCAGTGCAGGAGATCAAAAAGAAAGTCAGGACATTTCAGTAACAAACCCGGGCAGTGTTGGACTGAAGGACTTTCAGCCTCAGGGGTTCTCCTCACACCATCCCCCTAGCTGCAAACAATTATGTGTCCCATCGATACCTCCTGCGTACACACACACACGCTGGTAAGTTTTTCCGGCAGAGGGTCCGGCCCCCAAGTCACAAACTATTGTGTGCTGCACCTGCACCCCCTCACATTTGTGTGCATGCTGGTATTTTTTTCTGGCAGAAAAGGTAGTGCTGGAGTGGGTTCAGGTCCTCCAGTCGCAAACTATTATGTTCCACCATCCTGCACCCCTCTGAACGCACACACTGGTAAGTTTTTCCGGCAGAAGAGGGAGTGCAGGAGAGGGTCTGGGCCAGTGGGGCCCAAAAGAGCCTGGGCCCAGTCCAACCCTGAACCCGGGACTGTGGGCTGAGCAAAATCTAGACTGTTCCACAAAAATGGGACAACTAATGTTGGTAGGATATGATTATAGATCGAAGATGGCTGTTTTTAAAGATTGGAAGTCGGCTGTATAAGTGAACATAGTTATCTGCTAATAGGTATGAATGTAAAGCTGATTAACAAAGGGCACATAATGCGTGCAGACTGCCATCTACTTGTACCATCTACCTGCTGACTGCCATCTACTTGTACCATCTACCTGCTGACTGCCATCTACTTGTACCATCTACCTGCTGACTGCCATCTACTTGTACCATCTACCTGCTGACTGCCATCTACTTGTACCATCTACCTGCTGACTGCCATCTACTTGTACCATCTACCTGCTGACTTCCATCTACTTGTACCATCTACCTGCTGACTGCCATCTACTTGTACCATCTACCTGCTGACTGCAATCTATTTGTGTGATGGGCTCCAAACTAGATCACTGTTTGTATATCAGGCATATTAGGGCCTGTACTGGAACATTTATCCTCACACATGTATAAATGTAGTAAATTGGCCAATGATCTGACAGGTTGAACAGGCAGACCAAGAAGGGTGTACTCAATTTAAGCAGCTATTGAAAGTACCACATGGCTCCTAATTTAGTACCCTGCTTCCATGAAAGAAGACGTATTCATTAGGCTGAGCCCCAGTCTTGGAAGAAATGTGGGACTCCTGAAGCTTAAACAATACACAAAACATGTGCTTTTTTCATTGGTACTTGCCCAGTGGGGATTTCAGCCTTCAATTACAAGTCATATGAACTTTACTTCAACGATGTCTGCTTTTCCTTTAAAAAAAAACTGTGGGAAAGTTTTGGAATTTTTTTTAGTTAGGCAATGATATACATTGTCAAAAATCCAAGAGTGTGTGTGTAAATGTGACTATTTTGTATATCTAATCTGGATAAAAAGTTGTCTGTATATGAAATATTCACAAATTTTGTTTGCTACAGTCTTATTCCTGCTTCAGGAGGAGGGGGGTTAATATTTAGGTGCAGGTAAGGGGAAATTCCTATAATTTGCTACAATATTGCTCGTATGTGTTTTATCTAGAACAGTGCTGTTTAACTTTTATACTATGATTTTAAGCAGGATGGGGGCCATAATATCCCAGAGGACCACTTCTAACCCATAGGCCTCATGCATGGGTTGTAGCCTTAAGAATTAAATATATACAGGACCTGGGGGTTTCTGGATAACAGACCTTTCTGTACTTTGTATCTTCATACCGTAAGTCTACTAGAAAATCATGTAAACATTAAATAAACCCAATAGGCTGGTTTTGCTTCCAAGAAGGATTCATTATATCTTAGTTGGGATAAAGTACAAGCTACTGTTTTATTATTACAGAAAAAAAGTAATCATTTTTTTAAATTCTGATTATTTGGATAAAATTGAGTCTATGGAAGATGGCCTTTCTGTAATTCAGAGCTTTCTGGATAATAGGTTTCCATATAATGGATCCCATACCTGTGTGTATATATATGTATATATATATATATATATA
>CM044439.1:126260936-126289667 GCA_024363595.1 Xenopus borealis
AAAGGCACTTTGTTCATTTGTTGCTTAATTAATTGTCAAAGCTTGTGGGTTTTCACATTATATCTTACTAAATAAGCTCCTACAGTTTGAACCTCAGATATCTAATAATTCCTGTTATAATTAGATATCTGATATCTAATATTTCATTGTGCTCTAAACATATACTCACACACATTTAATGGGGGCTAGTCCCATGACTCCCAACAGATTTGTGTCCTGCCATCATTTTTAACAGTTTTAAAATATTCTGTGTGACATATTTCAACAGGTGAAAATAAAGCTCCCCAAGTGTTAATCACAGTGACATTTCACAGATCTCTCTTTAATTCTGTTGGATACTTGGGAGGATTTTGATTTAACAAAGGGTGAAAAAAGAAGGTCTATGTTCATTCTTTAATAATCATATAAATAATAATAATCATATATCAATAGAAATACCGTCCAAGTAAACATGGACCTGGGGATTTCATTCACAGCTTATTTTCAGTCTTCAATAAATATGGAGATTGTGGGATCGGAAGTGGAGGTGAACTCTGGAATAATTTAAAATGGAATAATATGTTTCCATAATTAGAAAAAAGAAAAGTGGCTTTTAGAGCTTGTGGCTAAACTGTATACTAAGCTGTATGAGTATACTAATTATAACAACTGATCGATATTTCATGCAATTGCATGAATATGGACCGACTAATTACCTGATTCTGCAAATGGGGTGGATCATTTATGAGTTTACAACTGCACTTCTGTCTGGTGATGATGAGTCCACAGCCCAAGTGATCTTGCAGAGCAAGGGGCACATATACTTATGTGCGAATTTTCAATTCAGAAGTCTCCGCTACTACGCGCAACTACATCAGATGTTATTTTGTGACGTGCATTCATCAAAATGCGACAATTATGTCTCGGCAAAAGAATGTTGGGGTACTTTTGTCAGCGATGATTTGTTGGCATGCATCAATATAAATTCAGTGGGTATATAAAGGTCATTTATATGTATTTATTAGTGATGTTGGTGAAATTGCTGGAAGTAGCTTCTTCTTGTTAAAAATGTCCAAAGAAGCAAAATGCAGACAGAGATCCTCTATTGTCCAAGGCCATGAGCCCACCCTAAAACAATGCACAACTCAAAGTATGCCCTGTGTGTGTGTGTACACGTGTGTGTGTGTGTATGTGTGTGTCCATAACAAAATGCAGAACAAAGCTGTCAATAACAACATATTGTCGTATACTAGCGAACAGTTGTAAGATCAGTTGTTCTGAACATAGAACAATAAATCAATTACAAAAGGACTCCTCTGCAGTATGCTCTGACCTGGGGTTTTCTGGGTAACGGATCTTCCTGTAATTTGGATTTTCACAACTTATGTCTACTAGAAAATCATTTAAATAAACCCAATAAGCTGGTTTTGCCTCCAATAAGGATTAATTACATCTTAGTTTGGATCAAGTACAAGCTACTGTTTTATTATTACAGAGAAAAAGGAAATCGTCTTTGGGGCTTTTTGGATAACAGGTTTTCCGGCTAATGGGTGTCAGTAAGATATAATGTGAAAACCCACAAACAACATTTTGCATCCTGTCCAATCAAAGAAACAAACAATTTAAGAAAGCATATATCCAGATTGTTTGTTCAACACACACAAACACATAATTGTAGGAAACCTTGTATCTGTGTGTGTGTATGGCCAGCTAGAATAGAGTTCATTAAACCAGATAAAGACACAGCATTCCTGCGTCTCCCTGCTGGCCAGTGCACATTTAAGAGATAAGAGATTAGAAGGACCACCCAAGACCTATTATATTGTATCAGATGAGAATGAATTGTTTGTAGTGCAGAGCCTGTATGTACACATGGTAAAGGGCCTTTTATGTGTCCCTGTTTGACAAGCTCTCTTAACTCATCACTTAGGGAATTTGCATTTATTTCATTTTTCTGTTCCTTTTTATCTTAGCATCTATTTCACAGGCTTCATAGATACATGATGTACTTGAAATCTGTACAAGATGAGCAGATCTGCAGCGCAAGGGCTACAGTCTGTACTATACAAAGTACACCTTCAGCTTGAAATACATTGCTTACATTCCAGTACAGGCGAAAATCTGTTCTTCATTTCCCTAGAGAGATGGTTTTGGGCCATTACTACCCTGCCAATGCCAGAGGTATGGAAAATTAATTTTTTTTACTTATTTATTTATTTATTTTCACATTTGTATGTCTTTTGGCCAGATTCCCTCTGACAGGAGCAAAAAGCCCCCAAACACAGCAAGTTCCGTTCTGTTGTAAGTACACTGTCCCTCCTAAAGAGCAGGAGCAGCAGGAATTGTGCAAGTGCTCACTGTTCTGAACATATCCTACCTAGATTATTTCAGGTTGCAGCTGGTACTGCCCAGCCAGCAACAATAATGGTTGTGCATTTGCAGTATCAAACACGCACAGGATTCTGGAGCATAACATTTCCCAACAGCAGTTATTCATTTTCTTTGTTAAGTGTAAAAGTCACGCAGAATTAGTTACATTTGTCATTGATTCAACTCAGTCACAGGCCAAGGTACCAAAACTATGTGGAAAACAGACTGATGCTAATATGCATTAAGTATATAAATTAAGATTCAATAAGGGTATAAGCATTTGCTGTACCAGCTGTTCACAACTCCAGCTCCAACAATGTTCCCACTATCTTAGCTGGGTAATACCAGCTAACTATTACAGCTCCAAGACAGTTCTCACCATCTTGGCTGGGTTATACATCATGTAGTTCTGCAACAGTTTGTGGGCAGTAATTGTTGAAGTACAGAATAAAGCCTCACAGGCTCTGGTTAAAATGTATTAAAAATTATTATAATTATGGCAATTACTATTGTAATCTGGACCCATATTTTCAGCCAGGCAATTTAAGTCAGTTTAGTTTTCAAAGTTCAAGTCATATTTAGCAAAAATCAAATTGTCCTGATCTCCCAGGACATTGCAAGTGATGTTGTTGGGCCACAGGTTGGAGATTCAGCAGAAGTACAGAGTGGAATACTACTATACTATACTATACAATACTATACAGCCAGGATCCCCAACCTTTTGAACCAGTGAGCAACTGTCAGAAGTAAAATGAGTTGGGGAGCAACACTAGCATAAAAAACTTTCTTGGGGTGCCAAATGAATGCTGTGAATGGCCATTTGGTAGCCCCTATGTGAATTGTCAACCTACATTGAGGCTCTGTTTGGCAGTGCACCTGGTTTTTATACAACCAAAACTTGCCTCCAAAATTCAAAAATAATCATCTGCTTTGAGGCCACTGGGAGCAACATTCAAGGGATTGGAGAGCAACATGTTGCTCACGAGCTACTGGTTGGGGACCACTGCTATACAGGTACATGTTACCCAGAATGCTCAGGACCTGGGATTTTACAGATAATGGATCTTTTTGTAATTTATAATTTATAACCACATTTTAAGTGACTAAAAAAATAATGTGTCATTAAATAAACCTAAAATAATTGTTTTGTCTCCAATAAAGACTTATTATGTCTTAGTTGAAATAAGGTACAATGTACTGTTTTATTACTAAAGTGTATAAGGAAATACTTTAAAAAAAAAATGATTTGATTAAAATAAAGTCACATGGACATGGTCTTCCTATAAAGCTTTTTGGATAATGGATAACTGGATAACAGATCCTCTACCAAAACTGTGATACAGTATTGTACTTTGCATCTATCCATGGCATTGATCACACAATAGGCATCTCTATTTAATTGTTTACTTTTTACAAATTTGAATTTGTTAGTGGAAATGTTAAAAGAAGTATGTTGAATGATGTTCCTTCTGTGGAACTATCTCTTGTTCCTTTGCTTGTAGATTCTGCTTTGATTGGCACTAATCCTCTGCTTCTCTCTAGTAGATTTTCTCAGGAATGGTAACAACCCTGTTTTCTTCCAAAGTGTTCCTGTTATTCTTTCACTTCCCTTATAATTGTATAGAATGCTGTAGGAAGGCTTCAGCACATTTCTGAGCTAGTAAAGCTAAGCAAAATATTATTGGGGTGTGATAAAAGGAACCGATATTAGCAAGGAACTAAAAAAAAAAAGAATTACATTATAATGCATAATTACAGTTTACATGCAGGTTTCAAAAGTTTAAAAATAAAAATGTATGTTAATTGGCATTTGCAAAACTTTTGAAACATGTAGCTGAAACATTTATTTGTTTAAATGACCAATGAAAGATTATATATATTTACAGGTTGTTGGGGAACAAATCAGTAGAAAAGTTCTTCATTATCACATTGCAAATGTCTTCCATTCATAAGGCAATATCCATATCAATGGAGGACAAAGTCTGTGCATTTATGATTGTTACCCTAAACCTTTGTATCTGAGTTGTAACACTGAGAATTGTCAGAATTGTAAATGTTTTTCAGAATAAGTTTTTCCCTTTTCTGAAAGTTTTTTGGGCAGCAGACATCCTATTACTTGTATGACAGGACAATGATTTTACCCTACTATAGGTGCACAGTACTCATTCTCATTTTAACAAGAATTTTCTAGGAACAAAGAACATAGTGACATTACACTGACAGTCAAATGCTAGCAGATGAATAGGCAGCTTTCTAGAGCAAGTTCAGGTTCCCTTGCTGTTCCCTTTTTCTCATAAAAATAGCAATCTTTAGCAAATTATTTTTCGTCACATTTTTAGCAACATATGTGTGCAAAGCTGTCGTTTAAATAAGCTTCTACCTGCTTTTTTCATACAGTATTTCTAGACAAAGGAAATTCTTGAAATAAAATATGTTTATTTTCACTCATAAACATATATACATAGTGAAGATTAATGGGCAAGCTACCCCTGCTTTTCCTTAATATCCATTTATTTTGAGTACTCATTCCTTCACTGGGTTAAAAGCATCTGGAGCAAGTTAGAATAGCATTGCAAAACTAGTGAAAGCATTCTTTGCATTATATGCACAATCTTATTATTAATGGATTTCTTGCATTCTTTATAAGTTTTTGGATGAAACTGCCTTGAATAAGAAAGCCTTTATGACATCCCCATCTTCAGATTCCCAATGCAGCGGGTATCTCATTATATGTACCTGATATGAGAATCAAAAAGGAACACTATGCTAGTCATGTAGGATTTCCAAAGCAATACATGTTTTGCTTGCCTTTTCTGCTCAGTAAAAACAATGGGACTCCCATGCCTGAGAAGTGTTTATTTCAAAACAAATGGTTGCTAAAGCCTCGCTTCATCGCAGAGTTTTTATCCACTTATACAGATGATGCCTTGTTACAGGGGTTGTTCACCTTTAAATCAACTTTTAGTATGATGTAGAAAGTGCTATTCTGAGACAATTAGCAACCAGTTTTCATTTTTTAATACTTGTGGTTTTTGAGGTATTTAGCTTTTATTTAGCAGCTCTCCAGTTTACAGTTTCTGCAATCTGGTTGCCAGGGTCCAAATTGCCTAGCAACTCATTTGAAGAAGAGACTGGAATATGAATAGGAGAGGCCTGAAGAGAAACATGAGAACTATAAACTATTAATAAAAATGCATTTGTAGCCTTACAGAGCATTTTTTAGATGGGGTCAGTGACCCCCATTTGACAGCTGGAAAGAGTCAGAAGAAGGTAAATAATTAAAAATATAAAAAATAAATAATGAAGACCAAAAAGTTGCTTAGAATTAGCCATTCTGTAACATATTAAAAGTTAATGTAAAGGTGAACCACCCCTTTAAAGTACACGGTTATGCTGCTGCCATTCATATGAAAAACACACAAATATGCAGATAACTAAAGATCACAGGGCAGAACTATCTAAACCAGGGATACCCAAACTTTTTTTTACCCATGAGCCACATTCAGATGTAAAAATGCTGGAGATGTAGATTACCACAAATATGAAAAAATCCTGGGGTGTAAAAAGTAGCAGGGCCTCCGGGCTGCAGTAAAACTTGTTTTCTTCTGTCCAGCACCCTCTGGGTGCCAAAATTAAGACAGGATATTGGTAATTATATTAATTCTTGTCCAATTTGTCAACGTTCAAAACCTTTCAGGTCCTTTTCCGAAAGGTCATGGACCCATGTCTCCATGTATATCATTGTGGAATTACTGTATCTCTCTCTAAAGGGAATACTGTCATTTGGCTGTAGTGGATCGATTTAACTCTTCCTATCCAATAGGGGCTCTATTGATCATTGATTCGAATAGGGGGCTTAAGTTATATATATATATATATATATAACCTTGAAACAGAGAGCTGGAACAGCACGACTACTCTGCCAATGAGTTTGACTTCTGGAGACCAGGATGCTTTAGATTCCTTCCTGGTATGAGTATTAACAGGGCCACAATTTGAGATAAGCCCTTGGTGAAGCACCCAATAATGGATACCAATAAAAAGGACAACCCTCTGGGAGTTTTAACCTTGAAAACATGCTTCCCAAAGCCTAAGCATTATATGGATTTAAGATCCCCAGGAACAGGCCAGTCCTGTTCTGCAACAAACTTAGCTGGAGCCATTTCAAGCAAAATAAGGAATGTTTGGTCTGGTAAAAGGATAATGTTCTCTCAGTTGTTTAATATGGCCTGTGTGCTCTTGCTCAGACAAAATATAAAGCAAAATATAATTAAGGTAAATGCTGAAAATGACTGGAGAAAATTTCAAGGCAATGTCCTCAATTAATTCTCGGCAGAAAGCAGGGTCTTGGCAGATACCAGAGCTTTGCAGCGGATTTACCACTTACCACAGCAACCAAAACACTGCAGATGACTTTGTGAGTTCAGTTTTTTTGGTTGTGTCACTTTTCAGACCCATCAAAAGGAAAGCGAGGGGCATGCTCCCATAGTATGGTCTCCCTTGTGTACCTCTATCATATGTTTAGGAAGGCCATAAGATTGGTCCCTTGTAATAACCTCCAGTTTATGCTCTCTAAATCTGTTTTTTTTAGTACTAGTACTTTTGACCAACTAGGTTTATTACAACAGAAAGAAAATTATTGGATCCTTAAGTTACAGACACTCTCCCCTTATGTCTAAATGAAATGTCTGACTTTATTACTATATAAATAATTTTCACCTTATGTCATCTAGTAGCACTTTACCTCTTTTTAATATATTGATGTAATTATTTTATTACAGTCCTTTTAAATTTTAACCTTTATATTTTTTTTAATACATTGAGCTGACGTTGCCATGGCTTTATATCTTAGCAATGCATAGTTTAATACAGGCTACAGAGAGATACATATTGCCTGTCCCCACTGGTGAAATCTTACTTGTTCCTGAATGGATGCATGGGCATATTCTTGGCTCTTATATTGGCAGGAATTTATTTGTGCATCAACTATTTAATGCCCATGCTTTCAGATGCTTGCATTCCAACCCATGGTTTTTGTGCAATGTGCATTTATTGGCCTGACCAGCAGTACTGAGAAGCCTGTACCCCATACTGGCAACTCTACCTTGGACTTAAAGGGGATGTAAAGGCAAAAAAATAAAACCCCATTTTTACTTTCTTTAATGAAAAATACATTTATCTCATAAATACTTTAATTAAAAAATGTGCAGTTTAAAATAAACCTGGCTGTATGCATTGAAATCCCCCCTTTGTTTCACTTGCTCTGACTTGCTCAGACGGTCCCTAACTGCTCTGCAGTTAAAGGATCATACTTTCAAATGGCAGGGGGAGCCTCTCACCTTGTATGTATGTATAACTTTATTTGTAAAACGCTGTCAATGAGCCGCAGCGCTGTACACTGCATAAAAGTACAATATATATATATAAAAGTATACATAGGGAGACAAATCACATAATAAATATATACATAATCATAGGACAAAGAGCTTAAATGCTATGTGGTAAGAGACATAGTGGGAAGTAGGTCCCTGCCCTGTAGAGCTTACAGTCTAAGTGGTGACCTTACTTCTTTACTTCGTAGTCTTGGTCTTGCAAAGATTGTTACCAAAAGTAACAAGATGACAGCCCCCTGCAGCCAACTTTGAAAACATAAATCATTTTTTTAATTAGGCTTCTGGGGCAAAAGTTTATGTTTATGTTTAGTATACAAAATGTTGTGTTTCTAAAATGATTCTATTTTAGACCTTAGGTCCCCTTTAACTATTGAAGAACTCTACACTAAAGGTCCTGCTGACTACACACTCTAGTGCCCTTTTTTGGATTCTAACTTTCAGACCAAGGTAAACTGCCCTTCATTTCTGTACTTTTTTGTTCATTATTATTAATTACTGCACTATTAATATTAATTAATTTACATAGCAACCAATACCGTATATAAGAGGTGAAGATGAAGAGGGTCCTGCTCAAAAGAGCTCAACTGTTTATAACTTCATAGCCTGCGCATAGGCGTATGCTTCAGGTCCATACCATTGCTTTAATAACAGTTTACACAGAATAGCACCTATTTGCTTGTGTGGCATGTGAATTACAAAAGAATAGAAGAAGACTTTAAAAATGTATATAATGCAAGTAAAGTTAACTTTGAATAACTAGATAGCGTTATATTTGGTATGATTTTTTAGGGTAACCAGTACCTTTTAAAGAATGGACCTTCTGCTGTACAAAAAAAAAACCCACAGTCAGCAGGGGAATTGAATTTTATGATAAAGCAATTAGCAAATTTCTCCTTAATACTCATTCATGTCCTACGTTTCAAGGACAGAGGAAGGGCACATTCTTATGTGGAATAATAATCCTAGGGAGCAAGTCAATAGCACAATCACACTGTTTATCAGAGGTTAGTACTTCAGAACTCTTTTTCTAAAAAACATTAGGTAAATATATATGTAGCACACCAGCAAACATATCTGTATGAAAAGGGAAAAATAGGCAACGATAAGGGGGATCACTGCCCTATGGTATAGTTCAACCTTAATACAAAGGGTCACAGATCTTTGAAGGTAGAAAGCAAGTCACAAGCAGAAAGCTCTGTTTCTTGCCAGAAATCATCATGCAACAACTGACAATAACCTTTCCAGAAGTACATTTACTTCCCCAAAAACGGTATCCCTTTATTATTTCACAAGGACAAACAAAATGAGAAATTATAGTGATAGGACAAAAGACACAGGCCTTAGCTAAGAGACAACCTCAAATTAAGAGAACCTAAGGAAGAAAGGTTATTTGTTTTCCATAGGACGAAGAAAAGGATTAATAAGAAATGAAGATACTTAGATAAAGGAAGCTACTTTAAAATAGGTAGCCAGGGAGTGGAGAATTTGATTAAGAAGGTTAATAGAACTGAGAGTGGGAGCAATTCCAGGAGGATTGGATGAGATGTGTCCTTTCCAATCAAACTAGAAAAGACGTGTTTTCAATTAATTGCTCTTTTACTGACCAATATAAAGTAAAACATTTGCTCCCATGACAACTATAATGGAATTTAACAGCTCTAACTCAGAATAGCAGTTGCAGACTGAATCGTGTTTGCATGAAGTGTGCTCTTAATGCTCGGGAAGAACATGGTGTTATTTTAATACCACTTACCCTTGTGAGCATATTAACACTTGATAAGAATAACGTTTGATAAGAACACTCAGATATCTGATTGATGAACAGGTTTGGACTAGAGGAGACTGAACAACATTTTCATATTGTTAACTTTATATATTAACCCCTCTAATTTACTGTAGATAATTAGTGAGCAGGTAGTTTTTTTTCTTTCCCGTCCCATTAATTGTTCTCATTTAATATTCATGGTCTGGAGTTAGTAACAAATGTCATTAATTGTCAAGAAATATATTTTTTATAGAGGAAAATTGATGCATCATATAAACTGTTTTTAAATACGATTTAATTTTAATATTTATTTTCTGATTCAGGGTTAAAGCCTTTGTATGAGTATGATTTTGAACAAAATCATCCTTATTTAATATTACAGATAAGACATTTTCTGCTGATAGGAAGACTATTGACCAATATATTAAATAGATAATACAACATTGCATTTTATTCAATAAGTAATATGGCATTCTTCAGAACAGTTTCATGGTAGAGAATACATAACATAGATAAAAAGTACTGTGATTATATTTTGCAATACAGGTATGGAACCTGTTATCCAAAATGCTTGGGACCTGGGATTTTCCGAATAATGGATTTTCAGAAATTTAGACCTTCTTAAAGGTATACTGTCATTGGAATTTTTTTTTTCAAAGTTAATAGTGCTGCACCAGCAGAATTCTGCACTGAAATCAATTTCTCAAAACAGATTTTTTTTTATATTTAATGTTGAAATCTGACATGGGGCTAGACATATTGTCAATTTCCCAGCTGCACAATCATGTGACTTGTGCTCTGATAAACTTCAGTTATTCTTTACTGCTGTACTGCAAGTTGGAGTGATGTCACCCCCTCCCTTTCCTCCCTAGCAGCCTAACAACAGAACAATGGGAAGGTAAACAGATAACAGCTGCCTGGTAGATGTAAGAACAGTAAAATCCAGGTCCCACTATGACACATTCAGTTACATTGAAAAAATAACAGACTGCCAGAAAGCAGTTCCATCCTAAAGTGCTGGCTCTTTCTGAAAGCACATGACCAGGCAAAATGATCTGAGATGGCTGCCTACACACCAATATTACAACTAAAAAAAATTAATTTCCTGGTTCAGGAATTAAATATTATATTATTTGCAGTTTAAACTGTGTAATTTAGTAATAATGATAGAATCCCTTTAAGTCTCATACTAATTTAAACATTAAACAAACCCAAATTTGCTTCCAGTAAGGATGAATTATATCTTAGTTTCGATCAAGTACAAGGTACTGTTTTATTATTACAGAGAAAAAGGAAATTATTATGGATTATTTGGCTAAAGTGGTGTCAATTGGAGGCAGCCCTTCCATAATTCAGAACTTTCTGGACAACAGATTTCCAGATAACGGATCCACAAACTGTATATTGATGAATGCTTTGGAAGGCCCGGGTACAGGGAAACTGTAGAACACCCCCAAAATCTCATGCTTAATAGGTCTGTACTGCTCCTCTTGAAATATGTAGCCAAGCTGACCACTATGCCTCAGATATCCCTATTCATTAAAACATGTCATAATAAAAGATCAAGCACAGGTCACACTGAATTATTAATTTGTGATACTACAGCAAAATGTTGCTGCAATGCACAAATCTGAAAAGTATCAGATAAGTAATTATTGTCAGCATTTAGTTCAAGTACATGATGATCCCAACAATATTATATCATCTAGTCATCTGCATACTGCTGAAAGCTGCTTGCCATTCTCTTCCCAGGCGCTCCTCAAAGAGTTCTGATTATGCTGCAGGGTGTGATGTACGCACTGTGCCTGATATTGTCCTTTCTGGAAACTGTCCAGGGAAGCAATTGTTATATTTTTTCATTGCGTATTGCAGTTCATTTGGTTGCTATTTTTTTCTATTGATAGCTCAGTCAAACTCCTTAAAATAATAATGTAAAATATTTTTCATTAGGATTTATGTGCCTTTCAGATGCCTGAATGTAAGGTATGAGGAAAAGGTTGTCATCTTATCCATTTTCTACTACCATATTTCTTCATTGACTTCAGCATAAGCTGCTCCAGCAATAGCAACAGCTAATAGGGGAGTTGTATTTTTTAAGGAAAATATCCTTGCTTCAGCCAAAAATACTGCTAAAATACAGACGCAGATTAGACCTGGAAGGAAGTACTTGGATGAACAAGCAGGATAACAACATGGATGCATTTTGTTAAAGTATAAAATAAAAAGGATGGGGAAACCCAGACTTGTCGACATACTCATTTTCCAGAAGTCATTCATATTTATTTAGTGAAAACAATCAGAGCCAGAAACATGGTGGCAACATACCTGGGACATGGGCAATACCCTTTGGATATTACATCCAGATCTCCAAGGGACAGTGGCAACAAAGATCAAAACAGAAATAATAATAAACAAAGACAACAAACTTACAGCACAATCAATAGGGCGGGAACAGAGGAAATTCGAACATGGGAAATTCTCTAAAAAGGGTAAAATTTGATGAACTCAGAGGGCTTGAATGACTGGGTTTATGGACTTTTTGATCCAATGACCTAACTTTAATGTTCATGTTTTACAGCTTTCAGCTGTGTTTTTGCATTATTTTTAATTGTCAGCTAAATCTATGTAATAAACTTCTACAAATCTATTAACTTGAAGCTTAAGCTATGGTCCGCATCAATTAGAAGCATAGCCAACTTGTAAAACCGAAACATTTTTTCAGGAACATCATCATGTTTTTGTAACTAGGAATGCACAGAATACACTATTTGGGATTCGGCCCAATCCCTGAATCCTTCGTGAAATAACGAAACAAAGCTGAATCCTAATTTGCATATGCAAATTATCGACAGGAAGGTAAACAATGGAAAAAACTTCCTTGCTTTGTTAAAAAAAGTTACATGGTTTCCAGCCTCTAATTTGCATATGCAAATTAGGATTCAGAATCCTGAATTCGGTGCATCCCTATTTTTTTTTCCAAGTTATTTTTTATTGAATTTTAACTTTCCCACAAACAAACAAAAGAAAAAAGAAATATATTGAAGGTACAAATTAAAATTAGTTTTCTTTGCTTAGTTCTCATAGTGCATCAATGAGAGTTAGCATTTAGAAACAATTATTTCATTCTGCATGTCTGGAATTATTAACAAATATTTTTCTTCTTGTATGTAGAACCTTATGGTGCATCCCTATTTTTAACCCAATTAAATGCTTTGGTTTTATAAAACAATGGTTGTCCAGTTTGCTAAGCTTTTAACTGATCATAATTTTGAGACGGTATCTGAAGCATTAAGGAGATGGAGAAGCAAATGTTAATTATCTATCAGGATTCCATCATTCTCTCCTTTTCCGCTGTCTGACAATAAACAAAAGTTTACATTGTATTGTATTGCGGTTTAATTTTTTCTACCTACCCCTGCAGTAGCCAGCCTTTAAAAATGTTATTGATGTGACAAAAATCCATAGCTACCGCCTTAAATTATAAGTTCTAAATTATTTTGTTCTCTTTTGAGCCATTAAAACTCTGCCTTTTCTCATCCTTCATGCAGGGGTGCTCCACGAATGAGGCAAGTTGAGACACTCACCTTAGTCAGCAGCGCCCCCCCTGGTAGCCAGGGTTGGCAAAAATGGCGCTCCTGGAAACTAAGAGAAGAATTTCCGTTTTTGAACCTGGAAATTTTGGCTCTTCTAGTGCAGAGTGTACAATTACGCTCTCTGCACTAGCAACATGGACTGCCCCCGACTCTCTCCGGTGCTGAAAAGGTGTGTGCCATGGGGAGGGGTGGAAGGCCTCCTCAGGCGGCAAAATGGCTATGATCACCCCTGCCTTCATGGTTAAGCCTGCACTTTGGAAATTCAGTTTTAGAATGTGGTTTATTTCATCTACTTGTTAAGTGTGCTAGAGAAATCCCATCTAGCACATAACCACTGCTCTTTTAAAAGTTAAGCAAGCTGTTACCCATTAATTCAAACAAATAAAGGGAAAGGACAACATGTATGTTATTTTTTTTCTAAGACTGCCGTCACAGACTTGTAAATTCTTAGGACTATTACCTGTCCTGCAGCATACAGCAAGTCATACAGTGTTGCAAAAGTGAACATAATGAACACAAGGGAAGGGGAAGGAAGGATGGATGTTCCTAATGCTTTTAGAAATTAGATCCATAAAAAGGGGAACATAATAAGGAACCATAACAAGAACAAACTTGCAATCTGCAAACATTGCACAAGACCCACTTGTTTATAACTCGTTACTCTGTTGCTTCCCCCTGCTGCTGTGCATGACCAATTGTGCAGGCACATTTTTGTGATCACTGCCAAGTTTGCATTGTCTGTATAGATTTCAGCAATGTACGGTACCGCATGGAAACTAAAAAAACTAATGACTATATTTAGAATGTGAACAGCAAGTTAATGGTGTCATTTGTTTGGTTCAAAGCACGTGATCACCCAATACTTTCTGAAAGAGCTGTAGCTAAAATAAGAAACTACCCAAAATAAAATAGTGCAGCCTGGGGATGTCAAACTCTAATTATGGGCTAATATACGCCTTGTTGTAAATCATCAGAATATCTAAAATCATTAAACAATTTCATGATTTTGTAATCAACTGTGATATCACCTATAATCTCCTTATTCATTTTTCATTTAATATCTCTTAGTCAACATAAATATTAGCTAAGATAGCAACACAAGTGCAGTCATTGGATGCTACTTCAGACACAGCTGGGAGCTTATTGATCCCTGTGTGGAAATAAAAGAATGACCCACCCAGCTGATATCAGACCAGGAACAAGCCAAACATTAATTGGGAAGATTTGAAGATCCCACCAGTCCAACTCTGGTCCTCTTCTCAATGGGTCTGCATAATCCTATAATCTGAGTTGTTATTATCAATCTGCCTTGCCTAAAACTTCTTAAGCCCTGTGGAAACAATCCTATGGTCATACCCACAGTAGTGCAAACACAATCTCATAGAAGGCTCTGCAAAAATCCCATAGGATGCTGCATAGATGATCAGTGCCCCAAATAAGAACATGGCAACACAGAAACTTCCATAACATCTAGAGTCCAGAATCTTTCATATTGGAACATCCCTTCTGTAGACATCTAAATAAAAGATTACAGTAAAGGGCAATAAACATATGGTTAAAGTACTACCAGATGGATTGGGCTGATTACAATACATTTGCTACCTTCTTGTATTTGAAATATTACGTTGCATAATAATTTTCTCTGTTGTTAGTTATGCCCAAGATTATTTTTATTGCAATTAAAATAGTGCCAACATATTCCACAGTTCTTTAGAGAATCAAAGAAATAGACATAGCAATAAACCAGACAGCATGGCCTGAAATGCAACAGCAGCGAGGAACCTCAGACTCCTTTATTTGCCAGATGGGTTAGAAACATGTGCAACACACAGTCAGGGTTACAGTGAATATTGCCTTAGGTCAGCTCTGTGCTTGCATGAATGCATACTGAACTGAGCAACATAGTCTGACAGATTAAAGCATCTGAACCTTGACAAACAACTTAAGTAGGCCTGTAGGCTAAAGCTCTAGCTTCATGCAGGCCTGCAAGAGAAAGAGGACAGTCAAAAAATAATAAGGGAAACATCAGATGGTTATGTATATACTATTTTTATTGCACCAAAACATGTTTCAACAGCTCAAACCAAAATGTTCAATAGTCCAATTCCTCCATCTGTTCAGATATTGTGCCTGCATCTTGCTTGCGCTGTCCAACAAGTACAGGGGATACGTTTTTGAAGATTCTCAATTATCCATCTATGAAAATAAGTCAAATCAACTGGACTTGCTGTGTTTTTTCCTTTAAGACGTTTTACCAGTCATCCAATTGGTATTCTCAGGGTTGGACTGGGCCGGTGGGGCACCAGATAAAAACCAGGTCTTGTGGGTCCCGCTGGCCCAGTCCTGTTCCCTGCCCTGCTCCTCTTGCCACACGTTGCGGCAAATACAAGGTGCGTATACACACACACACCATTGGACGCCGGTGGGGTGGGGGGGTGCGACTCGGTGTGGGAACCCAGCAGAATACAAGGTGCGCCCTTGGCATTCTCAGTTCAGAATTGAGAAAGGCATTTGGATGACTAGTGAAATGTCTTAAAAAAAAACACAGCAAGTCCAGTTGATTTCACTTATTTCTACAGATATGCAGGTTATGAGAAGTTTACAAAGGCCCAGATATGATGGAGGGCTTGTCCAGAAAACATTCTGATTTATTTACAACAAACCAGGCCTTAAAGAAAAAATGAATTGTGTTGCTTATATCATTAAGTTCCATGGAATCCTTTACAACAGCATAATTATTTAAAGGGCAAAGAAATAAAATCCCATTTTTACTTTTCTTTAATGAAAAAGAAATATATCTCCATTATACTTTAATTTAAAAATGTGTACCGTTTTTATAAGAAACCTGACTGTATGCAGTGAAATTAGGAAAAAAATAGGAATTGTTAGACGGTCCCTAACTTTTGACAGGGACACAATCATACTTATGAACAGCAGGGGGAGCCCCTGCCTTACTTACCAGCCATGCAGAACTCAGGAAGCTTTGTTTTTTGATCATTTATGACGATCCCTAAGCAGCACAGATCACACTGAGCATGTGCAGGGCCAGAGGCAGACAAATATTTTTAACAAAGTTACAAGATGACAGCCCCCTGTGGCCAACTTTGAAAGCATAAATGATTTGTTTGATTAGGCTTGTGGTGCAGTGAGTTCATGTTTATGTTTAGTATACAAAATACAGCATTTCTAGCCTTATTCTATTTTAGACTTTCCTTGTCCTTTAAGGTTTTCAGGTACCTGATTCAAAATGGCTCTGCTCAGTAAGTGAATTCTGTTACCCTACAAAAAATTTCTGCCGCAGAGTGATCCTGTAGCTGGAACAGCACTACTATATTATTATCCTCTGTTCATAAAGTGCCATTCTATTCTGCAGTGCTATTTGGTATACATTAGTTCAAGGTTATCCTGAAAGGTGGCAAGCAGGCTAGGCTAAGGAATCTCTATATAACGAGTGAAAAAATAGGTAGGATGTGCAGTGTGCTGCCACTTAAATGGGTTGTTAACCATCAAATTAAGAGCGATATCCTGAGACAATTTGTAATTGGTTTTCATTTTGCAAGGGTCCATATTACCCAAGCAACACTGATCATTCATCTATCTATATAAAGAAAACCATGTGCCCTGGTGCTAACAGAAATTATGTATATATATATATATATATATATATATATGAAAAAGCTGTTGCACAAAACAGGGTATTTTGCAAAAAGACTTTATTTTAATATATATATATTATATATATATATATATATCCCAAGGCTACTGCACACGCTTACCATTAGGATATATACCCAGGTGCTCCCGGAAATTTGAAAATACAGGGAAGTAGGTGCACATGGGGAATTTCTTCAAAAAAATGATCCTTTATTAAATCGACGTTTCAGTCAGAGGACTGAAACAGCGATTTAATAAAGGATAATTTGTTTGAAGAAATTCCCCGTGTGCACCGGCATCTACTTACCTATTTATATATATATATATAATGTTTCAGGTGAAAATATGAGCACAGTCATTCAGGTATGCAGAGGGAAGGTCCAGGACATTTAACCCACACATCATCAATAGCATCCAGGAGCTTCAGGCAAATTCCTTTGAGATTACAGCCTAAATGGCAAAACTGCTGATATGCTAAACGCTGTTCACCTGGGAGAACTCCCACTGTAAGTTTTGAGGCCTCTAGCTATAAAATGCTGGATATTTATTTCCTAGTAATTAATGCAACCTAAGCTTGAACTCTGAGAACAGAGGAATGTCAGCAAGAACTTGCCGATGATGAAACATATGGAGTAAAATGCCATTTATAAGCTAAGTAGATGCTGGGTATTTATCAAAGGCATTTGAAACTACCTTGGTCTTGGTTACTCTGTCTTTGCTAATAAACAATGACTGACCAACTTCGTCCCTGGTCTTAAACTTAAAACACGTTTTCAATGCCTAGCCAATCAGAAAGCCAACCATTTGGAACTGCAGTTAGCTACATAATATATGAATTTCTACTTTACAATTTATGTGTCACAACCTTCCCCAACCAGTGGCTCATGTTGCTTGTCAGACTCTTAGATGTGCTCCTAGTGGCCTCAAAGCAGCAGCATATATTTGAATTCCTGGTTTGAAGGCACGTTTTGCTTGACAGTCCACATATGAACCTTCAAATAGCAAGATCCTTACTTGGCCTAGGGACTTTTTTCATGCTTGTTTTGCTCCCCATCTCTTTATATTTAAATGTGGCTCACAGGTAAAAAAAGGTTTGGAGACCCCCGTTCTAACTACATCTTGCTCTAGCTTTGGCTGATTGGGCTTTAAGCTGTAAAGTGAGTGCATACAATACAGGTACAGTATAGGATCTGTTTTCTGGGAACCCATTATCCTGAATGCCCTGAATTACGAGAAGGCTGTCTCCAATAAACTCCATTTTATCCAAATAATCCAAAGTTTTCAAAATGATTTCCTTTTTCTCAGTAATAATAAAACAGTAGCTTGTACTTGATCCCAACTAAGATATAATTTACCCTTATTGAAAGCAAAACCAGCTAACTGGTTTACTTAATACTTACATGATTTTCTATTAGACTTAAGGTATGAATATCCAAATTACAGAAAGATCCATTATCCAGAAAACCCCAGGCCCTGAGCATTCTGGATACAGGTCCCATACTTGCATCTGTGCATTAGCATTTAACTATGCTTCCTCAAATCCCTAATATCTGAGTTTGCTGTCTGCAAAATCCATACTAAAATACAAATACTGTATGTAATGATAAACACAGTCTGCATCATTGTGCTAATATCTGTGACAGTCTTTGCCAGGGTGTATCTGTCTGTGCCACTATCACTGTGAAACAGTCTTGTGAAAACTACTGGAGACAATTGATTAGTAAAGATCATAATAATATTGTATATGTATGAAATTAAATAAGCACCAGTAATGCTCCGTTTGCAATGACTCTCTCTTTGTCTGTGCGTGGTAGAGCATACAGATATAACCACCAGTACAAAAAGCTAGGGTCTTTCCACAGATTTAGTTCATTCTATATATGTAGGAATCATTGTGTCTGAGCAACTGCGTGAGAATCTGAAATGATGCTACCTGATGCCTACAAAGCAGGGGAAGGCTATAAAAAGAATGCATTTCATTTTAAATTACCCTTATGTATGACGTAGACAGCAGTAGCCTGAGACAATTTGCAATTGGTGTAAATTTTTGTAATTTTTTAATTATTTAGCTTTCTGTTCAGCAGCTCTCCAGCTTTGACTTTTAGCTGCTACCTAGTTACTAGGGTACAATTTAACATAGTAACCAAGCAATTATTTAAATGAGAGGCAGGAATATGGATAAGAGGGGCCTGAATAGAAACATAAGTAATGAAAATTAACTATAACAAGGATATTGTAGTCTTACAGAGCAATAGTCTTTTGGCAGATGGAAAGAGGCAAAAGGCAAATAATTCAGAAACTGTAAGGAATGAAAAATGAAAGCCAACTTTAAAATGTAATTAAGTTAGCTTAAAGGTGAAATACCTTAAGGGGAATTGTGAAAGTCAAGGCAAGATCTAAAAGAGCAAGAAAGCTTTCAGACTGAGTTGTTCATATAACTGTCCTGAGAGGCAAAGCCTCATTTGGTGGCCAAGGACTCACAGAATGGTTTATCTGATACAGTGTCACTTGCAGAAACATGATCTGCATGGAAGAGCTTTCGGTACTGGATAGCAAGAAACAAAGAGCATCCTGGATAAAATAGAGAGTGAAGGGATAGAAGCACAGAGCATTGCCCAAGGAGTCACACTGTGTTTGTGATGATAACCTGACCCATCATGTTGAGAAGTGGCTAACGCTAGAGACAATTCGCCAGTGTTGCCACCTGCAGGGACATCGCCAATTCACTAACAGGCGCCAATTCACTAGCGAACGAGACAGTCGCTAGCATTCATTCACACTCTATCGCCAGATGACTTTTCCAGAGTTGACTTTGCCACCTCAGATCAGGCGAAGTTGTAAAAAGAAGCTAGATCTTCCTCAATCTCCTGTCACTTACATTGTATCCTGTCTGCCGAAAATGCATTAAAGTTCAAAAAACGCTGGAGACTTTTCCTTTTTTGAAGCAGGATTGGCTGCAAAAGTCTGACTCCTGACTTACACTTTTTTTTCTCCAGGCATTTTATAACATACGGAACATTCATTTTACAGGAGGCTCATGTGTAGGGCATTATATTAACTCTCTTGTCTTTATTAAGGTTCCCTGGTCATGTGTAATAAAAACTGGTAACTTAAAATTTGCACCAACATTTGTAATGAAGACCTCCATACAACTTTAAATTTACCGCCGTATGCAAATTGATGTAAGCGCAAGATCACTAGTGAACTTTCGCTCGGCACAAATGAACTCAATCTGCTCTATGAAATGCTCACACAGCCGAAGTAACGCTAGTGAAAAGTCACCAGCGTTTGAGATTTAGGGGCAGATTTACTATTGGTCGAATTAAAAAAAATGGGAATAGTGTTGAAGTAAAATCCTTCGAATTCGACTATCAAATTTGAAAGATTTTACCGCAACTGGATCGATCGAACGAACGATGGAATAAAAAAAATTCGATCGATTGATCAATCGTTCCAATCGATCAATTCTAACGATTCGATCGATCAAATTTTTTTATTCAATCAAAAGTAATGATTCCCAATTTGGTAGCTTGATTCTGGCAAAGTGGGTGGTTGAATAAAAATTTAAAGGGGAAGTAATTCAACCATTGAATATTAGAATATTAGAATAAAATTAGAATATTCGAATTCGAATATTCGATGGTTGAATTTGCCTAATTTGCATATTCGAAGATTCAAATTCGAATTTAATTAAAATTCAATCGAACTTCTAATTATTCTTGTCAATTTAGTAAATCTGCCCCTTAGTGTATTTGTAGCGTATTTGCGCCTGGCGAAGTGGTGCGACTGGTGCTGACACTGGCGACAATTCACCTGTTAGTGAATCTGCCCCTTCCTTTCCTCAGCAGCAATACACTTGTCTCTGAATTAAGAAATGTTGAAAGTTTCACTTTCCAGCTCACGTCAGAAGAGAAAATGGCATTGCAGAAGAACATTGGTGGGATTGGATTCAGGGCAGAAGAATGTTAGTGGGATGGGACTGGAGCCTGTACTTTGCACCTCTTTCTGTGCTTGGAGATAATGACAAAGCACTAGCAAAGTGTATCGATATTGCCTAATTCCCCTTCCTGCCATGTGAAATGTAAAGAGTATTTACGCTACCAATAAAAACTGTACGGGCTAGTCACTTCCCTGCATGACTTAGGACTCACTGTGAGAACTACTGCAGCCACAGCCTCTGCTTCCATTCTGTTTGTGTCAGTTCTGTGCCGTGTGCAAGGTCACTGATTAGTTCTTTGTCGCAGGCTGACATATGCACAGAAAGGTCAGCTCGCTCCCATTCACATGGATCCTGGCAACCACCAAATCTCCAGGAGAGATCATTCTCCAACCCCAAGTACTATTAGGCAACAAAGAAACCTTTTTCTCTTATATTTAGCATTTGCTGCCAATGTAAACAGTGCTGTTTAGATGTGGGAAGCTTGATTTACGAACACGGTTCATAGTGCAGAAGATGCAAATTGCAATGTTTTTACCCACAATGTAGTTTTCCCCCCTGCAATCCAGTGTACTTTTAGGCGCCCACTGAGCTGCAAGCTTTGCAACTTGCACAATACAGGTATGAGACCTGCTATCCAGAATGCTTGGGACCTGGGGATTTCCGGATAACATATCTTTCTGTAATTTGGATCTTCATACTAGAAAATCATGTAAACATTAGGGGGCACCTTTATTAAGGTATTTTTTGGTGTCAAAATGCACACATTTAAATTTTAATCCCCCTATTCAAATGTAAATTTGAATGTGAGATTTATCACATCTCCAGGGCCGCTCCTACCATGAGGCAAGGTGAGAACATTACCTCAGGCGGCACGGAGTGGACAGTTACAAGGGGTGGCAAAAAGCTTTTAACTTTAAGAGCTGAATTTCCGGGTTTTGACCTGGAAATTCAGCTCCACTAGTGCAGAGAGCCCAATTGCACTCAATGCATTAGCGATACCGCCCTCCTTTGACCCGCTCCGACGCTGATTTTTAAGCGTGGAGCGGGAAGGGGGGGCAGCATCGGGACTGATGACTCAGGCGGCGGCAGCCCCAGAAGCGCCACTGCACACCCCAACCATGGAAACAGTCCTCATTCGCATATTTGCCACCTAAAACCTGCGGAGTTCATGTACAAGCAAGAGTCAAGAGCCAAGACAAAAACTCAATTCAATTCTTTTCAAGAAAAATTCCATTGAACATTGGACATTAGAATGTATTCGTCAATAACCTCCCAATTGAATTGTGAGCAAATTCAAGTGAAAAAAATCAAATGAATTCAAAATTCGATCTTTGATAAATTCATTTCCCCAATAGGTTGGATTTGCTTCCTATAAAAATCCTTTTTAAAAATGTAGATTATTTGGATAAAAAGGGGTCTATGGGATATGGTCATTCCTTGATTTGGAGCTTTCTGGATAATGGGTCTCAGGATATCAGATCCAATACCTGTACACCTAGGGATAAACATTTTTCACAGGCTTACAGCATTAGTAATTGTGCTAAGAGACAAGGAAAGTCTAAAATAGAATTAGGCTAGAAATGCTGTATTTTGTATATTAAACATAAATATGAACTTACTGCACCACAAGCCTAATCAAACAAATGATTTATGCTTTCAAAGTTGGCCACAGGGAGCTGTCAACTTGTAACTTTGTTATAAATCTTTGCAAGACCAAGACTGTGCACATGTTCAGTGATGCCTGGGCTGCTTAGGGATCATCATAAATGATCAAAATAGCACAAGTCAAATAATATCTGCCAGAAGCTGATACAGCAAGACTGATTAATAATCAGAATATACAGACTGCACTGGGTCCTGTGTTGTCCTGTAATCTAATGTGGATTTTATAGTTTGTCTATTGTTTAATACAAACTTTCTCCAACTCTGCAGAACCAGTGGCTGCAGCAAAATAGAATCCCAATTTATTTGTTTAAATTTCCACTCCATATCCCTGCAGCTGGAGTTGGAAACAATAAAGGGGATGTAAAGGCAAACATAAAATCCAATACAAATCTCAAACAAAACTGCTGGAGTTCTGAAAGGCTGGGAAGTAAGGCGGGGGCTCCCCCTACTGTTCATAAGTATGATTGTTTCCCTGCACAGCAGTTAGGGACCGTCTGACAATTCCTAACCACAGCAGTAAATGAAGGAAGAATTTCACTGCTTACAGTCAGGTTTCTTATAAAAAGTTACACATTTTTTAATTAGAGTATATTAGAAATAGTTTTATTTTTCATTTAAAAAAAGTAAAAAATGGGATTTTTTTTTTGCCTTTACATGCCCTATAATGCCAAATTTTCTTGGTGCTTGTTAGATGCAACTCACTAAGGGTATCCTGGTATTACCAGGGGTTTTCATCTCCAGGTTGGTGGTAATTCCAGGATTCCCTAATATAAATCTGTGAACTTGCACTTAATTCATTAAAAGAGGACAGGTGAATTGGTGTGCCACCAGCTGTTAGGACTGCATCCATTTTAGCACTTAACACTATGGGGCAGATTTAATATTGGTCGAATTTAGAATAAATTCAACCATGGGAATAGTGGGTGAAGTAAAATCCTTCGATTTCGAATATTGAATTTGAAGGATTTTACCGCAATTCGATCAATCGAACAGGAAAAATTCAATTGATTGATTAACCATTCAAATAATTCGATACAAACGATTTTTTTTCGATCGATCGAATTTTTTTTTATTCAATCAAAAATAATGATACCCAATTCAGCAGCTTGGATCTGGCGAACTAGGTAGTCGAATTAAATTTTGAAGGGGAAATACTTCGACCATCAAATAGTCAAATATTCCAATAAAATTTTATTTGAATATTCAAATTATTCGAATTCAAATATTCGATGGTCGAATTTGCCTAATTTGCATATTCGAAGATTCTAATTTTTAAAAAATTCGATCAAAATTCTTCATGTGAATTTAGTAAATCTGCCCCTATATGTTTGAGATTGTAAATTGAACTTCGTATCTTCTAAGCAAGGATCATGGCACATGTAGCATTTGGGTTGTGCCAGTATCCATTTTGAAGCATTAGTAGCAGATGCCAGAAACACCATTTGTGTAGATAGAATGTCGGAACTTACAGAACAATCAGCGCACAGCATACAATGTCCATATCCACTGGGATACTCAAAATCATTGGTTCATTGGCAAAGTTGTGGTGCTGTCCATAAACCAATGTCCATGAATGTAAAATATCATACACTGTGCATTAATCATTTACAGCAGTTAAAGTGCCCGCTGACACAGATACTGCATTTCCTCAAGCTGTTGTTTATTCTATGTGGCCAGCAGGTAAAAAGGTTGATATGAAAGTATTATTATGTTTTAGTAGTCATGTCAAACAGGAGTAAATCTTTCTTTTGTAACACACATATCTGCAGGAAGCTGTTTCACACACAGATAACAGTTTTGTGCTATAAAGAATAAATGTTGTGAAATGCTACTGGTGATTCTTTCTCATTACCCCTTTAAATCCAGAATCAGCAAGTCACATTTTGGAAGGGGTCACACTTCCTTTTGTGGCTCAATAAAGGAAGCTGGTTGCAGGGAGATTCCTTTTTGAACCATAACTCACTTATTGACTGCATAGAAGCAGTTCCCAGGCTTTCATTATATAACTTGTTATCAAGAAAAATCAGACTGGTTAAAGTGTCTCTTAAAGGAGTGGTTCACCTTTAAGGTAACTTTTATTATGTTATACAATGGCTTATTCTAAGCAACTTTTCAATTGGTTTTCATTATTTATTATCTATAGTTTTATAGTTATTTGTGTCTTTCTTCTGGTTCTTTGCAGCTCTCAAATGGGCGTCGCCGTCCCCTTCTAAAAAACAAATGCTCTGTAAGGCTACAAATATATTGTTATTGCTACTTTTTATTGCTGATCCTTCTATTCAGGCCTCTCCTATTCATATTCCAGTCTCTTATTCAAATCAATGCATGGTTGCTAGGGTAATTTGGGCCCTAGTTACCAGATTGCTTAAAATTCAAATTGAAGAGTTGCTGAATAAAAAGCTAAATAACTCAAAAACCAAGAATAATAAAAAATGAAAACCAATTGCAAATTGTCTCAGAATATAACTCTCTACAGCATACTAAAAGTTATCTCAAAGGTGAACAACCCCTTTAAGTGTAAGGGCCCCAAAATGAATTCGCTCACTGTGCCATTGTGCTATCAGGATGTTTCCTATCTCTTGAGTCCCTTAGAAATAGTAATAATACTAGTAATAATGGAGAAAACGACAATACAACATCCAACTGAACAAATAATTTTACGTCTAGGAAATAAGCTGCAATTACAGGGGTGGTTCACCTTTAAATTAACTTTTAGGATGTTATAGAATGTCTACTTCTAAGCAGTTTTTCAATAATTTTTTTGCATTTTTGACTCTTTCCAGCTTTCAAATGGGTATCACTCACCATCTAAAAAAACAATGCTCTGTAAGGCAAATGTATTGCTACTCTTTATTACTTTCCATTCAAACTATCTTCTATTCATATTCCAGTTTCTTATTCAAACCAATGCATGGTTGCTAGGGTTATTAGGACCCTAGTAATCAGATTGCTGATATTGCAAACTGGAGAACCACTGGATATGAAGCTAAATAACTCAAAAAATAAAAAAAAAGATAAACAATTGTAGGGGACTGATAAATTAACCACCCAGTATATTTAGCAGGCAGTCCCCAAGTGTTATGGACACCTAACTGGGTCCTTAAATAAAGTTAGGAAGGGGAACTATTTCCTATTCCTGCTCTAATCCATGCATCTTGCTGTTACTCACAATGACCAGTAGATGCCACTGTGCTAAAGTATAAAAGCCCTGTGAGCCATGCTTTCAGGGTCCATCTTGTGCTGGCTCTGGCTTGAAGCAGGCAGAGCTCGAGTGGAACCTAGACAGCTCAGGTCTAGTATAGATAGACTACTCACCGTTATAGGTCAGATGACAGATAGCTAGAATATTTAACTGAGCAGTTTGAGGCTCCTACGAGGATTACTAATCCAGGTACTAATTGCCCAGAGTAGGGACTAAGTGTACAGACCTAGGATTAGAATTGTCTTCTCAGGTTCCACTTAGGGAAAAGGCTGAAAGCTGGGTGTACCTCCTCAATGATGCATATACTTTGTCTCACATGTGTGAAGGGGACAGTCTTTCACCAAAGGTGCTGTGAGTATTGTCTTTCCACTGTTGATCCTGTATGTGCTGATGTTATTGCTGTACACTCCAGTGTGGATTGTCAATAAACATGTTCTTTGGTTAAGGTAAAAGAACCACTGGTGCCAAATTATTTGCACCCTGAATACAGTTACAGTCGCATTACAACTTTCCTCCACATCGTTGCGAGAGCTTACTCCCTAAGATTTAAGGTCTCATGTGGAGCACAATATTGGCAGGCCCGGATTTGTGGAAAGGCCACCTAGGCCCGGGCCTAGGGCGGCAGAATTTTAGGGGGCGGCATGCTGCCCAGCCACACCCACATCAGTCCAGAAACAATGGGGATCCGCAGGAGATATGGGGATCCGCAGGAGATATGATAGTTTTTATACATTTCCCATGCACCAATCCCCATGGCTCTGCTCTTGATGATGAAAATCTGTGAATAAAGGGCAGAGTATGGGGGTGATGAACGGCAATGGGCCTAGGGGCGCACACAATATATATCCAGCCCTGAATATTGGGAGTGGAGCTCATAGTCAGAGAAAGGTGCACTCAATATACTATAGCGCTACACAATTAAAACCAGTTGCAAATTGTCTCAGAATCTCTATACAGCTTACTAAAAGTAAATGTAAAGGTGAACAACAAGCTCTACAGGGCAAATACTTTTTTCCTATGGTGTCACTTACCAAATGGCCCTTAATTGTTGTATATTCATACTACATATTTTACAATTATATATTATAATGCTGTCCTCCCTGTGTGTACTTTTATATACTGTAAAATTGTACAGTTATGCATATCCTACCTCTATATATTAATATAGATTTCCCCTTTTATGCTAAGCAGGCAAAAGGGTTCAGAGCATCTCAGAGTATGGTGTGTGCTAGCTCTAAACATGACTCCCCTTATACTGAAGAGTAAAATATATTTGTGTTATATAAGTGTAACTCTGTTTTGGGCTAGGCAAATCTCAAATAGTTAAAGTGTCCAGCTAGTGATATGAACATGGCTTACACTGCGACCTACACAGCAGGGCAGGGCCTTCGCTAAGTGGAAGCTTTCCCATTAAGAGGTAGTAGAACTACAATACACAGGCATAATACGCAGGCACTGTACATAAAAATAGATGAATTGGATGCCAGGAGGTTCTTTGGTGAAAACAAAGGTAGATTTATTAGCAAAAGCAATGTTCCCATGTTTACTCACGAGGCAAAAATCACAGTGGACAAGTCACATAATACAGCTGGAGGGTTGAACTCTCATAAGTCTTGATAGTCAAGTGTACATCAATTCCCACAGACCGATATACCTTTGTGGGGATTGGGATCACCAGTGGAGTAGTTAGGGAGACGAATTAACACCCTATGCACTAAAGGCAAACAAGAAGCCTTTGGGAAGCTACTCCTGGCTATCAATCATCAATACTTGATGGAGCGACAACTACGGTATATATAAATGCTCTCTGTATCTCCTAGAGAGTCTATTACAAAACTTCCCAAGGATAGTTAGTTCTTGTTCACGGGGTTCCCTGGTCCCCGATTTAATCTCTAAAGGTACAGGTCCCTTTGGGGCAGTGGCTTTACTGGGGCCTTGGTGATCCCAGGCTCAATGGAACAACCAGCTTCTAGGACACCAGCAGCCAAAGAGGAAGAGGCCACTCCCTGTCCAACACTATAAAGCAATGTGGTCGTTACACCTCTTGGCCAATAACTCGTGGTGTAACAAGTGAAATGCTACAGGGACTTATACCCAATAATAGAAATGTAGGGATTTAACTCTATATGCATACGAATGTAGAACCTATAGGTCCCTACATAAGGTAAAATAAAATAATGTTTTCCCAGATGATCTGGCATATAAACCATTAAATGGTCTAAATATGCATTTTTTTTTCAAATGTAATTTGTTTTGCTATTGACTTTGCTCTACTTCTCCAGACTGAATATGGTTTTATAACTCTGGAGGGATTAAATATTGTCGAACAAACAGCTGAGGTGCCTTTGGGAGCTGTGCGTTTATGCCTTTTGGTTTTAGGTCAAATCGACTCTTCTTTGTGTTCCAGACTGACAATTTATACCCATGGCTTATAAAACATTTCATGAATTTTATAGGTCACTGTCAAAACAGCGCTCAGAGCTCAAATTATGAAAGGTAAGAAGGAGTGAATGGGTATAAAGCTCATTGTGCTGGAAGGCAGGAAGTACTGTTATAATTAGTTTGTAGTTTAATAAACAACAAACTTAGGCAAATGGCACACAAATCAATTCCAGGAATTTAGAAGCCCAAACAACTTATAGCTATGTGGTTGGGGTGCTCAAACACTCGTAATGGCTTCCTATTGATTTGTACAGCAGTTACAGAAGTGTTCTCTTCTCTGATGAGACTATGTTGTGAATGTCAGGTTTTGGGGTGCTTTTAATCAGCAGGCATTCCATTTAGAAAAAGAGCTATATCAAATAAATATCTACTAAGTAGTATCCACAAGAAGTACAGGTAAGGGATCAGTTATCCAGAAACCTGTTATCCAGAAAGCTCCAAATTACAGAAAGGTTGTCTCCCATAGACTCAATTTTATCCAAATAAATAATCCAAATTTCTAAAAATAATTCCCTTTTTCTCTGTTATAATAAAACAGTTGCTTGTACTTGATCCAAACTAAGATATAGATAATCCTTATTGGAAGCAAAACCAGCCTGATGGGTTTATTTAATGTTTACATCATTTTCTAGTAGGTATGACGGTGTGACGATCCAAATTATGGAAAGATCCGTCATTCAGAAAACCCCAGGTCCTGAACATTCTTGATAATATTTCTCATGCCTGTA
>CM044439.1:126291835-126306468 GCA_024363595.1 Xenopus borealis
GTGCAATAAGTTCAGTATATAAAATATGGCATTTTTAGCCCTATTTGTTTTTAGGGTTTAATTTTCCTTTAAAAACTTAATTAATGACCGAACTTTATAAAGCGGTTTTAAGGTCCTTAGTCCCATTGACTGCAATGGATTAAACCAGGCCTAAGGTGGGATGAAATAATGGGATAATTATTTTATTATATATTAGGTTTTCAAGACACACCATTTGTAATGGATAACTCAGTGCATTTATTGTCATATAAGAACTATAAGGGAGTTTTATAAATAAATTTATTTTACACCAATTTTTACACCTTTACTTGAGAGGGGTTGGGGTGAATGTGTCTGTTGACAGGGACACTTCAGAAAGGGCACAGCTATGCCAAATAGATGCAATTGTAACATTGAGAAACTTCTAACAATAAGGGCAGAGACACAAGAGCAGATTCGACAAATCTCCTCTTCTTTGGGGCGACTATTGTCTCCAAACTGCCTTCCCGTCGGCTAGAATGTAAATCCCTCGGATCACTTTGTTTTCCAAAGTTGCCTCACAAGGAAACTTCGGGGCGACTTCGGAAAATGAAGCGCTCCGAGTTCCATCCCGCCGGCGATCTACTTTCTTGCAGGTGGGAAGGAATTTCAGGGAGATTAGTTGACCCGAAGAAGAGAAGGTTTGTTGCCGGGCGACTAATCTCCTTGAATATGCTCGTGTGTCTCTGCTCTAAGCAAAGTTCTTTCTTACTAATTAAAAGACTGATTTCTGCTGGCAGGCTAAGCTACAATTGAGGTTTCAGTCTCTTTGTTGATTTGAAAAGTTGAATAAAAAGAGAGAGAGCGGATAGAAAGGCCTTATCTGTCTGAGTGTTTGTGTCTCCAGGGAAAGCAGTCCCCCACCGAGATGTTGTGCCTGGCAGCAACAACTGGCATGGGATACTGAAATATGACAGCTTCTGAGAGGGAAACAATGAATGCACATGTCTAGTAGCTCAATAGATTAAATGGAATGTTGTGTTTCTTTAACCAACAAATTCCACAGCATGATTACTTCTCTCAGATCAGGGGTGGGTGTGTAAACCTTAAAAATCAATTGTACAAGGTCACTCCTAATGTGTTGCCCATATTTAGGCAGCAGCATGTGATGTGAGGAGTATGTGATAGACTCATGTGAGCAAAGCTGATCTAAAAGCTGTTGTTCAGATGTAGTTTATTCACATTGCTAACTAGGAGTTGACATGTGACTTAACTGCAATCTGCCTTTAATGATGGGTTTCACACTAGAGACTCTGATTGAACAACGCCTTGTGACATGGACAAGTTCCTTGATCTCCTGGTGCCCAGCATATTTAGGGACATTTGCCCCATATTCATTACCATTCAGTGCTTTGGTGTATTTTAAACAATGTCAGTTTCAAACTCACTTTCCTGCAATTGGGTATTAAAAAATATATCAAATCCTTTCCTACAAACCTGAGCATTCATTGGTAATAATGATGTGAACATCATGGCTTCCTTTATAGCTGCAAAAGTCAACAAACCATTAAGTGCTAGAAGCTCCATGGGGGAAATGTGCTATTTCAACGCCTATATCCACACATTTTTATAATCCTTTTTTAATCCCTTTATAAAGATTGCTCATCATTCAAGTTAGTCCCTGTTCAAGTGGAACCTATCACACAATACACAAGCATTTGAGTCAGTTTTATCAGGAACCAAAAAACTGCAAATATGCTTTTGGAGTGTGGGAATGGAAACTATAATTGGTTTCTGTGGAGCAATGTCTCTTGCACAATAGTTCAGAGATGGACCAACTTCAAACCTAGAGATGTGTCAGGGTTACAACTCCTAGAATCATGACACTTCAGTGACTTCATCGCAAAGTTTGTGAACAAATAAATTTTGCGCACTTCGCAATGGATGTAATTGCAAGCAGTGCTAAACATTTGCAATACATAATGCATTGCCCTGATTTAATATTTTCCTTGCTTTTAGTTTATTTTATTTTGGTCCCTTGAAAACCTTGAAGGTTCTACTGTAGATCAATTTGAAAAAGATAGGCACCAATGCCTTATCTGCTGCAAATGGGGGGGGGTCTCAATCTTTATTCCATGGTGCTCATGACACTTCACAGTAATCAAATGTTTTGGGACCTTCCTGTCACTGAGGAAGGGCCATGTGGTCCCGAAACGTTTGATCACTGTGAAGTGTCATGAGCACCATGGAATAAAGTTTGGGAACCCCCATTTGCAACATATAAGGTATTGGCATCTATCTTTTTCAAATTGTATATTACTGGCGTGTGGCTAGGCCAGGGCCTCTACCTAATCCCCTAATTGGACTTTCAATTCTACTGTAGATCACCTACTTGAAATCCAAATATTTCTTATAACTTCTGTAACGCTTTCTTTGGCTAGTTAAAGCACCAAGGGTTAAAGTGTCCAGCTAGTGATGGATAAGCATGGTCACACTGCAACCTACACACCAGGGCAGGGCCATCACCATGTGGAAGCTATACTTTAGGAGGTAGTATAACTACAATACCCAAGCAAACTGTACAATAAAAGATGAAATGGGTGCCAGGAGTTTCTTTACAACAAAGATAGATGTTTATTAGCATAAGCAATGTCCCCATGTTTAGTACTCACGCAGGAGCATCCAGAGGAAATAGCAGAGGTACACACAGCTGTAGTTGAGATATTAGCAGAACTTTCACACACACTTCAATAAGGTGATTATTCCTCAGAGTCCGATTAGCCAAGGGTACATCCATTCCATACAACCTTCCTTCTGCTGCAATCTGCCTGCCCAGAACACCAGTGTAAGGCTGGAAGCCACTGCTAGTCCTAATCCCTACCACCTCAATGTCCCTGCACTAAAAGCATCTCAGGGGAAGCTTTGTAGGAAGATCTCTTCCTGCTACCACTCCTTTTTGGAACACACACTGTTCATGCTAAATATTCCTAACCCCTTTCTCTGCCTAGAGAGACTATAACAGTACTACCCTGCACTTGCTATCCCTCATTCACGGGGTGGCCTGGTCCCCGACTTACCCACTAAAGGTGCTGGTCCCTTTAGGGTCACGTGGCTTTATGGGGCCTTCCTGCTCCCAGGCTCAATTGCACATCCAGTCGATCCAGACACCAGCAGCCAAAGAGGAAATGGCCACTCCTTTCCAGCACTATAAAGCTGTGTGGCAGGAAGTGGTCATTACACTCTTGGCTGTAACTATTGGTTAGAAGTAACATAAACTTCTGCCTAGTAAAAGAGATCAGGGACTTAACTCCATTGGTGCCAAACAGAAACCTATAGGTCCATACACTTCTAAAAGTTGTAAACAATTTTGTCCATTCCAATTTAAGCTTTCTGTGTAGAATGAAATAATGATAGTACAGGTTTAGGACCTGTGCTCCAGAATGCTGGGGACCTGGGGTTTTTCAGATAACTGGTCTTTCTGTATCTTCATAGATCTTCGTAGCTTAAGTCTACTAGACTACTAGAATCATGTAAATATTTATTAAACCTAGTAGGCTGGTTTTGCCCCCAATAATGATTAATTATATTTTAGTTTGGATCAAGTACAAGGTACTGTTTATTATTACAGAGAAAAAGGAAATTTGGATTATTTGAATAAATGAAGTCTACAGGAGACAGCCTTTCTGTAATTTGTGGCTTTCTGCATAATAAGTTTCCAGATAATGGGTCTCATACTACATGTTTTTGTGCTCTTCCAGTGCAAACAAATGAAATACATATGTCAATTCCATAGTATTGTTATTTTGAGCACTTGGCAGAACAGGTGCATTATTTGACATCAATATTTTTGGCCATGATTGTTCATGTCGATATGTTTCATAAAAGATAAGAAATACAGAAAATCCCTTTATTCCCATAGTGTCAGGCACTATGAGGAAGATACTTTGTGATTGGCACAAGGGAAATCACTGCATACGGAGAACAATTGCTAATTTTGTGATGAGAGCATAATTTGTTAGATTCTGTAACAGATGGGTGACAGTATCACCAGAGACACTGCGTGTTACTGTTTTTTTTATTAGATTTGCATGACAACGCCAGTTTTATCATCTAAAGATTAGCTATTTTACTGCAGCAGGCTATTTCATGCCAACAGTGCATTTCCTTGGCAATTCATTTCTGATAATGAGCACTTTGTGTAGAAGAAAAATGATCTGACAATGTTTTCTAAATAAAGCAGTGACTATTAAGCCTAAGGGGCATCAAAGGATAAGCGCGGAGTGTGTGAAAAGCTGTTGGAAGTTATAATGACCAATTGTACTGCATGCTGCTCAGATTGTATCTATTTGCTCATTTGCTTGACTGAACATTTTAAGAGGCGCTCATAAATTCTAGACGTTCCACATAAAGCAACTTAAACTATTGCACCACATTATCATATAGAGCAAAACATATAATGAAGCATTCATAAATTCTAGACGTTCCACATAAAGCAACTTAAACTATTGCACCACATTATCATATAGAGCAGAACATTTGCAAGCAGAAGTGGATTATTCCGTTCAAAAATGAGGAATTACATCATTATGCTGTAGAAAAGACCTCGTAGTAGTAGAAGACATAATAATTCCCAAGTGTAACGTTTTTGTCATAAGTAAATAAAAACAAAATATAATATTTCACCTTTAATGCACTTCTAATTAGAGCTCTGCGATTTTCTCAGTTTCTTTAAAAGATGGCAGATTTATCACTCTCTATTCATTCAAATGGGATTTTTAGAAGCGTATACATCCATGGGTGAAAGAGAGGAGGCCCATTTATTAATGGTAGAATTTTAGTTGTATTAAAACTTTTTGAAACTCTATTTCTGCAAAACCATGAATACCATGAAAGTTATTAAAAGATAAGAATATAAAGACGTAAGAATCGACAAAAACTTTCAATGATGAACTACAGAATCTGAAAAACTCTAAAAATGAATATCAATACAATAACTAGCAGAAAAAAAAATCTAAAACCCTCTAAGAGCCTGAATGGCTGAAAAAAAGATCACATTGGATCAGCTCCCATTGACTTCTATATGACCTTGACTGGTTTTACTTTAAACTTAATAAGTCTCAAAAACAACACCAATATGTAGAGAAAGAAATGGAATTCGTTAAAACAAATAGAAATCAGAATTTTACTAAATAACCCCCTTTGATTTCACAATTTGATAAATTCACTTAGAAATAGAAAATACTAAATACTAGAAATAGAAATACTAATTTGCATATGCAAATTAGAGGCAGAAAGGGGAAAAGTGTCAAAAGGAGGTGGGTTACAAATGTGGCTGTGAGTCCCATCTTTGTCGCTATGGCACATCACTCTAGAAATACAGACTGGGTTGTGCAATGTTATTTGGTAGAGATTAACCTTATTTTACTGTTGGTACTAAATGAAGGAGTGGGTTTCATGTGAGATTGAATAATGTAGAGTGTAACTCAGAAAATTGGTATTGAAAAAGTAGTGCAAAATACTACACTATGGGGCAGATTTACTAAATTTGTGGGAATAATTCGAAATTCAATGGAATTTACAAAATTCAATTGTTCGAATTTTTGAATATGCAAATTAGGTAACTTCGACCATCGAATTTGTAAATTCAATCGAATAGATCGAATAAAAATCTGTTTGACTAGTCGAATTTTGAATTACTTCCCCTTTAAATGTTTATTCGATTGGCTACTTCGCCAGGTTTAACCTGGCAAAGTGGTTTTGGTGAATTTAGATCGAATAGTAAAAATTCGATCGAAGGGTTAAAATCATTCGAATCGATTGATCAAATTTTTACTGTTCGACCAATCAATTGCGGTAAAATCCTTCGAATTCGATTTTGAAGGATTTTACTTCCCTTCTATCTATCTGCCCCTATATTATGAAAAAAACATTTCTTGCTGTCTTTTCCTGAGCTTCTGTTTCATAGTATTTGGACTTTTCAAGATTTACACCGGTTGGAGAACGCAAAGAAATGGCTACAGGATTGAACTCCCGGGACACTTTTGAATTTTCTTTTATATGATAAAGTTTGCAAGAATATAAGTAACTGTGCTGGCCAATGTGTTATTGCTTGGAGAGCTATATTGCTCACAAGACATTGATCATCTACATTACATATGCCTGTACTTGATCCCAAATAAGATATAATTAATCCTTATTGCAAGCAAAACTATTCTATTGGGTGTATCTAATGTTTACATGATTTTCTAGAAGACTTAAGGTTTGAAAATCCAAAATTCATAAATATCCATTAAAAGCCAGGTCCCAAGCATTCTGCATAAAAGGTCCCGTACCTGCACATATTTCCTTTGCTGTGTATGTTGAAGGGCGCCTGGTGAGAGTATTTAAGTCATTGTGCTGGCCAACATTCGTTATTGCTTGGAGAGCTGTATTACTCGCACACAACATTGATTATCTAAATGACATATACATTTGCATATTCCATCTGCTGTGTATGCTGAAGGGCACACTGTGCCTTTTCAACCACCTG
Source organism: Xenopus borealis (assembly GCA_024363595.1). Classification (NCBI taxonomy): domain Eukaryota; kingdom Metazoa; phylum Chordata; class Amphibia; order Anura; family Pipidae; genus Xenopus; species Xenopus borealis. Next base: position 126,298,323 of record CM044439.1, read on the forward strand.
GGAGAAACTATAGATTATCATATATCCTGGATCTGTATTGTCTGTGGCTTTGAATGATACATTTCAATTCCTATTGGGCTTTTCCTTGTCCTCCCTGATAATGAACCTAGTATAGAGGAGAATATTTATGCTGACCTGAAAAGGCCCCTTCTAAACTGGTCTTTCCAAAGTGCCATGTACATATTTGCATATAAAGACATATTTGTCCCTGTGCAACTAAAATATAATTTATACATAATAGTAAGGATAAGCTCCCACAGTCAATGTGGAGCATTTAAGAGGGTACTATCCATTCTCAATTTAGTTTTAACTGAAGTCACATATAACAGATATATAAACGTTGTTCCATTCTGAATGTCACACTGAGGAACTAAATGTATCATTTAAATAGGACCATCTGCCAAAGAGACCATTTCTATAGTTACTACAAATACAATTCCACTGAAAGACATTGCAAAGGAAAGCTTTAACATGAAAACCACTACCGTATAAACCATTGCCATCGTAACCTTGGAACTTGCTATGGAGACCGTTACAGGAAATCAATGGCCATGCCAGGAAAGCAATTCCAATCACAACCTCTGTCATAGTACAGTGTAGACATTCTAACTAAAAACAATGTCATGACAAAGGATGTTCAATCAAGTGGTAGTTCACCTTTAGGCTAGGTCTACACGAGGAGATTTGGGGAGATTAGTCGCCCCAGCGACAAATCGCCTCTTCTTTTGGGCGACTAATGTCCCCCAACCGCTTACCCATGTCTTGCGTGGCTAAAATGCCGGCACAAGACAGGGGGAAGCAGTTTGGGTAGATTAGTTACCCAAAAGAAGAGGCGATTAGTCGCTGGGGTGACTAATCTCGCTGAATCTCCTCGTGTAGACCTAGCCTAAAATTATGTTTTAGCATGATGCAGACAGTGATATTATTATTATGGTAACAGCTTGCAATTGTCCTTTTTTATATGCTGTGGTTTTTGTATTGTTTTATGTTCAGCATTTCTGGGAATTTCAGGGAATTCTGGGAATTTCAGCACCTGCCTGGTTACTAGGGTTAAAACCTATTGTAGCAACCAGGCAGTGGTGTGAATGAGAGACAGGAAGATGAATAGGAGAAGCCAAGTAACAAAAAGTAACAAGAAAGCTAACAGAGCAATAGTTATTTGGATTCTGTGGTCAGTGACCCCTGTTTGAATGATAGAAAGAGGCAGAAGAGAATTCAAAAACTATAAAAAATAAATAGAAATAAAATAAATAAATAGAAATTACACTGAAATTTGCTAAGAATAGGGCATTCTATAACCTACTATTCTTTTAAGTCTACTAGAAAGTCATGTAAACATTAAAAAACCCAACAGGTTGGTTTTGATTCCAATAAGGATTACTTATATTTTAGTTTGGCTTGAGTACAAGGCACTGTTTTATTACTACAGAGAAATAAAAAATATTAAAATGGAGTCTATAGGAGAATGCTTTTCCAATGTGGAGCTTTATGGATATTGGGTTTCCAGATAATGGATCCCATTCCCATACTGGATTGCTTATTCACACAAAATGAACAATTTTTTGGCCCATCTTGCTGATGACGTTAACTTATTTACTGTGCATCTGAATCAGAGTCTTCCGTAACATTGCACAATAAACCATAATGGAGATAATTGCTAATGGGCCTGAGCACAAACCCTGATTAATTTATTAATTAAGGTCACAGATATCTACGTGCCCATTAAAATTCCACAGAAACTGTTCTGATTTGTTTTTCAAACTTGCTATTGCTGTTGGAAAACAATATCCAGTCCAATATCCAATCTAATGAGTTTAATGTGTTTTAGCTGTTTCCAAAACAAATGTTTCTGCAGGAGCAACAAGCCAAACCACTGCACAACTAAATGGGCATCAGTGAGGAAAAAGGGCATTTGAGGGTAATGTAACCTGATGCAAAACATGCTGTAGAAAGTAATAGGTAAAGCTCCTAAAACACATTGGTACTTGAGTATAATGGGTCTTTATAAAAATAATAAGAATAAAGTAAAACATGCATTTTACTGACTGTTGGTAGCTATCATCCCGTAACCAAGAGAGTGTGACAGGTGTCCTTCATTTGTTGGCGAGGAGGCTGTTTATGTTTATTATGGAGACCAAAGTCTATCATTTAAAACTGATACCATGGCAGGGGAAAGACTAAACAAATGGTTGTTAAAATATTTTCAGGGCTTAAGGACTTTTCTGTTACTAGTAGATCAGTTGGAGCTATGTAACTTTCATCATGCTTGTAAATACTAATGTTTCATAGCCCATCAACTCAGATAACTTTGCATTGATTTATCCATCATGTGCCAGAAGATTATGTTGCAAATGACACAGTCCTGTTGGTTACAGACTGGAAACTATGTCCAGGGGGTCAGTTTCTCTCACACTATCTTGTTAACAACACAGCTGAAACAGCAATTAAAGCAGGCTTAATGTTTATGATGATAGGCAATCCCATGAGATTTGTAGTATGTGGGTACATACAATTTATTCCTGCTTTTTATGCATCCCTAAAAAAGCCACTGTGGTTTTACTTGCAATAATAGTCTAATAGTCCAATCATATTTATGCAGCTGAAGTGCCTTTCCCATCCTCATCTGTAGCTCACAAGAGACATCTGTAAGACACAGAGACATGAACTCACCCCCATATCATTATAGCGATAATGACCCAGTTCTGAATTTCTTTTAATTTAAATGGAATGTAAAGGCAAAAAAATAAAATCTTTCTTTAATGAAAAATAAATCTATCTCCAATATACTTTAATTAAAACATGTCTACTGTTTTAATAACAAACCTGACTGCATGCAGTTAAATTTCCCTTCGTTTTACTTGCTCTGACAGCTGGGGACAGGAAACTTCAGATAGTTCCTAACTGCTCTGCAGGGAAACTTTCAAACAGCAAATGGGAGCCTCCCACCTTACTTCCCAGAACTTGAGCTCTTTGTTTGCCTGTAGAGATTTGTATCCACAGACCCAGTTGAGTCTGTACAGTACATTCTGATTATTAATTAGTCTTGCTGTATTGGCTTCTATAACAGATATTATTTGACTTGTGCTGTTTTGATAATTTATGACGATCCCTAAGCTTAACCTCCTTTTAATTCCTCTATACACTAAGGGGCAGATTTATTAAGTCCACCAAATGACTCCTAAATGGTTGTAGGAGGCCCCCCATATTCAAATAGATTTTTATTCGAATTATTCGAATCATTCAATTCGATCGAATTTTCAGAATTCACTGGTCGAAGTCACTTAATTTGCATATTCGAAATTCGAATCTTTTTGAAAATTCGATAGAATTTCGAATCATTCATGTGAATTTTATAAATCTGCCCCTACATGATAAATTTCGAAATTCAAATTTTTTAAAAACTCGAATCAAATTTGTTCCCTAGCTGAATTGCAATAAAATAAACTCAAATTTTGAATCTAAAAATTCTGATTTTCAATTGGACCCTTAATAAATCTGCCCCTTAGTGTATAGAGGAATTAAAAGGAAACTAAAGTCTAGAATAGAATAATGTTAGAAATGCTGTATTTTGTATACTAAATAAAACCAAAAGCTAGAATAATTATTTCTGTATCCTGAAAAGAAAGAGCATGTTTATTTTAAGCAATATTTCTCAACTGAAAAAACGTATTTATATGCAAGGAGAAATTTAACTGAGAATCAAAAATAATACCAAAATTCCTTACTGACATGCTCACTCTGGACCCCAATGAACCAAGATCCAATTGCAAGTCCTTAGTGACATTTTCAGGACCAATAATCAGAACCTCAGTTTGTTCTTCATTTAGACTTAAAATACAGTCCATCCAGGTTTTATTCGGGTTAAACATTCCAATACATTATTTAGAGCATTCTGATCATTCCGCTTAAAAGAAAAATAAAGCTATGTATCATCTGCTTAAAAATGAAACTTACAAATTGAAAATCCAAGGGGAAGCATGTATAAGGAAAATAAAAGTGGAGCAATGATAGATCCTTGATGAACCCCACAGGAAAGATCACAAATTGAGGATTGGGTGACATTTACTGCTACAAAAAATTTTGATAAATAGGATTTGAACCATCCTAGTGCTGACCCAGGCAACCCAACCCAATTCCTCAAAAATAACTAGCATTTACCTCCACATTACCTCCACTTGGGGCGCAATCTTCAACAATATTTAGCATTTTGCACCAAAATCCGCTGCACCTACCTCCACACAAGCAGAGGTAATGTTTTTGGGTACAGGTACAGCAGAGGTGAAGTGGAAAAGCAGATTCTCAGACTGTGTTTCTCCGAAGGCCGAGATCTGTATGTTGTGGCCAGGGCCACCATCAGGGGGTGCAGTGCTGCACTTTTCGAAGAGCCGGTCCCCCCTTACAAGCGCATTCCGATGTCCCAGCAGAACGTGGAAGTGCCGAACAGTCGAAGTCCTGGAGCGGAGGAAAGACCCGAAGTCAAGACGGAGCTGTCGCTGGAGTCCTGAAGCCACGAGCTCAATTCTACTGACGCCAATGCGTTTTTTTTTATTTTAATACTCTATAGGCCCCTGTCACCAATTTAAAAAAATATATATATATATGCGTTGGCACCAATGCTTTTTTTAAAAAAAAACTTTTATGGGGGCCCTGGCACCAATGTTTTTTTTAACTTATAAGGGAGCCCTGGCCATCAATATGTGTGGGCGGTTACCTTTTGTTAGTGTTGATGTCTGTGTGGTCTTTTAAATTTGATGTGGAGTGAGCAGGATCAGGGATGGGACTTGGGTGCTAGGGAAGGTTGTTGTTTTGTTGTGCGGGCCCTGTGATTTCTAATGGCGGCCCTGGTTGTGGCCCTAGTGTAATGGGCAGTATTCAACACAAGTTGAATTGTGCCCTCTGTATAATGTACTTCTCTTTATCTCAAAGCATGACACTGGGAGAAAAGTAGGGTTTGTTTATATAGAGCCCATTATCACAAATTAAACAAAAATGGTGTTTACAATAATTGAGCCGCATTGAACAATATCCATTTGCTGAACAGTGGATGTGGAATGGAATGGCACACACACATTATTTTGTCTACTGGGAGATAAATAAGGCCCCTACTGCCCTGTGTGTGTAGTAGATGAATGAAATCTGCCTGTTACTGCACACAGTAGTGTGCCTCATATAAGCAATGACATGCAGGTGTCATTCATTTTATAACATTTGAGAACACTGTGTATAACATTGCATTTATATTGGGAGAGTGTATGGCCACCTTCAGTGAATATTCAGAACCTGCTTTCAAAACACTTAAATATTAAACTACAGAACATGTAAACAAAGATATCATCCTTATTAAATATGTGGCTACAGTATGCATTTAGGGCATGTTTATTTGTTGTTCCTAGGCAACACAGGACAGCCAACTGAAGGCCCTCAGGTTAGTTATGGGCCTATGAACATAAGGTATATCAGGCCACCAGCATGATAAAGGTTGCACAAACTGTTTGAAAATATGAGATGCACGACAAATAAGGTTTCGGACAGGGAAAACAAACTATGTTTAATGCTTTTAAGCCCAACTGATTTGTTATTTCCCTTTCATGGCAGATTCCTGTGTGGAAATCTGAGACTCAAGGAGACCTGTTAGCACGGATCTAAAATAGACTTGTCAAGATGAGATGTGCAGGAAGCAGAACTATAGCTGCACTGACAGAAACAAATGGATTACGGAAACTTAGCCGTTATTAGTGCCGCGGCTTCAGTCATTTCCTCTTCTCTATCCATGCTCGGGCGGCAATATTGCTTTTGTGCCAAGATAAGAGCACCTGGATTACACTCAGTTAAAAGCAAAGAAAAATTATGATTGGTAAATTAACACTCAAATTCCTATTTTAGGCTGGAATAAGGCACCAGTCTAATAGGACTAGACTGGGCTGGTATGTATGGATAAATAGATTCAGAACTAGTGTGATGCAAAAAGAATACTGTATATCCCGGGCTTTATTGCAGTTCCTAACCTAGTCATTATAATGATATTATTTTTTATCTTGCCTTTCACCATTTTTTCCCTTCTTGGAGTCCAGGTGGACCCAGTTAATTAACATTTAGAAGATACTGATACATTTAGGGGAATATTTTAAAAAGGGCTTATAAAATGATTTATCAAAAGTTAACAAATTGCTTACTTCTGAAACTTATAAATTAAAACCATGCTCCATTACAAATTCCTATCTCCCATACATCATTAGTTCATCATGATAAAACATCCTAAATATGAACGCCAGTAGTCCACTGAACAGTTTAATGGCCAATATGCATAGATTTACCAAAGTATGTGGCATGTAAAGACCCCAAATGAAAATAGTTCCTGCCAACTCAGCTGCTGCAAACAGAGCCCCCTCCCTAACTGTAAAAAGAAAAAAAAGAAAAAGAAAAACATATATTTTTGGAAAATACACATTCTGACAAACCCAACAAAGGTAAAGACATCTTTGTACACCAAACTGCAAATCTTTCCTAAAATATAATGGCTTTTATGGCTTTATAATGGCTTTTTAATTGCCTAAAAATGTTGCAATTTGCCACATTTATCTCACACAATGTTTGATGTACAAAGGAACTTCTCCTTAAATATGAATGCCAGAGGTCTATTGAATCACTGCCCAATAGGCCTAGATTTACCAAAGTATGTGCAATGCATGGACCCAAATAGGTAGAGGTTGGGGCTCAAGAGAGGCCCAGTGGGGCTAATATATGTAACAGTATCTTGCTGTCAGTTATAATGTCAAGAAGGTGAAGCGAAAATACCACTGTGGAGGTCTGTGACCATATACACAGGAAAGGGAACTACCTATCTTTTTAGCAAAGCCAAATTAACTCTGTTTATTTACAAGTTAATATATGCCAGAAAGTGTTGTAAAGACAAAGCTCGAACACTCCCCACAGTGGTGCCCCCCATCCAGCATTTCTCCTCCTTTCCAGGGCCGGAACTAGGGGTAGGCACAAGAAGTACCTGATTAGGGCACTAGGCAGGTACATGACTTCCTCCTACCCCTAGTCCATCTCCGCTCGGGTGCTCTCCCCATGGGCGCTATCCCTCCCCTCTGATGCTCTGCCTCCTCTCCGATGCTCTCCCTCAAGTGCTCTCCCCCTGCCTCCCTCCTGCTGCTCTAGCCCTGCCTCCCTCCCCTCTGGTGCAAGCATGCTCACACTGTGATCGGGGGGGGGGGGGGGGGCCTGTGCGGGCACGATGTGGGAGCACAGTAGCCGGCCTCAAGCACATCGTTGTCTTGGTCCGGTGCTGCAACTTTCTGTGTGCTTCCTCCACCATGCTGCTGCCTCTGCACCAACCAAAAGAAAAAAAGCATCCACACTGTCGAGCAGCATGAGTTACATATTAGGCTGTAGAGGGTAACCTACTGAAAGCAAAGTACAGGGAGGCCCATCTGTAAAACATGTATAGACAACATTACACCCCCAACATTTTTGTGAAAATTTATTAGAAGGATTATTGTCACTATCACATATCCATTGACTACATGGTGATTGCACTAAGAAGTCCTGATATTTGAACATTTGTAAAAATATCTTCCTAGAGTCGAATTATTCTTGAGGGGACTTACCTGAAGTCATCTCTGGTGGCATCCATGATGCAGCTGGTCAACAGTAAGCAACATTTACATGACCTTCTTCTCCGTCCCATTTCACTCTTTGACTTCATCTAATAATATTCAATTTTTTTACCACCCTTAGGCATGGGGATCCAAATTATGGAAAAACCCTGGAAAATCTGGAAAACCACAGGTCAAGCATTCACAATAATTGATCCTATACCTGCATCTGTACCTATCCAGTGTTGAACAGGACAGGGACTGTCAGTTTCAAAACTTTCTGCCAGTTTTCAACATTCTGAAAACAGGGCAAAAACCAACTAATCATGCCCAAGACTCAATTCCAAGTAATTTATTGTGTTAAGTCCTTCAGTGAAAATACAATTTAGTCTGTAGCTGGAATGTGTTTTCAACAACATTCCTGGATTCTAGATTCAAGATGATACCATAACGCTACCCATGTACCTTGAAATTACTTGTTGCAGCTTATATTTGTATTGTGCTGCAAGATGAGAGTATTATGTTTGCAGGAAATTCAAATTATTATA
>CM044439.1:126306817-126318367 GCA_024363595.1 Xenopus borealis
TTTTTTGAAAGTACACATTCCCCCTAATCCAAAATGGGTAAACATGTCTTTCTGCTCTGAAGTACTTTGTAGCATTCTATGAGATAATGCCAGTTATTATATAGCTGTGCACCCAACTAATGCTGTAAATCACATTATTATTCTACACCAGCTCAGGCCTGGCATAACCCATTGATGTCAATAGGACAAACTGACTCAGAAAATATGTCTGGCCAACATTCTTTTTACACAGCTTCTCTTGGATTTATAACCTATTTTTAAACCATTTTACATCTTGCTACACTGCATATATGTGCCTTTTTTACTGTGTGTACCTTGTTAGATTCCATGGGTTCTAGGGATAAAACTCTTTGCCATAATTGAAGAAGACTAATAGAGTACCATGAAACTGCAGACCATTGATACACTGCAGTTGGTACCCCTGCAATTAGCAGGGTAATATACCACAGAATAATGTAGTGCTCTATAAAAATATAACGCATAAACAGCTCATATGTAAAACCCTACTTCATCTAAATAAACCAATTCATAAATAAAAATATACTTTTTAGTAGTGTATTCCATTGGGTGATCAAATATAGAAAACTGCCATTAGAATACAGGAATCAAGAAAATTGCCATAAGAATTAAGGGCCATCCCCTGGGATCCTACCTGTCATGTATGGTAAACCCAAACCCCAGGGGAGTGACTGTATTCCTGTGTAGGTGTGCTTTTCTGCTTATAACAATTATCTTTGGCTTTAGGCCTGGCCCTCAGATGCTCAGATACTGCCAGGGCTTACCACACGAGAATCCAGCAACTCCCACCAGATCAGGCAAGGGCACCAAAAAGTTTACACTTGGAAGGGAAAGGGCTGGATGTAGCCAGACAGGCCAGGTCAGAAACAGATAACAGAATCTTTAGACAAACTCTAGGTTAGGAACAAGCCAGGGTCAGAAGCAGGAAGTCACACGGGGACAGGAACAGGTAGCAGGAATCAAAGGAACACCACTTGCAGGGAACAGAGCACCTAGGACTAAGCAAGTTTGACCAATAACAGGCATTGATTCAGAGCAGGGGGTTATATACCAAGACTAAAGTCTAAAACTGAGCACCTGTGGCCAGATTAATAACCGCTGAACATGCCTTTCAGGGAACACAAGGATAAACACAACAGTGAACCAAGATCTTATCTGTCTGCCCACATAGAGCAGAGGTAATGCAGACAGCATTAAACCACCAGATTACTGGTTCAACTCCAGGCAGGATGTTACATTGCCCCCCTCAAAGGGGAGCCACTGGACCCCTTAGTTGGTAGCATGGAGTGCCTTAACAAAGAATGTGAAATGTTAAAAGATGCTGGCAGCTCTAAACAAGTTTAGGGGTTACTGATTTCATCAATGGAATGGAAAGACATTTTAGCAGAAAAAAGGCATCAAGAAAATCCCCAGCAGCCCATGAATCAATATAAGCCTTAACAGAAACAGGTGTATTATTCTGGGACACAGTGACAGGGAAAACAAATCTTAGAACAAGTTACAGAGAGCACAAATACAGCCTGAATAAATCTCATTCAAGCTCAGGAGTTTTCCAAACTTCACTGGGGAGGTACAAACAAAATAGACTTTAGCACCGCAAAGACCATAAGAACATCTGCAGAATTGTAATACACATAGCTTAGTGGTCCCAATCTGCATGGTCTCCTCAGGGAGTTTGAGCAGCAGAAAAATATTCAGAGGTAATAAGACCTTGCTGGCAGGAGCATAACCAAGTTGCAAGATAGTTTCCTCATGCTTTTCCCTTAATATGTGATTTACCTATATAGCTAGGTACATGAAGGCTTCAAGGTTGGTGGGTGGAGGATAGTTAACTAGACTGTCTCTAATAGCATCAGAGAGCTCCAACCGGAATTGACTGCACAAAACTGTATCATGCCACTGGATATCAACAGTCTAGCTCCTGAACTCAGTACAATATTCCTCTGCACAATTCCTACCCTGCTGCAGGTTGTGGATAGCAGAATCTGCTGAAGCATGGTGATCAAGGTCATCATAGAGTATTGCCATGGCTTTAAAAAATGCTTCTAAAGAGACTCTTGTAGAGTCAGAAGCTTGTAGATTTAAAGCCAAATTGTGGTGATCAGCTTGTAGAAGAATTATCACAAATTTAATTGTAGACTCCTCTAAAAGAAAAGAACATGGTAATAAACTAATATAAAGCTTACAGGTTTCTTGGAATGCAAAAAACTGTTTACAAAGTCCAGAAATCAGGAAAGGAAACCTTGGGTTCTGGCTCATGAATTGCAGGCACTTGTTGCATGGCATCCAGACGGGCAGTTAAGAGTTGCATGAACTGGACAATCTGGTCCTGCTTGCCCTCTTCAATCTACAAATGTTGCAGGAGATCAGAAAACAATTGCTTGGCTGGAACAGTATGCTGTGTGGCTCCTTCGGCATCCATGGCCTGCTATAATGTCATGTATGGCAAACTCAAACCCCAGGGAAGTGATTCCTGGATTCCTGTCTAGGCCTAATGCCTATAACAATCACTTTTTCCCATTGCAGTTGGAGCTGCATTATTTCTGGTCAGGTGATCTAGCACACAGGTAGCACACAGGCCATCACAAAATGGTGGCTCAAAGTAAAAGGGGAATATACAGTATACTGCTATCTATAGTCCAGTTTTAGTAAGATTCTTCAATAGGCCACTTTAATCTGTTGGTAAAGTATTCATTATGGGGTACAATTTGCTTTCAATTGTAGGCAGTTATTATTGTCCTTAATTTATTTAGTGTCAACTTATTCTGCAGTGCTTTACATAGATTATACATCATTTATATCAGATCATGTTCCAAGGGGAGCTTACAGTCTAAGGGCCATATCACATTCACATAACACACTAGTTAGTTTAAACAGAAGCTGATTAGCTGTCTGTATGTTTTATGACTATGGGAGGCCCACAGACTTTTCGTCTGTGGTTGTGATCGGGGGAGGCCAGAGGGGAGTGCCTTTAGCCTCGGATGAGGATCGGGTCTGGGTCACAGGGGCCCACTGGGTTTTTTCCCAGAGTCCCTGGAAGGTAGGGACTCAGGTAGGGTATACAAGCTCTTTGAATATAGTGCTTTGGTTGAACCTAGTACCTATTTTCAATAATCAATAATTGTTGATGCATTATATTGAATTATTTTATGGTACAGCAAGGGGGATGGGTTGAAGGGGGGCTGACAGATACTTGTGGCTAAGTCACCCATGTAAAATAAGCAGTTGCAAAGGCATGACAACTATGCATAAATGTTACCAAATACTTTTTCACATTGGATCCACAAGTATTATGGTGTATTTTCCTTTTAGAAAAACAAACCCTCCAGTAAGTTTGTATACAGTAACAGGAGACATGCCTAAAGAGAATTCAGAGGAAGCAGAATGCATAAACAAAGAAGAATGGGAACAGAATCAGATGACCAGCACATCTGAGGGCATGGGGAACTAGTATGAGCAGAGGTTATCATTTCAATATATTCAGTACAGTTTTTCTACATTTATTATAGTATTCATTGATTTGTTTATTTCCAAAACCAGTTATTTCTGTCTGGTGGATTTGAAAACATTTTTCTATTATGGTTCCAAAGATAGAGCCTTCAGTTCCCAGCTACCTGAAGAAATCAGACATTTTCATTTTCTGATTTTTCTGAGAGTAGCTCTTTAAATGAACAAACTGATCGGTCATTCTTGTGGGTTACAGAAACTGACAAGAGCTTGTGTTTGTAAGTCATTGTTACATGTAGCTGGGCTACTGGCTTCAGCTGATCTTTAATGTGGTTGTACTGGTGCCTTGGGTAATACTCTTGAGCTAGCAATGGTGCAATTTATGATGTGCAATCTTTGCAATTGGTCTAGTAAGCCAGAAGAACCAATCAGCAGACAACATTTACTAGCCAGGTGTGTAAAACACTGCGTGTGATCATGTTAAAACACTACTAACCTAAAATGGTACTGTGTGTCCCCACGCAACAGCTAGAGGATGATTAGAATAACATAAAATGTCCATCAATGGCAGAACAGAAGCCCTGACTTTTTCTACATTTTGCTTTAGATGTACTTGTAGCAAATAAATAAATTCGAAAAAAAAAAATCAAAAATTCTTAAAAGCTACATTTTAGCAAGGATGGTTGATTGTATAAAACTTTTTTTCATAACATTCTCACTGTTGTTGTTCTAGCATAATTTCTGCATTACTTTTAGTTCCTTTAACATTGTAACACAGAGTGTTTGCTTTCCCTTGCACGCCATCTTGTGCCCTGTTCTGGTACTGTCATGCAAACTGTCCCTCACATTTGTTGTGAACCTTTGCTTCCACATGTACTACAAGAAAAAGTAGGCTTTCTGGGATGTTCCATATATTGAGGTGTATTTTGATCATTTGTTTTACCATATGATAATTACACAGAGCTTTTCTGTGCACTTTTCCAATTTATCACCCTGAGATTAACTTTTTTCTATCTTACATTCCCTTTAATAAAGGCAATGGAAGATTTCAGCTATAACTATAGGTTGACCATATGCAGCATTCACTTTCGATTGCCCTTTCCCCAACAGAAAAGCTGCAGCACACCAATTTAATTTCCTTACCTAGTCAGTCAGACACTATTCAGGGACAACAAGCACCCAAGCACTGACACAATTTAAATATTGAAAACTTAATAAAATTAACCACATATGCTGCAATGCAATTGCCCAACTAATTACTTACTGCAGAATTTAAATTATATCAGTTTGTTTGACATTTTTTATAAAAGCACATGGTAGATCTATGGAAACACAGGAAAAAGTAATGTTCCATTCCATAGAATATTCTTCTATTGTGTTACAACGGGATCCCTGTGAAATTAATCATACTGTGTGTGAATGTGATCTAGGGACTTTAGATTGTAAACTCCACTGGGACAGGGACTAATTAAGGGGTAAGTCACCTAATTATCCCCCACCCAGTCCCTGTGTCTATGATTTTGATTGTAGGTGGAAGTTGGCAGTTTTTAAAATGGGACTATATTCAGCAGGATAGCTGTACATTTTCTTGTTTATGTCTACTGTCATCTTACTGCTAGAGAATTTAGCCTACCATTGGTTGTGAACACTATTTAGCTCCTAAAACCCATTAAAATAAAGCAAAATTACAGAGAGGTTGCATTACACTGTAAACCTAAGGGTGGATGGGGAACTGACCTCAGCGGACAGACAAAGACTGTAAAGGATTCCTTTCAGTCTGTGGAATCAGGTATGCTTGTATGTAAAAATCTATCCTCCCTTTATAATAAGTAAAATAAAATATTTATGTTCACAGAATATTTAACATAAATAACTTAAAAATTAGGTGCATGTTAATTTAACCTTATCACACCATTTCATTAACTACTCTATGGGCTCTTCAATACACTTAGCATCCACTTTCCACTTAAAGGGTATGTAAAGGCAGAGAAAAATAAAATCCAATGTTTTACTTTCTTTAATGAAAAGGAAATCTATCTACAATATGATTTAAAAATGTGTACCGTTTTTATAATAAACCTGACTGTATGCAGTGAAATCCCACCTTCGTTTTACTTGCTCTGACAGCTGCAGATAGGAAACTTCAGATGCTCGCTAAGTGCTCTTCAGGGAAACAATCAGACTTTCAAACGGCAGGGGGGATCCCACACCTTACTTCCCTTACCTCCAGCACCTTTGTTTGTTTCCCTGTAAAGCAGCCGGTGACTGTGAAGAGATTTGTATCTGCAGACCCAGTGCAGTCTGCATATTCTGATTATTAATAAGTCTTGCTGTATTGCATCTACGGCAGATATGATTTGACTTGCTATTTGACTCGTTTTGATAATTTATGACAATCCCTAAGCTTAACCTCCCAACTAAAGCCCAGGCCACACTGAGCATGTGCATGGTCTTGGTCTTGCAAAGATGTTTAACAATGTTACAAGATGACAGCCCCTTGAACCTGAAGTCAACTTTGAAAATATAAATCATTTGTTTAATTAGGTTTCTGGTTCAGTAAGTTCATGTTCCTGTTTAGTATTCAAAATACAGCATTTATATATCAGACTTTAGTTTCCTTTTAATGCATAGAACAATAGAGAGCTTGAGACAATGTGTAATATGTCACCTATATGTTAGACAAGGGGCTAATGTATTCATTTTCAAGATTGAGTAACTCAGCTTTTTTTCCCAGAATAGTGTTTGTGTGTGTGTGTGTGGTGGGGGGGTTCATGATTGCTAGAATTGTTAAGATATATATTGAATATATAAGATCATTTGGATAATCATTATTATCATCCTGTATTTATATAACACCAACATATTCTGCTTTACAAAGATTATCCGTCATTCTCTACCCCAGGAGCTTACAATTTAGGGCAGAGACACATTCTCAGATTCGGGGAGATTTAGTCACCTGGCAACTAATCGCCTCTTCTTCGGGCGACTGATCTCCCTGAACTGCCTTTCCACTGGCTAGAATATAAATCATCGGCGGAATGGCACTCGGAATGCTTCTTTTTCTCAAATTGCCTGAAGTTTCCTTGTAAGGCAACTTAAAGTGATACAGACACTAAAAAACTACTTTTTAAAATATGAATTTAAATTAAAGGGCAGATTTACTAAGGGTCGAATTCGAGGGTTAAAAAACCATCAAATTCGACCATCGAATTTAAAGGGGAGTAAAATCCTTTGAATTCAAATATCGAATTTGAAGGATTTTACCGGATTTGAAGGAATTGAAGGATTTGATTCGATCGAATTATTCGAATAATTCAAATAAAATTCTATTCGAATATTCCCTATAAATTTTTATTCGACTGCCTAGTTCACCAGATTCGACCTACAGAATTGGTTTTAACTATTTTTGATCGAATAAAAATAATTAGATCGATAAAATCATTCCAATCAAACGATTCGAGCGATTTTAACCAATCAATCAAATTTTTTTATTTGATCAAAAATAGTTAAAACCAATTCGGTAGGTTGAATCTGGTGACCTAGGCAGTCAAATAAAAATTTAAAGGGCAAGTGAATATTCGAATAGAATTTTTTTTTAATTATTCGAATAATTCGATTCGATCAAATTTTCAAAATTCGATGGTCGAAGTGGTCTTAAAAAATATTTTAAAATTCTAACCTTTTTGAAATTTCGATCGAATTTCAAATTATTCATGTGAATGATGTAAAAGCAGTGTGCAAATACTTTATGGTAAAGTTATAAGTAGCTTTCAAAGGCGATATTATGTTATATGTTGAAAAAGTCCATATCACATTCACACAGACTAAGGTTTATTTTATCAGAGACAATTATTTTGTCAGGGACAATTAACCTTCCTTTGTTTATTTTTGGAATATGGGAGGAAGCCCATTTGGACAATGGGAAAACTTACAAACTCCTTGCAGATAGTGCCTTGCCTGGAGCTGAATTTCAATATTCTCAGTTTAAAAAGTTTAACAAACTCAGGTTTGAAAAACACAAACTGAAATATTTTTGCTTTTTTCCCTTGATTTTCTTGAATCTCTGAAAACTTTAGAATTTTAATAGATTTCAGTAACAATGTTGGATTATTTAGGATAATTGGAATAATGATCCCTTCCACAGTTCCACTAGATATTCAGATTTTGCTGGCCACTCCATTATTTATAGCATTCCATAATGTTTAACTTCACAAAACTTTCAGCTTCACCAAATAATCTGTTTACTTCAACTTTGCTAAAAATGTCACTAATCATTCAATTAAACAATTTAATTTACTTGTGTATTCAGTTTCACTAAAAATCCAATTGAATGTTCATAGTACCTGTTCCATTCCAGTTAAGTTATTCATTTTAAATTCTGCTGTTAGCTAAAGATTTCATTCAATATTTAAATAACAATAATGCTAATAATATAATAATTAAAATGAAAATTACTTAATGCAGTCCATGCAGCCAATTATATTAGTAGAACCACTCTCCCACTTGAGTGCACTAAAGCCTGCAGAAATATAAAGTCCCAGAGCAGGAGAAGGCTAACACCTTTCAGTCAGTTCACAAACTTACTGATCAGTCGATCAGTCTATTGGACAGGTTAGAATTTTCTATTAGCTGCCTATAATATCTCTGCATGTTTTGCCAATATCAATGGGAGACTGTCACCAGCTTTTGTCGGACATAATTTTTGTACAATTGCTTACAGGGGCAGAATATCGTCTGATCTATTCTTTTACTACTTTATTTGATCTGAATGGTTAGTGGCAGGTCGGGAGATTACACCGCACAATCATTCGTCTGACATCGAAGGTATAGCTTAGGGCCCTTACACACAGGCGTTTTTACCTGCGCTCCCCTGCGTTCCGTTTTGCTGCGTTCAGATGCAGGGGAGCGCAGATATAGACGCACTCAATTATTTTCAATGGGGCTGTACTCACACGAACGCATGTAGGCGCCAAACGCAGGAAAAATGCAGCATGTTGCGTCTGAACCTGCGTTCGGCGCTTACACGCGTCTCGTGGGTACAACCTCATTGAAAAGAATGAGGTGCGTCTAGACCTGCGCTCCCCTGCGGCTGAACGCAGCCAAACGCAACGCAGGGGAGCGCAGGTCCAAAACACTCGTGTGTACGGGCCCGGCACCTATTGGGGTAAAATGATACCCCCAACCAAAAGTGCGGGCTTTTTTTTTAAAAAAAACAGTGAATCCCCCAACCGGAATGCGGGCTCTATCAGCCCGCATTTTTGGTTGGGGGTATCATTTTACCCCAATAGGTGCCCTTTAACATCTATTGCCATCTTATTCCACATAGTCAAGGAGCAGAGCAGGGGAATGAATAGCACCTGAGGCATGATCACCATAGGGTACCGATGTGTGAAAGGGCCTGAAACTTTTTAAGCGTATTCAAGTAAAGGTATAATGAAGATAACAACACTTCCACTAAACAGTATGTACATGTTTGCAGTGGGTCAGGGGTGGGTAGCGGGCCTGACTTGTCACTAGCCAACTCCTCTGATCTTCCTTGGCTTGTCTTAACCCCATTTCTGAAACAGACCACCAAACCACTCCAGTGACAATAGAGAGGGACAAGGTGAGTAGAGGCATATAGAGTCATCATTGTGTGATGGGTAGGGTTGCCACCTGGCTGGTATTTTTGATGGTTGATCCCAATGTTATGAATAGGAAAAAAAGATAAGTAAATAGGAAGCCTGGTATTTTTTTCCTAAAAAGGTGGCAACCCTAGTTATGGGTCTGTCCCTAATTGGGTATGACTGATCTTTAATTTTGTCCAAGGCCACCATCGGGGGGCACACGGGGTATTGCTGTACCGGGCTCAAAGTGGGCCTGGCTGTGCTGCACTTTTCAAAAAAGCTGGGCCCCCCTTGGTAGCACCAAAGCCGTGCCACCTCTCCTCTACTGAAGTCCCAAATTGCCAAACAGCTGAAGTCCCAAAGCCGTGAAAACAGCCGAAGTTGAGGTCCAGAAGTGTGGGGGTGGTCTGGCGCCAATGTTTTTTTGAACTTGTAGGGGGGCCCTGATCACCATTTAAAAAAAAAACTTTTATGGGTGGCCCTGACCATCAATTACTTTTTACACGTGTGTGTGTAGGGTTACCTTTTTAGCCTGATGTCTTTGTGGTCTTTTAACTGTGGTGTGGAGTAGGTGGGATGTGGGAAGGGTTGCCACCTGGCCGGTATTTTTGATGGTTGACCCCAATGTTATTAATAGGAAAAAAGATAAATATATAGGAAGGCCGGTATTTTTTTTCAAGAAAAGGTGGCAACCCTAGATGTGGGTGGTGCTTGAGGTCCTATTATTTCTAATGGCGGCCTTGGGCTTGGCACAAGGTAGCATGTATCTGCTGTTTCATTGCAGCGAGAACTCCTATATCTACCCCACCTAGGGTTGCCACCTTTTCTTTAAAAAAATACCGGCCTTCCTATATATTTTTCTTTTTTTCCTATTAATAACATTGCTCACAGCACACTCTTTTCTTTTGGTCTGCTTAGAACACCCATTCATCCTAAGGTGGCACATATGAGTCTGACTAAAGCCAGAAGAAACGTTCGTACCCCTGGTTGTTTGAAGATGAGGCTTTAAATACATGCATTTTCACAAATACTTTATAAATTGCCTGACACTGAGTGAGACACAAAAACAAAATGCTAAATGTTTATTTATTAGTGAAATCTCCATATTTTGCTGAGACAGATCGTGTTCTTTTTATCGTTTTCATAGTTTTTTCTTTAAATATTTTTCTATTCATTTTCAGCGCACAATAAATAAACCAGCCCTCAAACTTCCCAGCTCCCTCACCACTTCGGGCACGCCCACAGCCCCGTATGCGGAAGCAGAGGCGCCCGGCTGGCAAGTTCATTGTAACCCCGCCCATTTTCCTAGCCCTTCCGCTCTCTGAGTGCTGACGAATCAGTACTGAGATTTCCTGGACGGTGGCTGAGGAGGGCCATTCAGTGTGAGACGTGTCTCTGCTGTCCAATCTATCGCACACTGGCCATGGCTCCGAAAACTATTAACAAGCAGCAGTCCGAAGAAGATCTGCTCTTGCAGGATTTCAGCCGCAACCTGTCGGCCAAATCGTCAGCGCTTTTTTATGGCAATGCTTTCATCGTGTCTGCGATTCCCATTTGTAAGTATCCCAGGAACGAAGAGGCCCTGCCCCGGGGTGCTTCTTCTTCCTATCCCTGCATTGAATCATGTTTTCTTTCTGTTGCTGTCCAGCTCTTGTTAAAGGTTTTGTTCACCTTTGAGTTAATTTTTAGTATAATGTAGAGAGTGATATTCTGAGACAATTTGCAATTGGTTTTCATTTTTTTGTAATTATTTGTGGTTTTAGACTTATTTAGCTTTTTGTTCAGCAGCTCTCCAGTTTGCCATTTCAGCCATCTGGTTGCTAGGGTCCAGAATACCCTAGCAACCATGCACTGATTTGAATAAGAGACTGGAATGTGAGTAGGAGAGGGCATTACTGGAAAGAGGAGAAATAAAAAGTAGCAATAACAATACGTTTGTAGCCTTGCAGAGTAATTGCTTTTTTAGGCTGAAAGTCGGCCACATCTCGATCGATCAGGTTAAAAAACAGACGCTTCTGTGTGTGTATGATTTTGTGCCATCCGACCGCCCGTTTTGGATGCATTGTGATCCAGTTGTTGTGCCTCATGGCCTACCATCGGATCAGCCACTTCAATGTGGGCATATCAGGGAGAGATCTCTGCATCTATTGCCACCTTAAGTCTACTAGAAAGTCAATAAAACTGTAGCTTGTACTTGATCTCAGTAGGCTGGTTTTGCCTCCAATAAGGATTAATTATATCTTAGTTTGGATCAAGTTCAAGCTACAGTTTTATTATTACAGAGAAAAAGAAAATCCTTTTTAATAATTTGGATTATTTCATTATAATGGAGTTTATGCGAAATGGCCATTCCCTAATTCGGAGCTTTCTGGGTAACGGGTCTCAGGATAAGGGATCCAATATCTGTACAATTACACACTAAAAGTTTAGTTAACCACCCCTTCAACACGCCACATTCTCTACTACACACACACACACA
>CM044439.1:126355642-126369367 GCA_024363595.1 Xenopus borealis
AGCTGTTTTATGCAATATCTGTTTGTAGAGACCGACATTGTTCGGGGGTATAGTTTTCCTTTAAGTTAAAACTTTAGAGTTTTATACATAGTTATCATATCACCCCTGATTTTACCAGTCAGACTTCTTGCATTTGAAAACATACAATGAATACTAGAGTGAGAATTTTGTAAATACAATGCGTGGTCCTCTCTGTCCTTAACTTTACCCCCAACCAAATCTCCTTCCCCATTTTCCCTTCCTTTGCCCACTACCTCATCTAACCTGTCTTCCACAGAATCCTTTAATACACTCTCCCCCCCGACACCACACCTAGTTTAAAATCTCCTCCAACTCTCTAGCCATCTTCATCATTGAGGTGCAGCCTATTCCTGGCAAAGTGCCTGTAGCCAATTGAGAAATCAGCCCAGTTCTCCAAAAACCCTCCTCCCTGCACCAATCTCTCAGCCACACATTAATCTCCCTAAGCTCGCGCTGCCTTCTTTGTGTTACCCGTGGCACAGATAATATCTCTGAGAAAATTACCTTGGAAGACCTTGCCTTCACCTTAACACCTAGTTTTTAAAAATCATTCTTGAGGACTATCTCCCCTCCTCTAACTTTTTCATTGGTAACTTTGTGTACCAATTCTGCAGGGTCTTCCTCAGTCCCATCCAATATTCTGTCCACTTGTTCTACCACATGCCAAACCCTAGTACCAGGCAAGCAACAGCATGTTCAACATGTAGGGGCCTTATGGCATATTACCCTACCCAACTTTTTAATAATTGAATCTCCTATAACTAGAACCTGCCTTTCCTTCCTTGAACTCCCCCCACCACCCATATTACAGCCACTGTTTCCCATGGTGCTCTGAGAGTCAGCCTGCTCCATACATGCTAGTTCAGAGCTGTCCTCCCCAGCATCTTCAGCCAAAATGGTGAATCTGTTGCTTTGGACCAGTTGTGGACCTGCCCCCCTATCCTGCTGTCCTATACTTCCCTTCTAGACTGTCACTAACCTGTCTCCCTCACTAGCCTCTATTGCCCCTTCTCCACCCCCACTACACTGGCCCCTGTCAGTGGTAAAAGAGTGCTTGATTGTTTTACCCAGTGGTGCAATTATAGAGGCAGCAGACCCCTGGCAAACCCCCTGCCAAGGGCAGACTACATTACCTGCTGCACATAAATCCCCCATATTTTGCGTCTTCAAATTTGCAGGGGCAGTTTGGGAACTGGGTTGCTGTGCACCCAAGGCCCCTCCAAACATTTTTTGTGGATGGGTCCAGAGACTGCTAGTTAAGCCACTGGTTTACCTGTGCCAATCAGGGGAGTTGCTACCATGAGGCAAGGCAAGAATTTTTATGGCATAAAGTGGCATAAAGCTTTTTGTGGATACTTTAAGAACCAAAATTCTGGTTATTTAAGCAGAAATGCTGCTCTTCTAGTACAGAGAGTACAGATGGCCTAGCAATGCAGCCACCCCTTAACCCACTCTGAGTGTGGGTGAGATGGGGGTGACATCAGCCTATAATCACCCCAGGTGCCAGTTCCCACACATATTTTTGGAGACAGGAAAAAAGCTATACTGCCATTATTTATGTCTGAACCTCTAACTGTCCTAATGGTAGAGCATCACATCTGAAAGTCACACATCCTCAAGTGCCACACATTTGTCATACTTTTAAACCAATCCTCCTGCTCTCATGCTGGGAGGTCGAAAACACACAGTTTACAGGCCCCTGTGAGACGCCAGGATTATTGTTGAGACAAGGAGCTGTAAACATCACAACACAACTCTCTGAGAAGAAGAAAATGGCAAAGCCCCATGTAAAATTAATGGTAGATGTTATTATTAAAAAGCAAATACATTTCTTGTGACATGTGTATCCCTATAAGCAAAATATATTTACCTTGAGTGATGCCCTTGTACTCTCAGGAACACCATTTTCATATTTCCCAGTGATTATTCCACAAGCAAGAGGAGACCAAGTCATTGCACCTACCCCTAAGAGAGAAGCATTGTAGGCCAAATTAACATCGAGTGTCCAGCCATTATAAAACAATAGTTTTCTTTATATTATATATATATATATAGTAGTAGTCCAAAGAAAGCACTCACGGCATAGTTCAAAGGTTATGTAACAAAGTGTATTTATTCACACATGGTGGATCAACGCATTTCGGCCCAAATCCTGACGACAGCTCCATGTGGGCCGAAACGCGTTGATACACCATGTGTGAATAAATACACTTTGTTACACAACCTTTGGACTATGCCATGAGTGTTTCTTTGGACTACTAATGATGATTGTAGTTAGCACCAGGCAAGAAATTTTTTGAATGGGGAGTGCCATTATTGCTACACACACATATACACACATAATATATATATATATATATGAGGCACCTGTGTTCAATATAACACTAGTATTATTTGCTCAGAACCAGGATTATCTAATGCACCTGTTCTAGTAACCTATGGCAATACCTGTTTTAGATTCACTGGGTACAAATCAGTGGTATGTGTGGGGGCAACATGCAAAGAGAACCATAGGAAAAACACCTCCCTGACACAGGTATTCATTGTAGGGCTGTGCTCCTTAATGAACCCATATGATTGTGTACCTTTGCAAGAAAGATTGTAGGGCTCTGTTATGAATGCAATGGCTAGTTGAATCCTTATAGCCTCAGCTCTTCTGTGTGTGTGCTACTTTTTATATTCATACTGCTTTTAACATAGCTCTTAAGTTTAAAGGAGTTGTTCACCCTTAAATTTACTTTTTGTATGAGGCAGAGAGGGATATTCTGAGACAGTTTGCAATCGGTTTTTATTTTTTTATTTGTGTTTCTTGAGTTATTTAGCTTTTTATTCAGCAGCTTGCAATTTCAGCAGTCTGGTGACTAGGGCCCAAATTACCCTAACAACCATGCACTGAATAAGAGACTGGAATAAGAATAGGAGAGATACTGAATAGAAAGATGAGTAAAAAAAAAGTAGCAAGAACAGTACATGTGCAGCCTTACAGAGCATTTGTTTTAGATGTTGTCAGTGACCCCTATTTGAAAGCTGAAAAGAGTCACAAGAAGAAGGCAAATAAATAAAAAAAACTATAAAAAAAGAAAAAATTAAGACCAATTGAAAAGGTACTCCAAATTAGCCATTATATAACATACTAAAAGTTAACTTAAAGATGAACCATCACTTTACATAAAAGCAACCTGACATTTTCATCCAACAGGGGTCCTTCCGGAAAGGTGCTAGGTAAGATCAGTGAGGTGTATTTACTGTGACCACTGCACTGGCATTATAAAGGACATGCCCCTTTTATTATAGAAATATATCATATACGTAAACTAGATAGGTCTGTGACTGTATGCCTCCTCTCTATATGGAATGTTGTAGTTTAGCAGCTGGGTTATATCAGTACACCCACACGAAGCTCACTGAGCGATCCATATAACTCATTCCTTTCTTGTAAAGGAATCGATCAGCAAACTAGGCATACAACATAGGCCCTGGTATTTACTCTACAAAATTGTATTGATCTGCCAATTAGAGTGAGTCAGTTTGTTGCTTTTGATCATTAAGGTTATACACAAATAGATCGAAAGAGAACTTAGTTGCATCAATAAGCAATAGCATGATAGCATGTAATCCTATCTTATTCTTGCTTTTATATACTTATGGCTAAGCCTCTGATATTGTGGGATCAACTGGTCACGTCAACCAAGCAGCAATATATGAAAGTCTTATTTGTAAGAAGAGCATACTGAATTGGATGTGGGGAGCGCTGCTTACTACAGCAATTGGGGAATATTCCAAAAATAGTTGTGTGCCATAGAAGCAATAGACACACAGTTAATTTTGGGTTGTAACTGAACAACAGAGGCCGTAGGTTGGACAGCTGTGTTCTATACATAATAGGGCTGCTTTGTGCAGGTCCGGCTAAAACCAAGGACAGCTCTGCAATGAAGCTTTTCTCTAAAAAGAAAGAATTGATCAATTTCACAAATATATCCACGCAGCCCATTACCACCATTTTTAGTCCATTTTGCTGGTGAACACTTGTCTAAAAAAATATGGAAGTAATCAGCAGGTAGATTTTACTGGTCGCCTGTTTTAAATGAAACGTTTGTTTGGTTGCAACCTTTCTGACTTGTACTACATTAACATAAAACCCCACAGTAACTAATAGCAGCCATAAATAATCGACATTAGTGTAACTTACAAATACTAGGAGCAGGCATTACCTATTTTATGGTAGAGCTCTGGCAGCTGCACCTCCACTTTCTCTCTTTGGAAAAGGTGATATTCTGCTTGTTCACAAACTGGGGGTATCATGTTGAACTGCCTGGCTACAGAATAGGCTTCCTGCAGACAAATACATTCCATTTAATGTGTATGCACCAGAATTAATCACATGCAAATCATTAATCATACAGGTATGGGACCTGTTATCCAGAATGATCAGGACCTGGAATTTTCTGGATAAGGGATTTGGCTCTACACACATTAAGGGGCACATTTACTAAGGGTCAAATTTTGAATTTAATTTTGGGCTTATTCGACTATCGAATAGCCCAAAGTTCGATTCGAATTGTTCAAAATGTTGAAATTCGAATTCAATTGTCGAAGTATTGGCCCTTAAAAAAAATTAGATATAACAATTTGGCAGATTAAACCTACCGAATTTCTATAGGATTCTGCAAAGTTTTTTTGACTGAATAAAAAAAATTTGTTTGATTGCTTAAAATTGTGTGCTTATATCCTTTCAGTACATGAAGAAAAAGTTACTTTAACACATTTCCCTGATTTTACATTTTCCCGGATTTTACATAATTTTTTCCTGGTCCCCTGAAAAATGTAAAATGGGGGTTCTACTGTACTTTTGGGCTAATTAGTGAGAAAGCATGAGCCCAGAGCTCAGTGCAGGGCCGGAACTAGGGGTAGGTAGAGTAGGCACATGCCTAGGGTGCAAAGCTTGGGGGGGCGCTAGGCACATACCTTTCACTTCTACCTACCCCTAGTCCGCCTCAGTTCTGCTCCTCTGCTTCTGCCCACTTGTGTGAGTGCGCATATGCACACACATGAGGGGAAGGTGGAGAGTGTGCAGGAAGGGGTTGATGCGGCCGGTCAGCATGCATGCGTGCGCACTTCCTGCGTGCAGTGGATGGGGCGCCATGGCTGGCCGTGTTGCCTGGGGTTCCCGGATGCCCTGGCGCGGCCCTGCTGTAGTGAAGCTGTAAACACTAGACTTCTTTGGACATTATCAAGCAGTTTTAGTGTGTGTGCTGATTTTTATGGAGTATACTGTACCATAATCTCCATTGCACTCCAACGGGATGTTCCCCAGTACATCGCCATGCCCTGATTGATCACATACGACATCGCTCGGACTATTTCTACAAAAGAAAATTTTTTAGAGTTTAATGCAACGAGTTTCTTTTTCCATGAAACCTTCTGATGAGCAGAGAGACAGGCACTGTTTTTCTTACAGTAACTAGAGCAATGTGCTGTAGGCTTTATCCTGCCATTGTGATTCCCTAGAATACTATAACAAGGAGAATGTGATAAGTA
Organism: Xenopus borealis; assembly: GCA_024363595.1. Classification (NCBI taxonomy): domain Eukaryota; kingdom Metazoa; phylum Chordata; class Amphibia; order Anura; family Pipidae; genus Xenopus; species Xenopus borealis. Next base: position 126,361,202 of record CM044439.1, read on the forward strand.
GCAGTGTAACAAGAAAAATCTATCATCCTACATTATATGTCTACTTTTATTTATTAGTTCCTTTTGAAAAATCAATTGTTGCTCTGGCCCTCTTTGTGCTGATGGGCAACCTTTGCACGGTGTGCAATTCATTCACGTCCTGCAAAATCATTAATAGGTGATTAATAGGTCGGCCATTAGAGGGCAGCATTGCAACAAACGTGCATGGCATTAACAAGAAAAATTTTCTTCCTTGACTCTCATTTTATTTACCTGGTCATTCTGTATCATGGCATATAAACAAACGGGTATGCCTTTTGCCTTGACACTTGACAGATGCAAAATACCACCCCTTTCTGTATGTCTGTAGTTCTATTAATGCATAGTAACAGGGTAAAAAGTTTATAGTATGGCATGGCCAGGAAAATTGCATTAAGTATAAAACAATTTTTTACTTCCTTGCCATCTCTAGACATCAGTAAAATATACGGGTCTGCACAAAAGCAATCACAGAGACTGGTGGGACCTAACACTGTGCACTAGGCACTTATTATATCAGTGCTACCAGAAATGAATGACCAAACTGAGATTCTAATTCAACATCAATATTATATTGTCTAAAACACATTAAATAAAGCCCACGCTGCTGCTCTGCAAAAAACATCAGGTACTACGCTGGCCTCTGATACCCATGAGAATGCATTTGAGAATGAGCTTTCACCCTAGAAGGTTGTGGTTCAACTTGTTTTCTGTAGTACAAAGAATAATCTTGGCAATACAATTGCTTTAAGCGGACTATCCAGCTTGTATAATAAGAACCTGTTACAAAGACTGGGGAAAGAAGTTGTAATGGGCACAAGGTCTTTCAGGGTGCACACCTTTCCCTGCTGTGGCTGCACACATGACTTGCCTACATGACCTACCCCTCTACCTGCTGATTGGTTGCTATGGGTTACTGGCCCTGGGCAAACTTAGTGCCTTTTATTACATAACCCCATGAGGCAAATTCACTAAAGCGCAAAGTGTCTAACGCTAGCGCTAATTCGCCAGCGTGACGTCAATTCGCAAATTCGTCGATTCACGACCAGTGTCCCTGGCGAAAATTTGCTAGTGAAGTAGATAGACTTGCGCAACTTCGCACCCTTGAAGTCGCGCACTGACGAAGGGACGTAACTACGCTAATTCACTAAGATGACCATTTTACTGAACGTTAACTCTTGCACTAGACATTACTTCGCCAGGTCAGACCTGGCGAAGTTCAATACAATAGATAGGAGTTTGAAAAAAAAAAAGTCTCAAAAACCGATGGCGTCTTTTACCTTTTTTAGGGTGATAGTCAGAAAAACAGCAAAACTTCCCCCCCCCCACATTTCCTAACATATGGCAACTATACAGGGGGCACATGTTTAGGGCAATAGGACAACTTTATTTTATTTATTAAAGGTTTCCTGGGCTTGTGTAGTGTAATGTAGTGGCTGTAACATACACCTCTATTATATGTTTAAGTTCGCGCCATATGCAAATTAGGCATCGCTAGCGTAAATGCGCATTGCCTGGCAAAGTAACGGTAGCGCTACTTCGCTACCATTCGCCGCCCTGAGCGCAAATTCGCATCTTAGTGAATTTGTGTAGCGCTGGCGAAAATTCGCAGGCGAAGTGTGGCGAATGCCGGCGAAGCTGTCGCTACCGCATTTTCATGCTTTGGTGAATTTGCCCCATAAGTTCCAAATAAAAGAAGGTACTGGAGATAAGACTACTATTCCTTACAGAAGGTTGTGTGTGGCTCCTCTCCTATTCTGCAAGCATAGGTTAAGGTAACCAATGGAATTGTCTTTAATTTTAGAGACATTGATATAACTGGCTAAGGGAGGATAAATGCTTTCAGAACCAAGGGTAGTAAAAAAAACAACGGGGCGATAGGGCATTTTGGGACAATCCCTTGGCTAATGTCCAGGTGCAGAAAGTATCTCAAAATTCTGGTAAGCTGACATTTTTATTTCTTGACCAATGTTCCAAAATGTCAACCATTGTCTGAGAACAGTGAAACCTGTTTTTGACTTTCTACTCAACCTCCAGGCCATCAAGCTAAATCACCAAGGCAGTGTTGAAGATTATGCCCCTTAATAAGAGGCACAATGCTGGAAGGTACCTGAAGAGGACTGAAAATTGATAACCCCTGTGTCTCCAAGGTCATCTTGGAATTATGACAATAGATAAATATAATTGGTACTGTGGAAACACATCAGCCCACAGAGCATGTCAGCCTAGGGTCAAGGTTTTTCCCCTCATGGAGGCTGTACTCTAGAGCCTTTCAAAATAAACTTCGCACTTCAAAGCAAATAAAGGGAATTTTTTAAAATCTGAAAACACTAAACATGTTCTCTAAGTTTAAGGCCTTTTTTGCAGCTACACCGAATGCCATCTAAGAGATTCTAAGATCTAAGAGAATATGAGACTATATCTACCAATGCTAGCAAACAAATCTCTGCTTTCATGATTTCCTTCCACTGCATCTGGTTTCTTACGGGGGACAGGTGTAAAAAAAAATGTCTGTTGTGGTATGCACCGCAAAATACTATTCTACTATTTGAGTGGTCATTAGGCCAGCTTGTAACTCCTCATCTTTCCAGTGTCACATTGTCTTTGTCTGCCACTAAATCTGATAGACAGCAGTTATAATATGGTTGCAATATGTAGTGGAGGAGGTGCAAATAGCCACCGTTGACTTTGAGTTTTAAAGCTCTTTGGTGTGGCTTTGAAAGGTTGCCCTTCAATTTAGCAGGCAATACCTTCTTTCCTGTAGCCAAAAAGGCATACCCGTATATCTTAAAGCTGTATGGGGAAGGCCAAAAAAATAACAGGACTATATTAGGAAAGCAGAAACTGTAATGACTGGTTCTTTTTTAATAAAAAAAAATGTACTTTTATATTTTTGTCTCACTCTGTCTTGCTAGAAAGGGTTAGCAGAGCCACATTTGTCAATAGCACTTTGAGGACATTGAATAAACTAAAAACCAAAGGTGATGTAACGATGGGCACCCAAAACCAGAACAATTGCTAAGCACCCTGGTCTCGGCTCGGCTTCACCAGTGTGACTGCCTTTGGCTTCGGGAGGAGCCCTCAGCTTACTCAGATGCCACCTGGACTTATCGAGAGGTGCAAAGCGAAAGGTTCTGGCTAGCAGAGGGGCACGACTGTTTAACAAAGTCTTTGGGCAGAAGATCATAGTACAAGGCTTCAGGCAAAAGGGTAGTCGGATCAGAGGCAGGCGGAGTACTATCGTAGTCAGACAGGCACGGGTCAAACCAGGAGGTCAATCAAGGGGGTTCAGGCAGAATCGCAGTCAGATATCAGGCAAGTGTCAAAACCAGGGAGTCAATCAAGGAGGGTAGCGGATATAGACAAGTCGTTAATCAGGCAAGGTCAGGAGTCCAGAAATCAGAATAGTCAAATACAGGCAGGGATCAAAAACAGCAAATCAGAATCAGAAGCACAAAAGGCACCAGGAACTCTAAAGATGAACCTATCATGGGCAATAGTAAGAGGTTCCCTGGCTCTTTAAATATTTGAATTTTCGCGCCAATGCGCGCTGACGTCACGGCGTCAGTGCGCCTGCGCCTTTAAGAAGGAAGTGCAGCACCTGCACCTTAGGAAGCGGCGCGAGAAGAGCGTCCCCGCATATGCATATGCTTAACGTATAGGTTATTGAGAAAGAACCAAGAGGCAGAACTTGCTGCAATCAGTGCTTCATTCCCTCAGATTGCAACAAGTTCTGCCTCTTGGCTCTTTCTCAGTAACCTATACATTAAAGGAACAGTTCAGTATGAAAATAAAAACTGGGTAAATAGATAGGCTGTGCAAAATAAAAAATGTTTCTTATATAGTTAGTTAATAATGTAATGTATAAAGACTGGAGTGATTGGATGTCTAATATAATAGCCAGAACACTACTTCCTGCTTTGCAGCTCTCTTGGTTTCCACTGATTGGTTACCAGGCAATAACCAATCAGTGACTTGAGGGGGGGGGGGCACATGGGTCATAGCCGTTTGCTTTTGAATCTGAGCTGGATCAATTACAAATTCACAGTTATGTCCCATGTGGCCCCCCTTCAAGTCACTGACTAACTCAGAGTTAGAGAGCTGCAAAGCAGGAAGTAGTATTCTGGCTATTATGTTAGACAGATGTACTGAATATTGTGTCAGCAACCTGGAGGAATGCCATATAAGGCAAAATGGGATAACGGAGATGTCCCAAACTGGAACCCCCCCACAAGGTATATCATCAAGCAACTCATCTTCGTACAGCCTTTTGTTGGAAGGGTGCAAGGTGGACACCCATGTCTAAAACTAAAAGCTAAAAAACCTAACCTGTTATGCAATTGTTATTATAAGTACTGAAAAGACTTAACCTTGAAAGACTAAGGAAATCAACACAGGTTTTAAAGAACATCTTGTACAGTAAAATGGATACACCAAGAAGGATTTTGCTAGACCAGTGATCCAGAGGTCCTCCAGATGTCTTTGACCTACAACTCTCCGCATTACCCAACAGCCTTTATTTATAACTGTGCTGGTTGTTTAATCAACACGCAGTCTTGTGTTCCTTCCTATGAGGCTCCCAGTGATGAGTAAAGTTGGAATCTGATAAATGTGTACTCAGTATGACAGCACTTACGTGGGTTGGGTGACTAAATGTTTAAGCCTAGGGGTAAGCATCACTTTTTCCCATCAGTGGAATAGAGCAGCATGCGAACAAGCCATCTAAAGCTGTCCCAGTTAGTTACAGGTCTTGCTGCGGGATATACCCGTCAAATTACTCGATTCTGTTCTGGGAAACAAATTCAACAATTTCAAACACATGGCATAAAACATTCTGGGACATTTTCTTTACTATAATCAAAACGTAATATACAATCTAGTCTTTATATTTATTATTATTATGGAAACCGTTACATTTACTAGAATTCCCCCAAATAATCCTAGTTCATATACCATTAACATTGTTTTTATGGATTCCTCAAAGTGGGTTAGTATAATATTACTACTATGGTAAATATATTTCTTTTACATTTAAAGTTTACATCTGTCCCGGCACCTAAATATACCCTATTTTATAGTCCTGTGGAGAGCCATAAATGAAATGGAACATGTTACTAAAAAATTATATTATTATGAAAATGGTTTATTTACACGAAGCAGGGTTTTACATATGAGTTGTTTTATGCATTAGACCTACATTGTCCGGGGGGTATAGTTTTAAGGTTTAAGGTTACTAAATAGAAGAATGGGATTCTAGGAGTGCTAACACTGACACCAGCAGGCACATTCCACAGAAGGTAGAGGTGCAGTGTAATGAATAACTGAATATGCAGCGTCTCAGAGGTACCCATTCGCTGATACTAGAAATATTATGTATATTGCATGAATTATGCTTTTATTTTTTTTTCACTGGACATTGGGATTTAAATGGACTGTTCATGTTTTGGAATTCAAACAAGTTTGAATAAGAGTGGAGAAATTGAAGGATTGACAAAAAACATTTTCTCAAATGGACATTTATTTCATGAACTTAATTGCCCAAATTGGGTTCTACCCACAAAATCTTCCCCCTTTTCCCTCCTCACACACTATATGACTAGGTGTGGTACAGGTCATACACAGGCTTGAGAAAGGACCCAGTGGGGTCTGAAACGTTGCCTTGTATTTATATATTTTTGGGGGCCAATAAAGCAATTAATGCACTAATATTCAAGTCTATGGTGTGCTACAGTGTACCAGGTTTTCTACATATTTTTTGGATCACAGGTGGATGGTCCTTCCACTGTTAAGCACCCTACCCATCCAAAGGATTCCCTCTACAGGCAGAAGCTCTTAATATTTGTATGGTTTTAATTAGAAACTTGAATATGATACGAGTGGGCCTGGATATAAAGATAATAAGTAATACAAAAATAACACTAAAAATAAAATTGCAGCCTCACAATAGTTTTGGATGTTGGGATCAGCAAAGGAAGAGTCAAATGGAAAGAATCAGAAGTGGAAAGAAAATAATTAATAAAAAAAAAAAAAAATTAAACACGTCAAATTTCCTAAGAATTGTCTATTCTGTAACATACTAAAGGTTAACTTAGAGGTAAACAACCTCAACCATTGAAGTGTAAGTGTGTGCACTATTGCTCTACTGTATTTCAACTTGGAAGGCTGCCCCCATGGCTGTACAGCACTTTATATAAACTATATTCAAGCCTCTGAAGCACATTATATAGGGAATAAATATCCCCTCTTGTAAAATATCAGGATATTAAAAGTTACAGAGGAGTTCTGCAACCATATAAGAACACAAGGCTGAAGGTCTTCTAATATATTCATATTTTGCAAAAGGGGGTATTTTATTAAATATAATACACAAGTTTCAGTGTAACAGAAATTACATCACAAAGCTCCAATTATAACCAACAACATCACTAAGCACTATAAGGATATAATTTATAGAATATTCATGGCTCTTTTGTATTATATTATATCTAAATGAATAGAAGCCCTTTAATTTTGGTATTAATAGCACTGTTACATCTCTGCAGAATACTCTGGCAATAAATATATAATTGATAATATACTGCTACTATTTTGAGCCAAATGATTGTTATGTTTTCTGTTCCAAATTAAATAGACATCTCTAACAGACCTTAAACTCCTTTTGTATATTGTTGGCAGGTGTGAGTTTTTAGATTTTTTTATTAAAGAAAAACTTTTCTTAGCTTCATATTTTTTATTCCATTTTTGGGGGTTTAAAGTTTTCTTTATAACTCTTTCATCAAAATAGCATAAGTGTGGCCCATTGACTAGTTAGTCACTCAAAGGCAGAACAGAAACTGTACTGTCATTCAATCCAGATGAAATTAGCTGTGAGTCGGTAACTGTGCACATCAAAGGGTCTGCGGCAAATGCGATTACAACCCAGCCACTTGCTTCTTCAGCTTATCTCTTTATTCCAAGGGCTTTCAAATCTAGAACAACTTCTATCTCCTAACAAAATTGGATTGTTCACTTTTCTACTGGAAAATGCCATTCATTTTTCATAGTTTTCATGGTTGCTATCGTGAATTCTATTTTATTTCAGCTTGGTGAGTAGAATTCTTCTGAGGGCCTGAAGGTTAGATAAGAACAGGCTCATGCCATGTTCTTAAGCTTTTCAGGGCACATGCTTAATAATAAATGGAGTTGGCTTGGAACAAGATAATGCTGTACACCTAGTGAACAATTAACTATGTATTCTACTTGCAGTACATGGGAGTACTCCAGTGAGCCTTACAAGCAGCCAGCAGTTCAAGGGTACAACTTTTAGGCAGGAAGACTTAGATTTTGCTTCAAAAGATCAGCCAGCAGTTCAAGGGTACAACTTTTAGACAGGAAGACTTAGATTTTCCTTCAAAAGATCATATATCATATATATGTATTACATAAATAATTGAAAACCCCCAATTAGGATTTGGAATTTAGTTTGCTATTGATATGCAAATCCAGGAACCTCTGCATGTTATGACATACTCTCATACTAATGCAAAATAAATAATAGAATACAGGTATGGGATCTGTTATCCGGAAACCTGTTATCCAGAAAGCTCCAAATTAAAAAATGTCCGTCTCCTATAGACACCATTTTATCCAAATAAGCCAAAAAAAAATAAAAAATTCTCCAGCCTATTATTAGGGTTATTTAATGTTTACACGGTTTTTAGTAGGCTTAAGCTATGAATTTTCAAATTATGGAAAGATCCGTTATCTGGAAAACCCTAGGCAAGTCTCATACCTGTAAAAGCATTCTTACAAATGCTAAAAATCATCATACCTATAGAGAAAATATTAAGTCACATGGGCAGAAATCAGCTCTTCTTAAAATAGACTCCAGTGCCAACAATGCCTTGCATGCTTCTTCATAGGTCTGGTTTATGTTATATTTTTTCAAGACTCCAACATGGTAGCGGACATGGAGAGACAAACAGGTAGTGATTTGATAGCAATTACATTTACACATTCTTTGGGGCAGATTTACTAAATTCACATGAAGGATTCGAAGTTCGATCGAATTTTCACGATGGAATTTGAGTTTTCAAATGTTTTTGAAGACCACTTTAAAGAGGACCTGTCACCTTGAGACATGAGTAAAATATTTCTTTTCCATCCTTA
>CM044439.1:126416392-126432618 GCA_024363595.1 Xenopus borealis
AACTTAATTGCCTTTTGGCAGAGAGCCCAGAACAGCCAGGCAAAAGAGAAGATGCTGTACTTTAGTAACAATTTCCAGACAAGCAAATAAGTAATTGTAACAATATAAGATAACAGGTCCCTTGGGGAAAGTAAGGGCTCTTCCAGACGAGGAGATTGCAGGGAGATTTGTTGCCTTTGACAAATCGCCGTGTTTTTGGGGCAACAAATCTCCCTGAATCTCTTCCCTCAGTCTTGCGCCCGCTAAAGTGTCAAGTCGCGTGCGCCTATTCACACGCGGCGCTTTTGAAAATCGCGCGAAAATGCATTTACGAGAAATATGTTCAAACAGAAATATGTTCAAACTTTTATAACCTGCCAAATTTTGTAAAATGAACATGGTAATTAGGGGGTGTGGCCAAACAAATGGGTATGGTCAGAACATTTTCACTGTGATAAGCGTGACAACTTTTTGTCCCTCTTTTTATTTCCAGAATGTTGGGAGGTATGCAAAATGAAGGTCATTTCATCTGAACTATGATGGAGGGGCTGTGGGCAACCTGCTGAGTTTTCATATATTGTGGGAATGTCCAGTAGTGGGAAAATTATGCAGTGTCGGACTGGGGGGCCCTAGGCCCACCGGGACTACTGTCCAGGGCCCCTCCGACTCCCCCTGCCCCCCTCCGACCCCCTTGCCACCCTACCATGATGCGCCTGTGTGCGGGCGCCGCTTGCACGCCTGCTTCAAAGGCGCTGTTCAAGTTTTTTCCCGGTGTCCCGCCGATATTGAAATTATGGAAGGACATTCCTTACTTAAGGAAGTAACATCAATTTCCATAACCCTTGCCCCAGATTTAGCACTACTAAACATTAGTACGGATACTTGCCCACAGGATACTATAGTAGTTATTTCTCATATTCTAAAAGTAGCTAGCGAATTGCAAAAAATCAGAAACCTCACACCCACAACTGCAAGATGTAACAGAAAGGGTCGGTTCCAAAGCAAACATGGAAATCCTTTATCACAAATATACGTGGAACTCAAACAAATATAATACTCAGTGGAAATATAGGAAAGCATCAAGTAACACTGAATATAAGGTTAATATGGGTCATAGATATATCCATCAATAGCACAGGTAATGACAGCTCCCTCCTTTATATAGAAACAAGGTGCTCTTTCAGGTATTATTGCATAAATGTGTGTTTTTTTTTATATAAATCCCGGTTAATGATTTCATTGTTCAGGAAAGTTAGGATCATAATAACAGAATACAGTTATGGGATCCATTATCCGGAAACCCGTTGCCCAGAAAACTCTGAATTACAGAATAGACTCCATTTTATCCAAATAATCAAAATTTTTAAAAATGATTTCCTTTTTCTCTGTAATAATAAAACAGTAGCTTAATACTTGATCCAAGCTAATATATAATTAATTCTTATTGGAAGCAAAACCAGCCTTTGGGTTTATTTAATGTTTACGTGATTTTCTAGTAGACTTAAGGTGTGACTATCCAAATTATGGAACGATCCCTTATCTGGAAAACCTCGGGTTCTAAGCATTCTGGATAACAGGTCCCATACCTGTATATATTATGGTAGTGTATTACTATAAGCCTAACATGTAACAGTTTTTAAGAGAATTGAATGTTTGTGTGTGCTATGTTAAAACAAAAAAAATTGCAAACTGGAGAGCTGCTGAATAAAAAGCTAAATAACAAAAATCCACCAATTATAATAATGAAAACCAACTGCAAATTGTCTCAGAACATCATAATAAAAGTTAACTACAAGCAGCCTGCAATTTACTGAAAAAAATAAAAGGCTTGAAAATACAAAATACATTTTGTAGCTGCTACAGGTGGACTGAACTGCACAGAGACCTGGTCTCAGATGCATTGAACAGGTGTGGGATGATGAACCAAGTCTTCTTTTCCAACATCACTGTTCAGCTCAGAGTTTCTTATAGTGGTAACTTTATATTTCTACAGATTAACCACTGCACACCCGCAATTTACTCACACTGCTTATGGTGGTTCTGGATCACCGTAGACCAGGCAAGGTCCCTTAGCAACAGCAACATGAACAAAATGGGTCTGCACACACTCTATTGCAGTTGGTGAATTTCCCCTTTTATTTCACCAACAACAGGTGCAACGTTTCGGGGGGGGGGTCCCTTCATCAGTATCATTTCATTATACTTTATATTTCTACCTTTGGTTTCAGAAGGAGAAGTTGGACAGGCAGGTGTCAATGTAAAGTATACACATATTGCCATTAATTCAGTAAACCTGAATATGTTCAGCATAGGAACGGAATATTTTCTGTGAATTTCTTTCAAACTTTTTCAGCTTCAGGTAGATGCAGCAGGAACCTGCAGATTTCATTTCATACAAGTGTGTGTGTGTGTGTGCCATAATCAGTATGAGCAAACTCGTAGTGACAGGTTTATCTGAACTATTTATAAAAAGCCTATTCTGCTGAGTGCCATTGGAAGCATCTGTACCGTGTAGCAGTGCAACATGGATTTTTATTGTTCGGTTCTAGTTTCTCTGCTAACACTTTCACGCCTGGGTTTGCTCACCTTAGAGGGAAAAGTGACTGTAATAATCTTGTTACCAGGGAGACTGGCTCACATTTTGAAAGCTTCTTATGCAATCTCTTGTTAATTCTTATATAACAGTACTAATTTTAAGTTTGGTATCTTAGCCACGGAAAGATTAACGGAGGTGTCCAAGGCTGCAAGGATTTGATTCTAGAGTTGATACAGGGATAAAACTCAAGCCTTTTTAATTTAGTATTCAGTGATCACAAAGCCATTCCTGTGCCGTGGATATAAGGATTTTCCTTTAGGTGGCCAAAAACAATTATGGGTATAAAATATAAGCCTGTCAATTATGCACCATAACTTTTTATTTCCATCTGTACTGCATTCTCAGATATATTCTCAGTTTCTCAGATATAACACCATTTTCATACTTACGATTTTAAATGTCTCTGTATACAAATTTAAATTTGCAAAACGAACCCAGATATATATAATTACTCTTACAATTATAAATATTCTTTATTCTGTTTGGTACATTAACACCAAAATGGCCCTGATGAAAAATTGAAAATACTTAAAAACAAACACCAGCATAGAATACTTTTCATAAACACACAAAATACATTTATTTATAGGGGCACATTTACTAAGCTCGGGTGAAGGATTCGAATGCAAAAACTACAAATTTTCTAAATTTTTTTTGGCTACTTCGACCATCGAATTTGCTAAATTCGATCGAATGATTCGAACAAGTCGAATAAAAAAATATTCGATCATTCAACCATTCTGTGGCCGAAGTACTTGTACTATCCAGAACGCTCAGATTTAAGGGAAGGCCACCTCCCATAGAATCCATTATAATATAATATTTCAAATTTTTTAAAACTATTTCCCTTTTCTCTGTAATAATGCTACAGTGCCTTGTACTTGATCCCAACTAAGACACCATTCATCCTTATTAGATGCTGCACAATCCTATTGGGTTTCATTAATGTTTAAATAATTCTTTAGCAGATTAAAGGTGTGGAGGGAGATGCAAATTACTAAAAGATCTCGTTTTTTGAAAATCCCAGATCCCAAGAATTCCGGATAACAGCTCCTGTACATATATATAACTGTACGAAGGGTTCTCTGAATAAAGCCATGAATATATAATCTCATGTTTCCTTGAACCATAGGCATACTGTCAGGGGGGCCTATCAGCTCCCAATGGGAGGAATGTGAACCAAGGAGGAAGCTCAGGGTAAAAAGTCCACGTAGTTAATATCCAGGCAGAGGTTCAACAGGCAGATAGAAGCAAAATCAAGATTCAGGCAAGGTCAAAGTCCAGAATATAGATCACCCAGGAATGCAGAAACAAAATCCTATAATCGGACATTGAACCCGTAACCTCGGCATCCCTTTATTTAGAATTTTAACACAACATGATGACACTGGTGCCGCTCTCCACGTGGCAGCAATGGGGGCCGCAGTCTTGGACGCGGCCCAGAAAAGGAGCAGAGTGCCATCGGGCACTCCTGACACTGCCACCTACAGATGGGGCCACTGGACCACTAAGTCCTGGTTTCTGTAGAAAGTCACTGTGGAATTCCCTTACCAAGCAAGTGTTTCACCCAAGAGCATTCTTCAGGACCAAAACCCTTCCACTTAATGAGAAACTGTAGAGAACCCCTGAAGATTCTGGAATCCAAGATCTTTTCCACCTCGTACTTCTGTTGACGGCCACAGAGATAGACAAAAGAGGTTGTCTGAAGATAAACGATTGGAAACTGCTGGTTTAACCAGGGAGACATGAAACACATTAGAAATTCGCATCTCAGGGGGAAGTGAAAGTTGGACTGCCACATGATTAACTATTTCCAAAATGGGGAAAGGACAGACAGACAAACCTTTGGCCCAACCTGGGGGAAGGAACATTTAAATGAATGTTCCTAGTGGACAACCACACCTTGTCTCCAACTTTGTATGGAGGAGAGGCTCTCTGCCTGCAATCAGCAAAAGTCTTATGCACCAGAGCACTCTTCTCCAAATTTGCTTTGGTCATGGCCCAAATAGCAGACATATGGGATGCATGATCATCTGCAGCAGGGACATCAGACAGGTCAAAGTCTTGTGAGAAGGCTTGAGGATGCTGTCCGTACACTATCATAAAAGGAGACCTTCCAGTGGAAGCATGGCATGCATTGTTATGAGCAAATTCCACCCACGGGAGGAGTTCAGACCAATCGTCCTGACAGAGGGAGGCATGATTCCTTAGGAACTGTTCTAAAGCTTTGTTCACTCACTCTGCTGCCCCATTGATTTGGGGGTGGTAGGCAGAAGAAAAGAAGAACCTCGACACAGTGGCTGTTCAGTGCAGGAGATCAAAGAGAAAATCATAATATGTCATTAACAAACCCGGGATTGCAGGTTGAGCTGTCAAAATTGGGACTATACCGAGAGAAACGGGACAGTTGGGAGGTATGCATAGAGGCTGGGCTTTAGGCAATGCATAGCAGATGTCTGCAGATGCCAAAGCTGACAGAAACAAAATAAACAAATTGCAACAAATAAAACAATTTCTGCAGGTTCAGGATGGAAATAAATTGCACGTCGATTCAATTAGTGAGTCTGGTATTTTTGGGCCACATGTAATTTAAAGTATGTCCTTCATGCCTCTGTTCTGTCAGCATTGTTATTTAAACAGAACCTCCATTCAAGACAATTTAACAGTTCTGAATACATTTTGTAGGTGCTTCTAGGCTGGTCAATATCCGTTTAAGCCAGCAGTCACATAGAGTCAGTAGTTGTGCAAAAGCAGACAGATAGGAGTGAGCATGCCATAATGTATATATCCACAATTATTCATTATTACTTTTTGAACCTGACCATCTGTGAAAGACATCTGAGTGTCTCCATACTTAAATACGCAGCGTAAGACACCCACAGATTCTGTAACCATGGCTACTACACTGTAAAATTATGAAGACTTTGTTTCAAAACAGATTTTCTTTATCCTTTCCTAGGGGCTTCCTTTGATGTATTTACAGTAACATTAGAAGCTGATTATTGGTTTCAGAATTTGAATCTCATATGTTGCTTAAAAGAAATACTGTCCCAAATGCCATCCTTTACGTGTAACGCAGCCTTCCTGGTTTTGTATTTTGTCTGCAAAGTACTTTAGAGAAATTCTAAATATTGCAAAGTAAGAATCAATTCAAATAATCTGAAAATGCAAGCATTTTCTTTTATTAAGGGCTTTGAATTTTTGAATTTTAATATTTTTATGGCCAAAACTGTCAAATTCTACTAGAGAACTGTTAAAATTTTAGCTTTATCATACACTGGACCTTTAAGAATTCAAAATAGACTATTTTCCACCTTAAACCTGCTGAATTGCTGTTTTAGCCTATGGAGGATGTCCTGGGATCAATTTGGAATTGTTTGCATCCTTATTGACATTCAAGTTTTTTTCAGAGAATTTTCAGAGAATTTAATTCTAATTCGATTTAAGTTTGCGAGTCGATCCTATTCACCCGAGTTCTAAAAATTTTATTTTTTTAATAAATTGCAATTGTTCGAATTTCGATTGCATGGGAGTTCATGGGAGTTTTAAAGGGGTTGTTCACCTTTGAATTAACTTTTAGTATAATGTAGAGAGTGATATTCTGAGACAATTTGCAATTGGTTTTCATTTTTTATTGTTTGTAGTTTTATAGATATTTAGCTTTTTATTCAGCAGCTCTTTATTTTGCAGTGTCAGAAATTTGGTTTCTAGGGTACAAATTACCCTAGCAACCCTGCACTGATTTGAATAAGAGACTGGAATATGAATAGGGGATGGACTGAATAGAATGATAAGTAATAAAAAGTGGCAATAACAATACATTTGTAGCCTTACAGAGCATTTGTTTTTAGATTGTGTCAGTGACCCCCATTTGAAAGAAACAGAAGAAAATTGCAAATCATTAAAAAACTATGAAACATAAATAATGAAGACCAATTGAAAAGTTTCGTAGAATTGGCCCATCTACAATATACTAAAAGTTAACTTGAAGGTGAACCTGCCCTTTAAATAACTCTCATGAACTCGAAATTCAACCCTTTAAATCTGCCCCAAACAGTATCTTTATGTTGTTAATGTGGTGATGATGTTGTGATATTGTAGGCTATTTTTATGAGACAATGTACCCAGGCAACTGCTAATGTCTTTCTATTACACATCACAAAATGCCTAAATCCATATCTGGATCATTTCCCATGACTGTATCCAAATGCTGTCAAAGTTGACTTTAATCAGTTCACATGCAAGCCACAAATTACCAGAAATGCTATAGAAATTTGGTTTCTAGGCATCTAGGAAATAGGTGTTCAGTTTCTAGCAGCAAAAGATATGTGGAAATCTATTTCTGTACAATGAAAACATTTTAAACTTTGTTGTTGCAAGGACAATTTTTATTACAGAAGTTCAAGCCATAGACATATACACAACCTTAATAATCCCAGCCACCTTGACAGACTGGTACTGTAGTCTGTTAAAAAAGTGGACACCGTGCATAGCGCTAGTGGAAGTAGACAAGAGTACCAGGACAGGAAATAATTAGGAGTAGTCAGAAACTGAGCAAGAGTCAGTAAATCAGTAGACAAGATTACAAGATCGGATTACAAAAATGGCAATGGGTGCGATGGGACCACATCAACTAGTCAATAACGGTCCTCGATCGCAAGGGGAATGCAAACCTGCTCAATCGACATCTGCCCGATATCTGGCCAGCTACCAATCGTAGAGGCCCATTGGAATGTCCCATACACGGGCAGATAAGCAGCCAAATCAGTCAAAAGGATTGATATTGGTAGGTTAAATCTGCCCATGTATGGCCACCTTTAATACTACCAATTAGTGGGCTGGTTCCCATGCAGTACATATGCTCAGGAAGTAAATACTAACTTGAATTTCTCCATGTGGTCCGTTCACTCTAAGGCCAGTATTGCCTAAGGAGAGCTACTAGCTACTTCTGTCTAACTCACACTCCTACAGTGTCTATGACAGAGCTACTACTGTTGGTGACTAAACATTGATCACATGTCCCTGTTCCCTAACTTCACTATTCAATAGTCTACAGCCATGCCACAAAATATAACTAAATCTGTTTTGAAAATACAGCCCCCACTCATCTATCTACCTTTATCAAACGTTTATCAGCCAGGGATACATTCCACAGATAAACAAGTATAATGTGACGCAACAATATACTCTTGTACCCATAGTGATTACATACAAGCCTCTCTTGGAGGTCCCCAGACAAATGATGAGGTTTTATATTCAATACTCCATAAAATTAAAGATTGCAAAACAGAACCCAAATATTTCAGCTTATTGTGTAGTTTCCCCAAGTCAGAAAAGTCCAGCAGGGCACATTTCAGCAGCAACAACCACAGTATTAATGACATAGTGGTCACTGTACTAATGGGGAACTTTAAATCACAGAGGGACACAAAAGTGATGGTGTGTAAATTCACTGAAATGGTGAATACTCTGCACAGTGGCTTAGGAATAAAAGCATTTATGATGCATAACATCCCAGCTGTATACACAAGGGCTTTTATACAAATGCATGCTGTACACATGGACACTTCAAAATGGCCAAAATGCTGGGATCAGGGCAACTTACTGATACTTAATCTTACCCAATTTGCTGTTATCTACTTTCATTTAACATGTACATGTCAGAATGTATATATATATATGTAGAAAGCTGCATATATGGGACACATCCTAAGGGTAGACAAAACCTGGGTGCTCATGCATACAATGATCATAGAGGGTATAAGGTGATGGCACTCGCAGGATTTGAAAAAAAACAAAGTAGGTAAAAAAGAAAGGTTTATTAATCCAACGTTTCGGTCCCACACAAGGACCTTTCCTAGCCAAAGAGAGGCTAAGTGATCATAGAGCCCACCCACATTATTACCCTTATTAAGGCAAACTCAGGCACCTTGGAACATTCAGGGCCCGGTGTAATAACCAGAAGGGTTTGTTTTATCTTCATGGTGTGTCATTGATGATGATAAACCTTTATTTTTTTACCTCCTTTGGTTATCTCTACAAATCCTGTGAGTACCATCACCTTTAATTTTTTAATTATGAAAGCATTTTTATTTAGCTCTTTCATCCAATAGATGGTACAGAACCACCCCCCCTTTCTTTTGCTTATATCTCTTAAACAGATTTATTAAAAAAATAGATTTTTACCTTGTAAAATTTCACAAACACAGCTAAGTACATGAAATAGAAAGCAGCCATATCTTAGCACAGATTGCCTACAAAATTTGTGTGTAAGAATTGGCCTAGTAAATCATGATGAGTTTCTCTAAACATGTATAGCTTCTAAATGTTCTTTGGTAGGTTCTCAAACTTAGATCTCAAAACACATAACAGTACTTTTAAGGATCTCCATATAAACCCTAGAGCAGTGATCCCCAACCAGTGGATCGTGAGTAACATGTTGCTCACCAACCCCTTGCATTTTGGATGTTGCTCCCAGTGGCCTTAAAGCAGGTGCTCTTTTTTCCATTCCCGGCATGGAGCCAAGTTTTGGTTTAATAAAAACCAAATGTATGGCCAAACAGAGCCTCCTGTGGGCTACCAGTCAACATAGGGGCATTCAAATAGCCAATCACAGCCTTAACTTGGTACGCCAGGAACTTTTTTTCATGCTTGTCTTGCTCCCCAACTCTTTTTGTATTTGAATGGGGCTCATGGTTAAAAAAGGTTGGGGACCCCTGCCCTAGAGGAAGAACCACATGTGACAAAGCATCAAGTCTCCTAAAGCAAGTAGAGTCCTGCAGCAGGGTAGGTACCCTATGGAATGAAGGTGGGCTTTTCAGGTGCGGGTATAGATGCAGGGCTGCGGATTGCATGTCAGGTTGAGGGTCTCTTCCTGCTGCAGATCTCTCCCTGCAGCTTTTCCTCCTCTCTTCTCCCCCTCGCATCTGACTTCAAGTACAGCCCTCTTACATCACAGAGTGCACGTCTGTCCCTCTCGCTATCGGCCACTTTCGATGATGTCCCTTCTGATTTGCAGCAACATTAATATCGGTTTGATGGTGGTCAGTGGGTTGTTGATAAGGCAGTTGCGGTTCGGGTCGGCTAGTGGATCAAAGTGGGTAAACATGCGGGTAGTGGTTCAGGTTGTGGGACTCTAAAGCAAGTACTGATAAGAGATGTGTTAGGCTTTGGAAAGTTCTGAAATGGGAACATTTACTCCTGTCCTGATTTGTCACAATAATTGTCCCTGAAGGGCTCATCACCTACGGTCAGTGGAGATACTACAACTACACTGAACCAAGGTTAACACTGTGGCAAGCAGAAATAATCAATCAAACGGCTTACAAGTTCTAGGGAAATAAGTGAGAAACCATTTGTGCACACTGAAGAAAGAAACTGTACGTTTCTGGTACATTGCAGTTCAAACTTGTATAATTTGGCAAAGTGAAAAATCAAATAAAACTTTAACCACATTGGATGAATAAGAGAAACCATCTGCTATCTTCTTCATAACAATGGCCCTTGCACCTCAGTGGAGATTTTTACGTTGAAATATCTTCTGCTTGCAAGCTTTTACCCTTGAGAGCTTGTATGCTTCAGATATTTTATGCCCTGGAGAGCTGTTAAGTCTGAGAAGTTTTATGCTTGAGAGGCTTTACAGTTGAGAGCTTTCATGCCTGAGAGGTTTTACTTATGCTTTTTTTTTTATTTGATACTCAATGTGATTACGCTTTTAATCAAGATCTTTTACAAAAAAATGTAATTCTTATTCCTGTGGGATTTCAATGGTTCTTCAGCAGAAACGTTATTATTTCAGATACATGCATGCTTGTGACTTGGCAGTGTCTTGGTGAAGACTATGATGTGCCTATATTGCATAGTTTTCCAGGGAGATGGCCATAAGAAGGAGGAATGGAAATGCAGGGGTAATGAGCATTTTGCTTGGAAAGTTGGTAGGGATAAAAGTTGTCTGTAAGTAATAAAAAAAAGAAAGAAAATGAAAAAACCCAAGCACATACAATGAACTGGGATGCAGCATTGTGTTATATATAAGAGGTGATCCTCTATTGTTTCCGCCAAGACACCTGCTGATGAGAATCATGTGTTGAGAACAATGAGCAATGTCGTTTCAAATGGAAAATATGAAAATTATAAACAATTTAGATTGGTAGATACCATTTTGAATCAGAAGAGTACAGCCCTAACAGGAACTGTAGGACACAAACTGTATCCTACAGTTCCAATAGCCATCATTTACTGCAGTTTTGGAGCAGTGGGCATGTAAGGAGGTGACATACTTTTTTCCCAATGTCAGTGTGTTTATAGTTTGGGCAATATTACAGTTCAGTCTGCAGGTGGCTAAGATTGGGCTGTAGCAGAATTCCCTTACCGGAGGCTATAAAGGAAGTGCAGGAGCCATGTACTTCATGTTTTGCCTGAAAAAAAAACCTTGATGCAGAACCAAGACTGATATGGCCAGACCATTTGGCTAGATAGAAAGGAAGGAACATTGGGGTGATCTGAAGTGAAGGGTATTTTAATAGATGTCTAAGGTTTAAGACATATTTAGATCTGTACATATAGGGGATTATTTGTCAAATCCGAATATCTGATCTTATCGTATCTGATATTTTAAAATAAAAAAGTAAGATGAAACTAGAATCCCTAATTGGACCTTTTTTATTATTTAAAAAGCTTGATTTAACTGAATCTGGGAAAAACCTGAATCATACGATTTTTTTCCAATTTATTTCCCGAATCTCTTGATTTTTTCTGACTTTTTCCCAGAAAGTATTTTTTCAGATTTTTTCTCAAAAAGCCTAAAATAGCTGGATCCTTAGACTAATTCCAGAACAGACCACAAAAGCTTCCATATAGGGACCTCTAACTTATATTCAAACTTGGCAGGTCTGAGATGTTGGATATTTGGATTCCGACTTTTTGCAGCCTCGGGTAAAATAAATCTCGAAAAATTTGATTGTATTCCCACTAAAAAGTCGGATTTTCTAGAAACAATGTATCCACAAAAAGATCAATCAAATAGGAAGCACCTTCCACCATAGAGAATTAAATGGTGTGCACGGCCAAATAAGTCAAGCAATACAAAAAATAGAAAAGAAAAGAAATGGCCTTGTAGTTTGGCACCTCCCCATCTGCCGTTTCTAGATTCCCATGAACATATGGCCATAAAATGTAACTTTTATTAATCTATTTAAAAGCATCTAGAGTATTAAATAAGTTAAAACTACAATTGGGAGTGATTGACAATAACAATACTGATATTGCAAATATCATTACCTCAGGTAACTTGTTGCTATCATGGTTATAAATAAACCGAATAAAGAAGAAGAGGGGAGAGTGTTAGTTCAGCACATCATGTGGCTGATTTGTTGCAAATTGTTGAGAGTTCAGGTGATCTCAATCAATCCCCACAGATCCAGTGCAGCATGTGCTCCAAAAACCACCCCACCAGAGGTGAAAGTGCAACGTACTAAAGGGTTACATGTGCATAGGCTAATACATGAGCAATAAATGAGATATAAAGTGTAAGTGTCAGCATGGAGTGAGTAACTTGACGGTTAGGGATGGCGCGAACCGCCGCAAAAAAGTTCGCGGACAAACGCGCGAACAGTTCGCGACCGTCGCAAACCCCATAGACTTCAATGGGAAGGCGAACTTTAAAAGCTAAAAAAGACATTTCTGGCCAGAAAAATGATTTTAAAGTTGTTTAAAGGGTGCAACGACCTGGACAGTGGCATGCCAGAGGGGGATAAAGGGAAAAGAAAAATCCATTATTTTCTTATGTCAAAAGTGTTACAAAGTATCTTACCTGCACCTGTTAGCTGTTCTGGACGCTGTTCTGGACTCTCTGCCAAAAGCCAAGTTCAAATCTTTGCTTCTTTTTCTGGCTGTTCAGTGAGGGTCTTTCCAGTTAAAGAGGGTCCTCCAAAAAAAGGGTCTTTCCAGTACAAATGAGGGACAGAGGGTTGAGCTCGCAAAAGAGGGACAGTTGGGACTCGGGAGGTATGCACATTTTTTTTTTTTAGTCCAGGGGGTGTGTGGGGGTGGTCCAGGGAGATCTTCCTTATTGGCTGCCATGTATCTGCTGGTCTGGGGTGAGAGGGCAAAAAAATGCGGCAAAAAAAAAAGCGCCAAATTGACGCGAACCCAAAATGCGAACGTCGCGCGACGTTCGCGAACTTCTGGCGAGCGCGAACAAGTTCGCCGGCGAACTGTTCGCGCCATCCCTATTGACGGTTATTCACACAAAGTGCCAGTGCTAATAAATATAAATTATATATAGAAATTCATGATTGGTCTATTAAGATAAATTGATTCCTGCCATGTGGTGATACATGAAATCAGTGTATTGAATTAATACCAGTACATAGAAAGTAAGATTGTAGTTTTAACTTATTTAATACTCTGGATGCTTTTAAATAGATTAATAAAAGTTACATTTTATGGCCATATGTTCATGGGAATCTAGAAACGGCAGATGGGGAGGTGCCAAACTACAAGGCCATTTCTTTTCTTTTTTTTCTAGAAACAAACCTCAAATTTTTCAAGTTTTCAGCATTCCGAAATGAATAGATTAACATCTTAATGTCTGCTACATGGTTTTAACTTTTGAGAAGTTTGTAACAACATTAAGAAAGAAAAGCTTTCTAATATAATTTCTGGCAAAACCTTATTCCCAAATATCAAGGATTAGCAATTCTGCTTTGGCTTTGGGATTTCAACAATTAATGGTTTTTATATAAAAGGTCTGCTAATGAGATATGATTTAACTGTGAGTTCCTTGGTACAAAGCAGCTGAGGCAAATGTTTGTAGAAGGCAGTAGAACGGTGCTTTGTATTTGTGCACCATAACATGCATGTTTCCAAAGATATAATTTCCTGTTACCATGACAATATTCTCCTTTCTTTTATTACATCATCCATGGAAATGATTCTATTTTCTCCTCTTGTATAACAATTTTTATATGAAATGACTGATATGCATATGCTTCCCTCTCATTAAAAATGATGCACTTTTGCAAAGCACGAAATCATTGTACTGTGAATTGTATATTGTGCAAACGGATTTTCCATTAGACAGAAATGACACACACAAAAAAAAATTAGTTTGGTAGAATCCATTGCAGATCATTCCCTATGATATTCTCCACCTACTCAACTATGTCCCTTGTGTATAATTACTTTTTGGTTTTGTGCTGCGTCGTTTCTGTTCATAGAGTTGCAGTATATTAGTTGTAAGTAAGCTAGAATAAAAAAAAAGGTTTTGTCTGTGCATTATACTACATTTCAAAAAAGGTACTCTCTTTATAAAGCAGACAAAAATGTAGCAATTTTACAGGTTGATCCAGTGGCAAACTGACAAAGGATATAGAGACCTGTTTGGATTTAACTGTGTAGACCAGCACCCAACCTGCAGGCCCATGACCTACATCCAGTCCAGCAATCAGCATATTTGCTCCCTTGGACAAGCTACCGGATCTGACCTGCAATGTATTAATTAATTAATTCACAAGTCAGCCAACCACTGGGTACTATAAAACTAGAAGACGTCATTTTATAGTGCCCACTGGATTGTTGGTCAAGTTGTGAATTAATACCATGCAGGTAAGATCAGGAGCTTGTCCAAGGGAACAAGAATATTGGCTGTGGGGCTGAATGTAGGTCATGGGTCTGCAGGCTGGGGGAGCTGGTCTACCTAATTAGACCCTAACAAGGCTGTAGATCCTAAAACTGCAAAAAGATTTGTGCAAAAAGAAGTAAAAAAACTTTTATTGCAGCAATTGATCCACAGATTTGCACAGCTAAAAGCCCATCTAAATCATACTTACAGTGTACCCATATCTTTATAGGTAACCTGCAATTACTCACCTGCTGCAGGACTCTACTGAGGACTGTTCCAATTGCCCTTTTGGCATCAAGAAGGATTTCATTGAGGCAAACTAGAGATGTCAATCTGAAGTTGGGCAGGTTTCACTTAATTTTGATGGCTCTAACTATAATTGAGTAACTATAAATATTCCACAAGTTACAATAAGAATCAGGTCTGTAATTACACTTTTAGTCACAATACAAAGAAAAATAAATGCCACCATATACTGACTTCTACCATATTGAATAAGTATGAGCTGTAATGGCAAGGGAATCCATTTTTATGCATGAAACAATTTGTATATAGTTTGTACTATGTATGTGTCAGATATTTAATGCCAAACTATAAAGGTCATAACCACTAAAGTAGGGAAACAGTCTTGAGGTCAGGGCCAGAAAATAATATTCTCTTCTTGCTGGGGAAACAGTTAATATACATACGTAAAGTGACATTAGGAGCATTGCACATGTACCTACACTGGCAACAGCAGGACTTACATAATTTGACATGCATCCTATAGCTTTGAGTGGTGGAGGAACAATAGCTATTGTGTACTCCAGAGCACCCAGTAAGGACCTTGAAAGATTAGTCATTTCAATATTGTTTTTCTTACCCGTGCTCCAGTGCTGGTGGGGCAGGAAAATTGGTTAAATTGTCTATTTGGGGCCTGTTTCACCTATTCTGCTTGTGCAGGGCACTGTTGTGTGAGTTACACACTAATTCAGCTCTGATTTAATCAAAGAGAGGTTACAGTAGGTGATAGGAAAATCAGGGAGGACAATGTACTGATGACTAACGAAGGGGGACATAAAAACGAAGTGAATAATTAGGCAAGATTTGAATAATTAAGGGTACTGTATATCAAATAGAACCCAATGCTGCTTTATGTTTACATGTACATGCTAGGTATCTGCTAATGTGTAAGCTTTATATTCCATTTTATTAGCATCCATGCTCTCTGTCAGGCTTTATTAGAAATGCAGAAACAATCCCTGAGGCTTTGTTTTGAGCTGCAATAGGCCTTCCATTAATGTAGAACAATTTTCTTTTCATAATAATGCTCCTTAACATCTCATAGGTCAGTGATACATTGATCTGCAAATTGATTTCTTTAGTATGAACAACGACTCAATGCAGAATTAGTAACTGGCAACGCTGAGTAAAGAAATGAGGGCAATGCACACAGCATACCTTTGAATTCACATAACAGATTTGATTCTCAGTCCAAAAAAATAAATAAATATATATATATATATATATATAATCCCATCACCAACCCCCAAAATAATGATCTAAACAGCACTTGGATCAGATAGAATGGGTTAATATATTGATATGTGTGGGATGACATTTTTCCCAGTCTTAAACACCCTGGTGTCTCATTTACTAACTTATTGTTGGTGCCAAATTGCACTAGTGGGGTAACCCATGGCAACCAGTCAGCAATTAGCTTAGCTCAATCTACTGAAAGATAGGAAAATAAGGCAAATGTCTTAATAGTTGCCATGGGTTACTCTGATCTTGTAGCTAAGTGATTACTATAGTAAATGACAACAACACTTGATTAGTGCTTTATAATGGCAGTTGCATGTTCTATAGCAGATAGTGCTTGAAAGGGTGTTTCCCTCTACCAACCATCCAGTTTATGGTGCCATGTTTGGGTAGCTGGCACATATGTTTGTTTTTTCATTGGACCCACTTGGACACTGGTACATAGTGGAAACAGAAGCTACACAAGACAAAGCTGCAAGTTGTTTCCATCTCCATGTGACAAAGGAA
>CM044439.1:126445763-126460191 GCA_024363595.1 Xenopus borealis
CGGGGCCAAACAATTGAATCAAACCAGTTTGAGCCAGCATGAAGCAACCTCTCTAAACACACAGATCATAATGTTTAAAGCCAGCATAAGGCAAGGTGTTGCACATTCAAGAAAAACCCATAACCCAAGCATTCGTAATAATAGCTCCCTTACAGGAACCTTCAGTAATCTCAGCATCACAGCACTCACACATCCATTCACCTCAGCTCTCTGGTTATATGGATAATATAGGAGGTAAGAAGAAGAAAGGACAGATAAGCTTGAAGGGGTAGAGGTGGCCAATTCTCAAGATCAAGAGGGCCTTAGCAAGCCTCTGCTACAGAATGGTCTCTCTTTTGTAGCTCTCCTTGGCATGTTCCAATATGTATTTACAAAATACAGAGGAATCCATAGGGAGCTAATTAATATTTATAAATACCCAAGAGATTTTGTCATAGGATATTTTGCCGTACACATGTGGAGTGTAAATATTTATACCTTGTTATAACTGGAAGCAAATATACTTTACTCTGTTATTAAGATTTATGCCAGCCATGCTTTTGGTTAAATATTTACCGATTGTCAAAGTAAAATAACTTGTACTCTGCCAAATAATTACAAAACATGTTTCATGATTGTTAAATGAAATACAGAAGAGGAACACAGCTATATTGGTAACACATTATCATGCATTTGATTGTTTAGCCCAATTAAATAAAGGTCTTTCTACAATTTAAAGGCCTAGAGATGAATGTGAAAGATTTCCCTGGATTATTTATCTTTATGCTCAGCTAAAGACTGTTATTAATGGAAAAGACCTTGCATATTAACAGGAGGAGTAAAGCCTAAAATATGCTCTTAGAGGAAAACGAGCTGAACTATACAACTAGGTCAGTGCAGATTTGAGATCTATGGTCTCTTTTCCAGAAGCTCCAAAAATGAAGCCTAGCTAGTTCCCATAGTATCTTATGTAAAGAAAAAAAATCCCAATATCTTTGTAATAAGAAGGCAGTACCTTGTACTTGGTATTAACTAAGCCACCATAAAGCATGGGGTCCAACTAAGCTAACCTAAAACATGGTCTTTCCCTAACAAATAAAGTTACCAAACATCAGCATGCTGGATAATAGATTCAGGACCCAGAAAAAGAAAGGACAGAAGGTAATAACCCCCACTTGAATCTAAAGGCTAAAATGTATCTATAATATAATTAAACACTTTATTCATTAAAAGGACTAGGTATCAATTTAAAAAAAGAAAAGACCTGCAATTCCTGTGCCCTGATGGTTAGATTCTGGACAATTGATTATTCAAAAGTGCTAGTGCTAATAGACCACGATGAAAAAGTGCTGGTGCTTAATAAATTAATTTAATATCTTGATTATAATTCATTCATTAGTGGAATTAATAAATATATCAATTGTAGTAATCCATGATTAAGCTCATAATTAATTAAATTCCTTAGAAATTCATTTAGAAAATTCCTTATGGTTACAATTAAATAAAATTAATTATTCGATCAATATACGCCAGAAAAATTAATTGTGCCTTCTTAATAAATAGTAATCAATTAATTAAAAAGTGATAGATATCTTTAGTACACAATTCATGAATTGAAAGTTCGGAAATTGGAAAATAGATTAGAGGTGGAGAAGCCCAATGGAAACTTACCAGTAATTCCAATTCATCCACTCATTTTTAGAGGAAGGCATTAAACAACATATTTTCATTAATCCCATAAGGATTCAGAACCCAATAAACAGTCTATTGCTCTCTGAAGTTCAGCAAGAAAACCTCATTTATAGGGGGACCTTTAATTACATTAACAATTGTTGTGCAACTGCTGATTCCAACCATTTCTGCAGTCTAAAAATGTCTGTGTACCTACAATGTGAATCTGATATGCCCTTCTTGTTAAAATCTACTCCCATTATACATTAGCTTCTAATTAATATTTGAAAGAAGAATAAGTAGTCTTGTGTGACCATCTTCACATTAGTTCCCATAAAAGCTCATAGTTTAACTTGAAGTGTTTTGATAAGTTAAAACAGAAGACAATTCATTCATGTTCTAGATCTAGAAACTCTCCTTTACAACAGAACCTCAGATATTGGCTAAAAGAACAATGGAATAGTGAGGAAGGAGTTTTCCTGAATGACCTAAAATATACACAAGGCGTTTATTTTCAGATGTGTAGGCTCAGCAAGAAATATAATAATGTTTTATGGTCCCTGCAAGAATACTTTCATGCATGCAGCACTTGTACAGAGGCACCATATTAGCCAACAGGGAAGAACAGAAAAAGTCTCTCCTCACAGTTAAATCACTTCTCATTTTTACATAATTAGTATACGAAAGCTTTGCTGGATTCTGAGAAGTCCAATTTGTGTAGCATAGTTACGGCCTTTGTTATCACAGCAAGGTAGATTACAAAGTGCTAAAATACATTTTTAAAAAGTGTTACTTTATGTTCCATGGTGTGAAGAGTTCTGTTATATATATAAAACTAACACTTATGATAATACTAATTTTAACCTCTTTATTGTAGTACAATTCCATTGGTACAGTATTTGGCTGATTTCTTAGTTGGTTCATTCAGGCAAGAGCTTTTACTGTATATACCTGTAAGTATACATGCGTAGAACCTTCAGCTCTGTTGA
Source organism: Xenopus borealis (assembly GCA_024363595.1). Taxonomy (NCBI): domain Eukaryota; kingdom Metazoa; phylum Chordata; class Amphibia; order Anura; family Pipidae; genus Xenopus; species Xenopus borealis. Next base: position 126,448,403 of record CM044439.1, read on the forward strand.
GTGATGGCAGTACAAAAATAGTTTTTATAATCAGCTCAGTGTGCCAACCGCCTATAAGAGCATTAGCTCAAAAAAGTAGCTCATAGTGAGCCAGGTAGGGTTGCCACCTGACCGGTATTTTACCGGCCTGGCCGGTAATAGGAAAAAAAGATAAATATGTAGGAAGGCCTGTATTTTTTTCAGGAAAAGGTGGCAACCCAAGAGCCAGGTAACCCACTGGCTTTATAAAGTAATTTTGAAGACAATTAAAAATGAAGCAGTTTAAATATATGTACAGTACTAATTGTCACTAAGTTTCCCCAGGTGTGGTTAGCCAGTAATGTAACTAGAGGGGGGCAGGCCCTGGTGCGGGACGTGCAGCCCATCCCCTCTGTGTACGCAGGCCCGAATTTACAAACGGGCGCCCCTAGGCCATCTCCCCCTTCTCAGTCCACGTCCCCTTCTGCTTTCTCCTTCGCATCAGCATCACTCTCCTCTTCCCCTCCCCATCGGTCTCCCTAACTTTCTGCTTCCCCCTTCACATCTGCGTCTCTCCCCTTCCCGTCCATCTCCCTCCCCTTCTGCTTCCCCCTCTGCATCTTTCTCCTTTCTCTGTCCACTTCCTCTTCTGCTTCTACTGTCTCTCACCTTCCTCTCCGCCTCCCCTTCTGATTCCCCATCAGCTTCTACTTCACCCTCTGCATCTCACTCGCCTTCCCATCCCCATCTGTGTCCTCTTCCCCTCCCAGTTTTCCACCCCTTCTGCTTCCCCCTCCGCATCTCTCTCCCCTTGTAGCGTGCAAGCTGCCGGGGGGCCTGAGGGGATGTGGACCCTGGCAGATCACATCCCCTGCACCCCCAGTAGTTCCATCACTATGGTTACCCATTGCAACCAACAACATTTTTTTCTTTTAAACAAGTAACCAGTTAATCCTATCCCCTGATTGGTTGTCATGGCTTAATGTCCAGGTGCATATTTGCCTAGTTTTTAAAAATGAGCCCTTGTCCCACCCCTTTTAATTAAATAGGAGTAGGTGTGATCTTGAGTTTTGTTTTGTGTTTTTTTCATCTGGGCTTACTGAATTCATTTTTTGTGGATGGCTACTGAGAAAATGTAATTCTAAGCTACTTTCTGACTCATAAAGCAGTGTTACAGAAGTCAGTTCTGCTTTTCAGGTGACTTCTGCTGCATTGTTGCAGTCAGAACCAGCACAGCAGAGGATAAAAAGAGCCAAACAGATTCTGATTTGATTAGCAATTTAATTTACAAATAAATTTAACACCACTGAAAAGGCTGCACACATTTTTGTTGCTTAGAATTAAATTTTCTTTTATAGTGCAAAAGACATTTTAGCGGATTCTCCTTTAAAGTTTGTATATGATATTTAGAGGTTTATGAGGCTAAGCAGGTTATATATTAAAGGGGTTGTTCAACTTCCAAACTCTCTTTTCTGTTCAGTGGTTTTCAGATTGTTCCCCAGAAATAAAGACTTTTTTTCATTTACTTTCCATTATTTATTTTTTAAATCTAAGTTTAAAGTTGGTGTCTCTGGTGTTCGAGTCTGGCAGCTCAGTAATTCAGGTGCAGACTCTAAACTGAAACATTTCTGCAACATTTAATTGATACATTTCACAGCAACATCTCTGGAGTATTAGCAACTATTGTATCAATTCTAACAGCTGCCTGTAATGAAACCCAGAGATTCTGCTCAGCAGGGAGAAAAGATAAGAAATGTATCCATTTAATGCATCAGTTTAGAACAGTTGGGAGGGTCAGCGACCCCCCCCCAGAGCTGCTTTAGAAGGTGAAAAATTACACTTTACACTTCAATATTAGAAAAACAGTTACAAATAGAAAATAGTAGGAATAGGAAAAAGTCATTATTTCTGGTGATCTATCTGAAAACAACTATTTGTTTGAAGGTGGACAACCCCTTTAAGGTTCGAGTTGTGTTTTCCACGAAAAGTCGAGTTTTCAAAGGATTTTTTTTTGGTCAAAATTCACATTTTTGGGTTAAAAAAAACTTTTTCGAGAGTTATACCCAGACCCCGGAATCTCAAAATACACCATCTAAAATCTGTCAACGTCATGTAGACATCAATGGCAGAGCCAGTGGCGTAACTACTCCCTGGTGGGCCCCGGTACAGGATGGGGCACCTGGGCCCCCCGTCGGGCCCTTAACTCTAAAAATTCTATGCTGGAGTGTTGATAACTGTCTGCCATAACCATTATCATGGCTCTGATGGGCCCCAGGGGGGGTAGGGGCCCTGGTGCAATTGCACCCTCTGCACCCCTGGTAGTTACGCCACTGGGCAGAGGTCCCTTGAACAATTTGAAATGTTAATAGCCTTCATGATGAGCCATATTTAAATTAGCCATAGCCTGGCATTGGGCCAGTGCAGCTTTGTATTTCCAAATCAGAGTTGGCAACCCCCATTTAAACTCAGATTCAGCTTTCTGCCAGTATAAACAAGTGGGAATCACTGGGACCTGATTGCTATAAAGGAGTGTTGGACTGTATCAAATTAAACCCTTAAGGAAAGGGCAGAAAAGGGCTGGGCCAGTGGGACATCGGGAAAAAACCCAGTACGCACACAAGTAAACACAATTGCAATGCTGCCGCAGAGCACTGTGGCAAAGGCTGGCTCTCTGCAGGCCAGACCCATTCCCTGCAGAGGTTATCTTTTGGTTGCGACAAGACCCAGTAAGCATGCACGTGCAGGGTCGGACTTGGCTGGCAGGATACTGGGAAAAAACCCGGTGGGCCCCAGCTCTTTTGAGCCCTGCCAACCCAGACCTGCTCCCTGTACTTTCTACTTGGCTCCCGGACTCAGGGCACGCCAGCAAAAGGCAAGCACACGCACGCGGGGCCCAGGCGTGCTCCCTGCCCTGCCTCCCAATGGTCCCAGCATAAAGTATGTGCATGCCCAGCTGGTCCAGACGCACTCCCTGCTCTTTCTCCCGGTTGTGCCAGCAAAATGTAAGAGTGCATGCAGGAGGCACTGGGCCAGACCTGCTCCCTGCCCTTTCTCCCAGACCCCAGACTTGGCAGCAAACAGCATGCGCACATGCAGGGAGGGGGGCGCTGGGACAGACCAACTATTTGCCCTTTCTCCCAGAACCCTGTTATGCCACAATAAGTACGCATGTGTGTGTGGCTGGGGTGCCTGGGGGACGGTAGGTGGGCCCTAAGGCTGTGGCCCCCCAACACACAGCACATGTAATCGTGACGCAGCACACTGTGGCGGGGTCAGTGGGGCAAGGGGACCGGAGGGGGCCCTGAGACAGCAGCCAGATTGGGCCCTGGGCCCCCCACTCCGAACCTGGGAAAGGGAAAATACCAGTACTGAATTGAAATATTTATTCTCCTTTTTTTTCCAATATTTTGATAGCATTTTACATGTAAATTGTTTTCCTGTGAATTTAATCTGCTTGTCATTAATATATTGTTCACAACAATTATATAGGATATGGTTTTGCCACCAAAGGTTGCTAATTTTACCACACAGCTGCTAAATGAACTTTATTATTCTTCATTATATATTTAGCACTGCCATATTCTGCAGCACTTTACAGAGATTATACATCATTCACGTCAGCCCCTGCCCCAGTGGAGTTTACAATCCATGTTTCTGAATGTATGCTTTTGAAGTGCTGAAACTGTAAAAACATGACACCTTTATCTTGGACAAAAATGCAATTAGTACTTGTGAGTACGGATTCTTTCTTTTGCTGCATCTAGTCATTCCCAACAGCCATTAGGGACAGAGATGGTGAAGAAACATATAACCTGCTATTAGCAGTCTGCAACTACTGGATGGACCATGGGGAAGAATGACAGACGATGTATTTTGTACACTTAGCAACTCTCTAAAGCAATAATGAGTTTGCTGTGTATAATAATCCAAGTGCAATGTAACAATGATGATGCTCAATACTGGTCCTTGATAAAATTATTCATCCATATACAGTATACAAAATACTTTGCAACCTGGAGTTTTCAGGGTAGGGGATATTTACAAAATTTGGATCTCTGTACCTTAAAGGTGGCCATACGCATAGAGATCTGGGCATTTGGCGATGTCTCGAAACAAGCGGATCTCTCCCGATATGCCCACATTGAGGAGGCAATATCAGGATGATCTGATCATGGGCCTTAGGACCCAACGATCGGATCATAATTCAGGCAGTACAGAAGGTCAGTTCATGGGGAATCGGGGATCAGGGCAATCAATTAACAGATGCGGGCGCGATCCAACAGGATTTTTAATCCTGCGGATTGACATGTGTCCGACTTTCCACCAGATCTCGTTCGGGGAAGCCCGTCGGATGCCCCCACACACTGGCCAATGAGCTGCCAACTAAATCTGTTGGCAGCTTTTATTGATGACCAGTTTAAGTATACTAAAAATCATTTAAACATTAAATAAACCCAATAGAATTGTTTTGCCTCCAAGAAGAATCAATTCTATATTAGTTGAGATTGAGTACATGGTACGGTTTTATTATTACAGAGAAAAAGGAAACAGTTTTTAAAAGCTGGAATTATTTGATTAAAATTATGACTATGGGAGATGGCCATCCCGTAATTTTGCAAGGGAAGGGGAAAAGGGAATGGATCCCCCTATCTGTATTGGTATTTTATAAATTCTTAATGTATAATTTGTGTATTTTTAAATTAATAATAAATAGAATATATTGAAATAATCAATGACTACCCTCTAACCTCCAGGGAAATAGTTTAAAGAGATATTATCAGCTCTCTATAAGGCTTTCCCTAGCACTAATTGCTGCCTGTGTCTCAGGTTTATATGTAGGAGTATATTATTACTCAGAGGTTTTATCTGGGAAGGATAACTTGATTAACTAACATCTTCTCCTCCCACAATTGCTCTGAATAACTAAGGAAGTAAAGTCAAACAATGAAAGGGTATATTTTTATCTGCATGGAAGAAATAACTTGAGGAAATCAAGTTGCTCTGATACACCACTGCAATGCAGCCATCTATGCTGTATACAGCCACATAATTTCAATGTATTCATGAGCCTCTATTGTGATATATTCAACCTCCATATACTCTAGGTCAACACAGTTCTCTATAGGCCAAGGTGGGGGCTAGGACCCACCTTGTGGAGTTCCATTATCATATAAAGGTACAAGGCAGAGTGCTTTTATAGAGATTATAGAACTCTGAGGTTAATTATAATATTCTTATATTTTAAAGTATGTAGTACATTATATACACTCATTTCAATTGGTCAAGGGACACATCACTGTTTATACCTAATGAATACCCTGCAAGCTTTATCAGGGCTCAGTGATGTCAAGGTTTTCTGTTTTATAATTTAATGTGCATACAGTATATAGTTCTAGTATGCACAGAAATACGCAGAAGAGGATTTATTTTTGCCTAACGTAGTCTTCAGTTTCACATTTTTTACCTCTATTAAACAAATTTTGCAAATATAATAATTGCACTGCAGTATGCTGTAATTCTTGGGTTTTTCTCATTGGGCCATTATGCTTTGGTAGGGCAGGTATCCTGCATTAGAAACGTATCACTAATGCTGCATTGCAACCTGTTCTCAGCAAGTATGCAATGCGGCATGAGTTATGAGTGGGATTCTGGCCTCATTCATAATCAGTATAGACTGTATTATTACTTTTTACCTTTGTCTTTTGCTTTTAAAAATGATCAAAATTATGACAAGGATTTGCTTTTGGCCATCTTTTCTCCTACTTCCCACAATGAAGAGATTATGGCACCTGTATGCGTACCAGCAACCTTTGACTTCTACAGAATTGGCTTCCTAGCACTGAACTGAGATTCCATCTTACACAACCTGTTTAGGTTAACTGTCGAAATAAGCTTTTCTTCACTCCTTCATTCAAGAAATGAGCTTATACGATTAAACAAACATAATGCTATTTACAGTTCAACACTCATCCTTTGAATTAAGCTTTGTCAATGTGTTAAATACAATCTTGAGTAATTTTCACCTTCCAAAAGTGTTTGTCTCATACATGGAACTCTGCAGTCTGGAAGTCTGGGATGTTTTAAGTGATATTTACACTGAAAAATAACCTCTTTATGCATATTCTCCCACCCTCTCAATAAACTCTGCAGAGAAATTATGATTGTATCACATATTCTTGCATGTTGTACCATTGTTCCCAAGAGGTTGCTTATCATATGAGTCCATTATATTCCTTTTTTGGCTGCTGTTTTAAGAAAGCATACCATGGACAATAACAGAATATAATGTAGCAGGGAAACCTTAATTGCCCTCAGGCTGCTGTTGATGTCCAGCTGTTCACTCTTCTTCAAGCCGAACTTGGCACCAGCTTGAGGGCTGCAAGCTGTATTTAGAATGTGCATATGTCTGTCTTCCAACCACTTCACTTTACACTATTGTGTTCATATTGAAAGGAAATGTTCTTACATATATGACATGTGTCAAATATTTTGAAGACTGCCAAACATTTCTGCTGTTCAATTTATTTTCAAAAAAATCTTTTACATCCAACAAAAGCAAGGATATTCTCAAGCTTCATGCAGACAAAACTGTGATATATTGATGATGTATGTTTGTATGATAAAATAAGTAGAAATAAAGATCAAGGGAATGCAGCCATGTAGAACACAGAGAGTTTGCAAAGTCATCCATTTTGTTAAAGTAACTGCTACACAGAGATCAAAAATATGGAAAAAGGAAAGGAAAATAATTACATGTATGTGCAGACAAGCTCAAAAGTCAAAGAACCATTTGTATTTGAAAAGTATCTATATAGCTAGTTACACTAGCATCAGTGATGGAATTGGGTTGGGATGCACAGGGATGCCAGCCCTTCACTTCTTTATTTTTGAGAAATTGCATTCCCTCAGTGGGGATGCAAGAGTTTTGCAACCCAGAACTTTATTTCGCTCCTCTCCACTTCTGCATGCAAATAAAATGTAGATATAGAAGATAAACAGAGAGAAAAGATTTCTGGAAGAGAAATAGAGAAGAGATAGAGAAGTATTAAACAGATAGAGAAGGTGTAGGCATCAGAGAGGGCTATAGAGAAAAAGAAAGAAGAAGAAAACAGGGGAAACAAAAAGAGAAAATGAAGGTATTAAACAGCAGCAGATTACGGTCTAGTGAGAGAATGAAATAATCTTGGTTAATATATAATATGATGGGGTTGAGCTATGTTATGACACAATACACAGGCAGAAGCTGGATTGATAGTCAAGAAAAGTCATATGCACAATTTTCGGCTTGGGTCACTGCTTAGGTAAATCTATGCATACTGGGCATTAAACTGTGCATTAGAAGGAAATACCAAATACAAAATGGAAATAGCAAAATGTTTTTCATTAAAGTGGGTGAAACCAGAAAGTATTGGTGTGTGAGGCTTAATATAACATGGGTGTGGCTTATGGTTGTAGGAGGAGCTTGTTTTAGAATGTTGCGCCACACAGCGCATCTCTCCACTTTTGAAACAGTTTGTAAATGTTTAATGTTGTTGATAAAATTGGAAAGTTTTATTCACCAAGGTAGCATTATATTGATCAAAAATTGTGGTCAATACATATGACTGTTCCATTCTTCAAACTTTGCATCCATCAATGACTCTTCTATTTGTAGCTTTGTGGATCCTTGGCATTTTGTCAGTTTTGGTGAGTATTCGGGGGACATATCAACACAAGCCTGCAGTACAGGTCTTCATCACTGGCTTGTATGGGGTTTTACTTTCAAATCACTGTGAATCTCTTCCCACAAGAGATTGAAAGAGTTGACGACTAGAGTTTGTGACAATCAGACAATCAAACACACTACTGCGGTTCTTTCTTTCCTGAATAGGTTTTACATAGCTAAGAGGCATGCTTCAGCTCATTGGATCAGAGGATAATTTTAACACAATCACAAAATAAGGGTTTATTTTCTCCTTTTAATACATTAATTCAATCCCCTAAGTGTAGAGTCAAAGGATTATTGTGGTGCACTGCAATTGCTTTGAGAAAGTTGGTTCCCTATTACCAATCGGAATGATATATTTACAGGGATGGCATCACATTGTAAAAAAAACTCTCAAACTTTTGAACACTAGACTACAAACAAAAATAATGTAAATAGAATTTACATTATAGAGGACTGGGCCTTATACATCATGAGCTTACTGTTGGAATTGTGGTTATTTTGTAGACTAGTTCCACAAAATATGTTGGCACTATAAATTACAGATTTCAATACACAGACGCCAGCTGTGGATTTTGCTTGGGGGGAGGGGTAGGAAATAGTGCACATTTCAAATGCTACAATAAACCCCAAACTGGGGTTAGGGGGGAGGGAACACCCCCCTGATTCTGGAGCCTATGGTTTAGCATAACTTAGAGCAGGGGTTCCCAGACTGTGGGATTGGTTGCCTAGGGGACTCAAAGCAATGGATGAGAGGTCATTCTTAATGCAATTTAGGAAGAGATTTGGAATGAGCAACTATTTGATGCTGTAGACTTGAATCTAAAGCAGAGCAATTGCTACTGGCATGTTTCTGTAAATCTGTTTCCTTATTATGAGATGAGTAATTGAACCAATAAAGTGGGAAATTACTTGTGTCTGTGTCCCCATTTACTTCTGTTAAAGTGTAACCGAAGAAAATGAGCAAGCTGCAACCAATTAAATTTAGGGCAGTTTATGATGGCAAAGAATGGTCAGATTTGTTAACAAAGGCTTCACTCACCAGGTGTATAGATGCAAGAGATTAAAATTAAAAATTTACCGCATACACACATTTCCAACAAATGAGTTTGTTGGAAGACAACCACATTAATTAAGGGCTTCAGGAAGCTTGACAAATTCCACTAGAAAAAAGTGCATCCTCAAGCAGCTGTGATTCTAGACACATGTGGACAACTGAGTGACATACACAACAGTTTTCACCAACCATGGAGTTATACAGTTGTAATATGATTTGCCTACAGTGGGTATAATAGCTGGTTTTGAGGACAAACTGTAGAACTGATTAGACTGAAATGTGGATACTAGAGGCTTGAAACCGGATTACTTTGCTGCCAGTAGAAATAAATTATTTTCCCCAGTATTGTCTATGCACCAATCTTTTACTGTCTTTCTCAAAATCAACACTAATGAGATCTAATGAACCTCTATCTTTTTTAATCTCAGTTCTATGTGTAGAGGCTTATAGCATTTGTTTGGGATCTTCAGTGAACATGACATGTTTAGGAATCTGCATTGCTGGTGAGAGCCGAGTATTTGGAGTTTCTCAGATATTGGTTTCATTAAGAGCTGTACTGTAGCATCTTATTGTGTAATGCTACTATCTACTTGGCAAATACCTATTGATTTTCTGTTGAGTAACAAAGCCTGATAATGGGATACAGTCATGTTTAGTTTTTACACAAGATTTGATAGCTATGGCTTTTCCCAAGGTGAAATGAAGTAAATGTCCATGAGCCTTTCAGATACTTGCTACTGCTATGTGAATGAGAGAAGTGGTTTAATCTGGGCAGTATGGGGTAGGTTTATCACAACAAAAATGGTAATTGAGATCATTTTTGAATATGGGTTTTTAGAATTCAAATTTTTGTGATTTATCAAATTTGTCAAGGAAAAAGTTGTTGAGCTTCTGTAGATATATTTTTTTTTTATAAAATTCAAGCTATTTTAAAACTCAAGTTTTCCAAAAAATAAGAATTTGAAGAGTAGAATAATTCATAAATTTGTTATTCATAAAGAAATCTAAACGTCAAGAAGACATTTTACATTTTTTCACAAGCTTTTCCAAATTTGTTTAAAAGAATTGTAATATCATAAATTACTCAAGTTTAAAGGTTCATACTCTGGGTTCAGACTCAATTCCCATGATCAATGAGGATTCAACCAAAAATTTCAAAAAAGGTGCAAGCAGTCGGATGAATCCTGAGCTGAATCCTAGATTTTGGTGTTATTTTGTAAAATATTCAAAGTGAATGTCTGTTGTGTTAGAATCCATCATCTGCTTTAAAGGAGAAATAAAGCCTAACTAAAGAAGTAGCTAGAAACATTGTGCATTCTGTTTTGGGCTTCTGTACCAGCCCAAGGCTACCACAGCCCTTTAGCAGTAAAGATCTGTGTCTCCAAAGATGCCCCAGTAGCTCCCGTCTTTTCTGCTGATTCACTGATTCACATGCTCTGTGCTGCTGTCACTTACTGAGCTTAGGGACCCACTCACACACTCAGTTTATATGAAAGGCCAACCTCATTTTCTGCTCAATATTTTATGATGACCCCTAAACTTAGCTTCTCAACAGCTGCTCAAAGCCCACTGAGCATGTGAGTGCCACAGACACTTTCCAAGATGGTGGCCCCCTGGGATAAGTTTGAAGTCCTGGATCATTGCTGCTATTGACAAGCTGAAACTTTAGGTTGGTGTAATATACTCAGTATATAAAATATGGCATTTTAGGGTTTACTTCTCCTTTAAATACAATAAGACTAGAAACGAGGTGCACCAAGTGAAAAGAATAAGCATGTTCTATATATAGGGCACCTATTTGTTGACATAATTTACTGCTTTTGTAGGAGAAAGTAGGCTTGGAAAGAGTCCAGTACAGTTGAAATATTGCCTTTTATTTGCATGTTTTAAGTGACAACAAACACTAAATCAAAGTGTATCATCAGTCTCAGTGTGCTGCAGAGCTTTCATTTACTTCTGTATCCCTGTATCACCCGTTCCTTGTAAACCAAATCAATTTATTTACTCCTTCAATGCTCCTTATAGGACCTTCTACACCATTTTGGCCCATCCACCATGTGTTAATTGGTAGAGTTAGGGTACCATCACCATTTGGAACATTCAGCTGTAGCTAAAAGTGTAGTGATCTCCTCTACAGTTACCTCAATGCAAAGGGATATTAGGCTCAGATGTTGTCTTTATAAAGAACATTTGACAGTAAGCTGATGGCATGTGAAGGATGATTGCTGTACCTGTGCCAAAAGCTGTCAACTAGTGTTTGTAATATTAGTCATCTGGAACAGGTACAGCAGTTATCCTGAGCTTGGCATCAGCTCACTGTCCTTATCTTATTATGATGGTTCCTTTCAAGGATAATATTAATTTACAGTGAAGTAATTGCTTTATAAAACACAATATGTTTATTACATCAAAAGATAAAAGTAGGAGTTGAAAAAAAAGACAACAAACAATCTCATTAACTATCAACAAACAGAATCCTCGCAGACTGACCAAAACAATGTGCCCACTGATCTGATTTCAGTATTATGAAAATAAATACATAAATACAAATACTGAACATGGGAAACCAATCAATGGAATATTCATGATAATCATGTTATCAGCTCCAATATGATCAGGGCAAGATTTCAATCCAAAGCACCCCTAGACTGACCAGTATGTAGAAAGTTCAGTATGAAGAAAGTTTAAGTAGAACGTTTAACTAGCATAGGAAATTTCATTGGCTAACTTAAACCTAATCCTTTTTTAAACTCTCCTTATTGATCATGGATGTTTTTTGGTCTTTAAATGGGGAGTAACTATGTGGTTCTGATTCTTTGGACCCCACATGAGGTAGGGGATCGATGGTGCTAAAAAGCCTAATGTAGCAGCCACAGTTGGTTAAGCTAGTGTGAGGCTAGATCCAGTTAAAGGTCATTGTGGGAATGAGAGTCAGGTTCAGGGTAGTTTGCAGATCAGCCAGAGGCTTTCATGAGGAGAGAAGAAAGGTTAGTACCCTGGGCATGACCAGTCAGCATAAGGATTCGAGCAGTTAGCCTCAGGAATCCTGGAGTAATACTGTTTTTTTTT
>CM044439.1:126476905-126491007 GCA_024363595.1 Xenopus borealis
TTGCTCTGCCTGTGTGTCACTTGCTCTGCCTGTGTGTGACATACTCTGCCTGCGTGTCCCTTGCTCTGCCTGTGTGCAGTGGCGTAACTATTCGTGGTGGGCCCTGGTGCAGGATTGGCACATGAGCCCCCCTATCTGGCTCTCCCCCTATGAATTGCACATTGGAGTTCTAATAGCCTCTCCAGTGGGCCCCTGAGAGGGAGTGGGCCCTGGTGCAATTGCACCCCCTGCTCCCCTGGTAGTTACGCCACTGCCTGTGTGTCACTTGCTCTGCCTGTGACATAAGCCTGGTATTTGTTCTTGGGGTGTGTTAGCATTTGAAAATAAATTATTGTTAGGGGCCCCTAACGTGTTTAATCACGTGCTGGGGGTGCTGTTTTATCCACAGGGGAAGAGGAGGCATATGAATTTAAAGGTATGACAACTTTTTTCACACGTGATAAGTGATATTCCTTCAGTGAGCACCAAACATTTGGTTTTTTGGTGTGCTACCACAATTAATGTGGACATAATCTTGTGGTAATATGGGTGTGGTTTAAAAACAGGGAGTGGTCAACACTGGCTTCCATTATCGGCCTTCCACTATGTAGGACAGAAAAATGTTTGCCAACAAACAACAGAAGTTGTACAGCAGAAGTTGGACAGCACTGGTGCATCTAATATAAAAGCAACTGGACTTGCTGAAAAATTTTAATGAAGACATTTCACTGCCCATCCGAGCAGCCTCTTCAGTTCAACTGACTGCTCGGAATGGGCAGTGAAACGTCTTCATTAAAATTTTTCCAGTTGATTTTTGATTTAGTTATATTAGATATATCATGACCTGGATGAATGAAAATATTCATAGTCATAAAATGATTGTGACTGTTTTACCACTTAACCTACTATGACAGCTCTATGAACAACAGAATGCATACTGTACATCGGGTACTTTATTAGCACAGATTGTTTGACCAATTATTTTAATGTTTCAATGATCTTTTGTCAGCATGCAAGGATTATCGAGTGTTTATCATTTCTGGAGAAGATAAAAAAAAACAATTCTTATCCAATCTAGATATAACGGTGTTAGAAAACCTGTCGATTTGTACCATGTTATGCTTTAGATGGACTTACAAAGGGCTACCCTGCAGGACCCCTGTGGGTTGGATAGTGCTGCTCTATGGAATTTTTTTGCATTATCATTATCATTTTAATAGGTTCCAGAAGTGGCATAACTAGATCTTACTGGGCCCCACAGCAAATAATTTTTCAGGCCCCCAAAATGTCCAGTGGTTGACCTGTTTTACCAATATTTATTGTAATTGTATAGGAATTACGGCTTCATGGGGCCCATATAGCTCCTGGGCCCCCCTGCAGCCGCAGGGTCTGCTTCCTCTGTAGTTACGCCCCTGGGTTCCAGTCAATGGACATAGGTAGATGAAAGAGAGGCCTATTACACAGAAGAAGCTGAGCAGCTCTAGATACATTGAAGAAATTGATTCTGCTCTGTGCTCAAATGTTGATTCTTAGTATTATTCTCAGGGTTCATTATTTTGACAATCCATATAGAAAATGATGACTGCTATTTACATTCCGTGTTCATGCTTTTAAGCAGTCACTGATTAATAGGGATTATTCCAGAAGATCTGAAGACTGCTTTGCCAGATACAGCAAATATGAGCATTTGAAGATAACCTCAATGGGTGCCAGCAATGGGGGTTACTTTTATTTTTTTGTTTATATGGATACATACAGCCATATATGATTATATAGAGAAAACAGAAATTGCATCTGCTGATGTCATCTGAGTGATTTGTTAGAATGTACAAATACAGTATTATACATCTATTTATGTTTCTTGCTGCATATGCACAAACCCAAACCAACTGCATCAAAAAAGAGATTGTTAGAGAAGAGTAACTAAAGGTGCATCTGCCTCTTGTTACCTTTTCATCATCACTGATGGCCGTTCAATTACAGTCGTGAATTAAACGAAAATTGGAAATCAATAGACAAGGATGGGATGGACTACAATAATAACAAAACAAACAAACAAATGCTGTAAATATTATAGTCATCACTATGTTGTCGTAATCTACTGCATTCAAACACCTTAATAGTAAATCAATGAGAAGACAGATGTCAAGTAAGGAAAATAAAGGGTATGCAAACAAATGCTGGAAGCATCATCGGTTTTCGAAATAATATATAGGTAAAACAGAATCATAGAAAGTGAATAGATATAACATTAATTATAAAATGCCCATGAAAAAACATTAAGTATCAAAGAAACTAAAGGACAAGGGAAACCTCCCATAGTGTTTTTTTTGGAGTGTTCCTCTGCCTGCCTCCCCAACTACATCCCTTGCCCTGTACCTGTTCTGATAAAGCAGTCAAGAAAGAGCCGTGCAGCAGGATTGGCAGCCATTATATCTGGTTGTGACACATCTAGTGCCCAGTCTCCCAGGCATTGACCACAGACTAGGAGCCTGTGGAAACCAGGACCAAATCAGCTTCCAGTGCATATGCTCATCACAGATGAAACCACCAGATATTGTGGTTGCCAAACCCACTGCCCTGCTCTCCTATGATGGGAGAGCACTTTAAAAAATCAATATGGACGTACCAACAACAAAATACACGTTAATAATAAATTATTATTTTGGGATATGGCTGAACACCTTATAGTCTCAATTGACCATAACGGATGCATTCATCTGAGCACAAATAATGAAATCTGCTTCTAAAAAATAGTTTTATTCAGGACATCAAAGTCACACTCACAGATCAACTCATTGACCTTTTTACTGGCGTACAGCATTTTTTTTAGTTCCACATATTTCTTAGCAACTTTTCAGTTGTTCTTGACTAGTTATTTTGTATACCTTTCGAATTATTAGCAGTGCTATTCTGTCTGTTTTCAAATTTGGTCAACAGGTATGAGATCCGTTATCCAGAATTCTCTGAATTAAAGGAAGGCCATCTCCCATAGACTCCATTTTAATTTCATATAATCCAACTTTTTAAATATGAATTCCTTTTTCCCTGTCATAAGAAGAAAGCACCGTGCACAAACTAAGATATAATTATTCTTTTTTGAAGGCAAAACAATGCTAATGGGTTTATTTAATGTTTAAATTATTTTCTAGTAGACTTAAGATATAGAGATCCAAATTATGGAAAGATCTGTTATACGGAAAACCCAAGGTCACAAGCATTCTGGATAACAGGATAAGCAAACAAGAATAATATATATATATTATGTTTACCAAATAGCTCTCTCTCTCTCTGCTAAAAGTCATTGCTGTAGTGTTACAAAAAAGAACTAATATTGTTGGTTGTAGCACATAACGTCTGACAAAAACATGAAAAGCACAAGAGGGTTGTGGTCGATTAACTGAAGATTTGTCAGCCCTCCCATACTATTCATTGCCTGAGTCACCCATAATCATACCCTAGATGAGGGCAGAGCAAAGGGTGTTGTGGGGCATAATTGTCAGACATGGTCGGAACAGGACATGGATTTTAATAACTAATTTTCTATAAACTTTTTGGAAGTAACCTTGCACGCATGCTTAATTTTGTATTGCAATATAAGGGACTTTTATGACATAGACTAACACCACCCACTATAAATATACTTAAAGAGGTCATATGACTCAAAAAAATGTGTCCATTTTTGGCCAGGTAACTGTTCTAATGGATGCACGAAAAGGATAATTTACTGTAGTTCTTTTTGAAATGCAGTTCTTTTTCTTTCAAATAACCTATAAACAATGCCATGGTCCTAATTTACGGTCTATAATTCTTAGCAGGCTGTGATTAATAGGGGGATTAATTACTTTCCCTAGTGTACATATCCGCATATGCATGCACCATGTTGGCAATCACAGAGTTTAATAACATTTCTTAATCAGGGTTCACCGAAGGTTTTAGTTTATGGTAATGATGGGATGTGTTTACATTTGTTTTAAATTGAACTCTCTACCAGTGGTGTAGATCTGGAATGAAAGAAAGAAAACTGTCCATCAAGTGCAGCAGTTCAATGATCAAGTTGTATGTATCTCCAAGCATCATTAACCCAAATAAGGTATAAATAAACAAATACTAACACCACTCTAGCCATTGAGCCTCTTAAAGGAAAACTATACCCCCCGGACAATGTAGGTCTCAATAAAATGATATTGCATAAAACAACTCATATGTAAAACCCTGCTTCATGTAAATAAGCCACAAACATACCAAACAAACAATAAAGTTAGGTCACATGAGCCAATTAACAGACAGAGTTCTGTCTTTTGCTTCCACACTTCTTCCTGTTACAGTTAGAGTTGAAATATTTCTGGTCAGGTGATCTCTGAGGCAGCACACAGACCATTACGAAATGGTGGTTCAAGGCAAGAGATGTAAAAGGGCAATATTTACTTAAATGTATATGGCAGTTTGGTAAGATTCTTTAATATGCCACTTAATTTGATATAAACTATCTCAAGTATTCATTTTGGGGGTATAGTTTTCCTTTAATAAAGTACAGCACTCACAGGTCTAAGTATGGGTAAAACATTAAGTGCATATTGTTTTTCAATCAAGGTTTCATTCTCCTTCCTGTATTATATAATATCCAGTACTTTAGGGGATGCCATGGTGACAGGGGCGGGGACTGAGACCTAAATGCGGTGTTAGGCAGTAAATCTGTAATACTGACCCCAGCCTTAGCTGGCGATTAACTTGCTATGACAGTAACTCTATCTGAGACCTTTCTTAAGGTTACAGAAACAAAGCTCTTATATGTTCCCCTTTGCAAGTGCTGCCAGGCAAACCCCAACTCTGATGGTATTCCCTCAGATGTTAACTCTTCTATCACTTTCAACAATTTAGTGACGTATCTCTACACTTTTTTCTATCTTATTAATATCCTTCCTATGGACTAGTGTCTTGAGTAAAATGCACTGTGTACTCAAGGCGATGTCTTGGATGTCGATTTTGGATGAGCTCAGTTCTCACCTTTACGGCATTTTTGTAGCATCACCCATGGAAAGGCTGACAAGTTTAGGAATCTCCCTGGGTATCTTCTTTTCCTAAGCATTTCTAGCAGTTCCTAACACTTGGCTGTTATGGGATACATGCATGTTGTACATGCAGATCCACAAGAGAAAAGGATATAGATTTAAAAACTGCAACAGATTTTTTTTTTTGCCAGCATGAAAATTGCCATCTGTATTTACAAGAAAGAGGCTGTATCCTTATTCAGATTCTCTTCATACCAGATGGAAGGGTTTTCAATGAATTTGTGTATTCGTAAGTAGAGGCTTTTTCTTTCATACACACGTCTTGGTGCAGTTATGTTCCATGATGGATTCACCTTTAGCTTAAATTCACTGAGTGGGCTGCAGAAGAAACCACCACTCTTTAGATTAGCAGATCAATACTGGTTATATACTTGAAGCCATTTTTATGCAATTCAAATAAATTAGATTAGCAGGAAAGGGCAACCTGCAGTCCATCAAACGCTGAACTACTGAACAGCTCAGCAAGAAATACCTGCACTTGGAGTGTTAGAGCAGTTGATGGATTTCAGTTTTATACCGTTATTGTCACTTACAAACGAGTACTGAAAAGGTTAAATAAGATGTGTCTAAAGCTAAACTTGCAATGTAAAGAGCATGCAAGTATATTCTATAGCTAGAAGAGAATCAATGTCAGTTTTTTTTTATTTTTAAATGGATACCATAGCTCCCAAAGGAATAAATGAGAATAATCTTTTTTACAGCTTTTATTTGAATAGTAATTCATCATATGTCTGATTTATAAACACTTCTTAAATTCATTCATTTTAATTCATTATAATGAGAGTGTTTTTAATGGAAACTAATAAACAATTATTTTAAAAATAATAGGAATTTACTAGTATATACATAATCTGTTAGAAACAAAATATGGTAGCTGATTTATACTTGCATAGGATCTTTATTAATTTATGAGACACCAGGTTGGGTTATTATCAAGGCAGAACATGGGGCACTGGGCAACAACTTAGCAAATGTATAGATAGGGGACATGGATGTGAGATCCAGGTTCCTTCCTTGGAGGGTGTGCTGGCCTGTTGCCGTGAAGGGGAGTTTTCCTCTTGCCAAGCGCATCACGGTAGGCATGTAGGTATGATAGCCTGGTGAAAGAGTCTGACTAGGGGGGTGTTCCTGTGAGATCAATGACACATACACGAAGGGGCAGATTTACTAAATTAGTGTGAAGGATTCAAAATCGATCGAATTTTCAAAAAAAATTTGAATTTTTGAATACCTTTATTTGGGCACTTCTACCATTGAATTAAAAAAATTTGATCGATGGTCGAATTACTTACCCTTAAAATTTTTATTCAAATCCCTAGTTCGCCAGATTAAACCTACCGAATTGCTGTATAAACCTATGGGAAGCTCCCATAGGGTTATTTCAGCATTTTTAGATCGAATTAAAAAAACTCAATCGAATGGTTAAAATCATTCGAATCCTTCAATCAATTTTTTTATATTGGATCGTTCAATCGATCGAATTTTGCTTCGATTGGTCGAATTCAAGGGTTAATTAACCCTCGGAATCGACCAATAGTAAATATGCCCCGAAGTGTTTTTAAACGAGCGCCTCGCGAGCGGTTAACCATTTGCCTTGATAAAGCACGATTGCAAAACCAGCGTCAGTGTTTCATTCTTGTTACCCGGTCTGGTTTTTAACTTATTTACAGAGCCTTACTAGGTTTAAAAAAACCAAGCCCGGAACTGGCCCTATTTGGGTCGGCCTATCACTATCTGCAGCTCAGTTCGGTCTATTAATATTCTCTGTACTGTGTACTAAATCACAAGGGCCATTGATTAGTGATGGGCGAATCAGCGGCGTTTCACTTCCCCTGTATTTTGCGAATTTCTAGAGAAAAAGAGAGTAAAGCTGGCCATAGACGTAACAATTACGATCTTTCTCGGGAAAGATCTTTCCAAGAAAGATCGTTCGTTTCAACACACACATGTATAGAGCTGAATCGTCAAATATACAGGTAGAAACAATAGAATTCTACTTGTATCTGACGATTCAGCACTAACAATGGCCGATGTTCAGGGAGCTTTCAAAGGCTTCCGATCAAAAT
This sequence comes from Xenopus borealis, assembly GCA_024363595.1. Classification (NCBI taxonomy): domain Eukaryota; kingdom Metazoa; phylum Chordata; class Amphibia; order Anura; family Pipidae; genus Xenopus; species Xenopus borealis. The sequence goes on from CM044439.1 coordinate 126,484,023, forward strand.
TTTCCATCCAGTCCGATCAACCAGCCGACCGATATCTTAATCCTCTGACGATGTCGGTCGGCTCATTTCCCACCATACACGCACCGAATATCGTACGAAAATTTGTTTCGTACGATATTATCTGTGCGTCTATGGCCACCTTAAGTGTGTCCAAATGGAATGGTTGAGGTTGCAGGTGCAGTAGGAACTAGAAATACACAAATCCCAGATTCCATTCAGGATTTCACTGAATCTGACAATTTTAGCAGAATTTATTTTAGGCCAAATCCAAGAGCCTGTACGAACTGAATCCAAACCTATATAATTGAAAGTCCATTTAGGGAATTTTTGTCTGTGCACTGGATTTGGTATTTTGGTCAAATCTGTACCCTAGATTATGGAGATTTGAACAAACCCTGCAAAGCAGCATTCATTGCATCCCTAGTAGGCACCCATCTATGTAACTTGTTGACACACGTATAATCAAACAATATTTCTGCTGCCATTGACAGGAACTGCAGCCATGGGATGTTCCATTCACACTATATAATTCACTTTAACAACTGGTCCAGAGCATTGTGCTCCATTCATCAAATGTATGGAATTGCCCTCTTGACCCTTGTGACATTCTGACTACCAAAGTATTGTCCAGTGAGCCAGAAATGCTGTAAAGAGATTAGGTTTGAGTTGCATGTAACACAGATAATTATTTCAGTAAAAAGAGAGACCATTCCATCCATAAACTGTAACTGTTTTACTTGCTCTGCAATAACCTCTCCAGACTCAAACTCAGCACATACCATGGAACAGTCTCAAAATTATTATTCCCATGCACCTATGGATATATTCTTGGTGCACTGAACTATACCTCTCCCAGTATTGTTCTGCTGCATTTCCAAATCTATAAATAACTCTTTATGAACAACCTTAGCCCAGGAATGCTCTTGACTGTTGAATTCAACACAATGACAGCATTATTGACAGCGCAGCTAATCCTTTTGCTACTCTCCATCAAAGTGAGTATTTCTCTGTGCGCAGCGTCTCGGTCGGAGATAATTGTTACACTTGCCAATGAACAAATGGCACAGCTTAAAGAGTAAAATGCATGAAATCAGGGCACATATTTAAAGAAAGGCGACAGTTACATGCCCTAATTGATTAATTCAAATCTGCTTTCATTAAAATCTGCACTTTCACTGAATGTCAGCAGCATGCCCGGTGCACAGAAATCGGCTCTAGTCACCTGGGGGATGATAAATCATTGTGGCTGTCGTGCATATTGGAAGTATAGAGATTATTTATAATCCGCACCTAGCAGGCTCCAGCCTCCGCTTCACAACAAATAGACTTCTTACCTCTGCCTGATTCACTTATTCTCAGTTATTCACGTCGTATAGATGCTATTTCCTAGAAACACTCACAGATGAGATCTTGGCTTTAGCCGTGGCAGAGTTACAACCAGAGGCACATCATAGGGAGGATACATGGGGAGACAGACTAATGCCCAAAGCTCCCCAGAGGGGGGTCAATGACTGGGGGGGCACAAACAGCCCAGACACTCTATTCATGGGCATGTGTTGTAAATGTCCTGAATGAGTGTTGAAAGGACACTGCTCTCTAGGAATGCATTAAATCCATGATCCGGATTTGGTGAAATTCTGCATGTGGTCAATTTGGTCTGATTTGATCAAATTCTGCATCTGCCATCCCTTTTTTTTTCGTACAGTAAACAATGTGCAGTATTGTGTAGTATAGTGTAATTTAGACAAATACTTTTAGCTGACTTTATTTTGCAAAAAAAACACAGGCACAGCAAACACCTCCAGGAAACTATTACAAGACATACAATCTATGGCACAACAACTAGTAGCCATATCCCTATATGGGAATCTCCAAAGTCAGAATTACACTTTGACATCACACTATGATATCACACTATAACAGTAATTTAAAGGAACACCAGCATACAAATGTAAAGATTAAAAGTAATACAACTATAATGCAGTGGTAAAACTGCTGTGTTTGCTTCAGTTACTATAGTTTATATAAATAAGCTGCTGTGTAGCAATGAGGGCAGCCATTCAAAGGAGAAAAGGCTCAGGTTACACAGCAGATAAGCTCTGTAGAACATAATGGTGTTATCTGTTATCCACTATTTAACCTGTGCAATATAGCCTTTTTTAAACTCTGCCATTGCTACACAGCAGCTTGTTTATATGAACTATAGTAGTGTTTCTGAAGCAAACAGAGCAGTTTTACCAGTGCAGGGCAACTTTACATGTTTACGTGTTAATACTATCATCATGCAGTTGATACTTAGGGGCAGATTTACTAATGGTCGAATTTCAAAGTGAAAAAACATTCGAAATTCAAATTTTTTTGGGTGGTCATTTTCGATCGAAAATGGACCTAATTCACTTGAATTGGTCCATTTCCATCGAATTGAAATCGTTCAAATGGTTTGATTTGAACGATTTCCCTGTAAAAACTTTGATTTTGCAAAACTTTTCCAAACTGCCTGTAAATACTATGTGAGGTCCCCATAGGCTATAATGGCAATTCGGCAGGTTTAAGGTGGCAAATGGTCAAATTCAGAGTTTTTTACATAAAAATACATAAAAAAATACATAAAAGAGAAGGAAAGATACCGAAGCAGTTTATTGCCAATAGATTAGCTACAATGGTGCAAACTGTAACACTATGGGGCAGATTTATCAAGGGTCGAATTTCGAATAGCAAAGACTTTGAAATTCTACTAAAAAAGAACAACCAAAATTAATTTGAATTTTTTTTTTGATCGAATGGGTTCGTTTTCAATTGAATCGGTCAATTTGAGTTGTTCAAATCAAAGCAATAGTGCATTCGATTTGAAGTTTTTTCCAAAAAAAATTCTCCAAGTCCACCAACTGACTCCATAATTTTTAGGAAGTCCCTCATAGGCTAAAATAGAAATTTGGCAGGTTTTAGATGGTGAATGGTTGAATTTTTAAAGACAGTACATGATACATTTTGAACAAATTTTCCAATTTCTTGCAAATTCGAATCGAATTTGGACTGTTCCCTAATCAAAGTTCACAATAACAACTTGAAATTTTAATTTGTTTTTAATTTGAATTTTCACGTCAACCCTTGATAAATCTGTCCCTATATTTATTCTGCAGAATGCTTTACCATACATGAGCAAACAGCTCTAGAAGCTCTCTCTGTTCTCGTCTCACCCTGCTCACTCCTAGCTCTGGGCTCTGATTACAGCAGGGAGGGGAGGAGGAAAAGGGAGGGGGAGAGAGGAGCAAACTGAGCATGCTCAAGTCCTAGCCCTGGAGGTTTATACTGAAAACAGTCTGATACAGATGCATATGTGTACAGAATAGAAGGAAAGACATGCAGTGTTTCTTTTGACAGATGACTCAAAGCAGCATTATTTGAGGGTTTACTGGTATATTTATATAGACCTTTCTGATAAGGCTTACTTAATTTTAGTTTACTTACTAAATTAATTTTAAATGCCCCATTTGCCCATTTATTAAAACACATTAGCACTAACACACTGGCAGGAATATTTAATTAACAGAAGTATTGAAGCCAGAAGACTGTGCTGCGAGTGCTAGAGTGGGGCATGAGTCAAGTTGCAAACAGGCAAAATGATCCATCTGTCTGCCTCTCCTTATATACTATTTGTCTATGGGCTTACTTCCCTACTGATAACTCTATGCAACTGGGAGGAACTGGAAGCTGTGGTTGTGAGTTCAGTAAAGTGCACTGAATTATCAGATTCTCTATCAAGACAGTCAGCTGACAGTTGGGTGCACTTATTAACAGTGGGCAATTTAGACTGCTTCAGAAATCTATAGCAACCAATCAGCTTTGATCAGACTACTGCAGGCAGAACCATGAAATGAAATCTCTGCTGAGTTGCTGTGAGATACTCCACCGGGAAAGAATTGTTAGTAAAGAAGCCAAGATTCATAGTGATATTTCAATTAACTTTTTCTATCCCACTAACTGCTATTAGTGAGAGCAGTAGTTCTGCCGGCTAAAAGAGAATCAAATGATACCACCAGTGCAACTTGTCAGGAAGCAACACTTTGTCAAACATTTAAAGGACCAGTAACATCAATTTAAAAAAAAAACAATTTGTTAGTATACATTGAAAAAAAAAACCACCAAGACAAATGAAACTTTAAAATCACAAAGTTTTGATTAAGAATTAACTTACAGAAACTCAGCTTCCGCTCCGCTTCAGAAAAATAGACAGGGCGATGATCCATCGTGCAGCGCTCGATTTCTCCTCCCTGACTATCTCCTATAAGGAAGGCAAGGAGGAGAAATTGAGTGCCGCACGATAGATTGCCCGAGCGAATTTTCTCTGAAGATGAGTTTCGGTAAGTTATTTCTTAATAAATAGTGATGGACGAATTTATTCGCCTGGGGCAAATTTCCACGATTCACTGCAGGTGAATAAATTCGCAAAACGGCAGTAGAATTTCGCCTAGCGAAAATTCGCCAGTGTCTTGTTTTGGACACAGGCGACCGTTTTTTTTTCGAAGCCCGCAACAGACCGCATACAAAACGAGATGTGGCGGCGTTTCACATATTTTTTGCCATTTCGCAAATTTCTCTAGAAATTAGTGAAAAATTTGGCAAAGCGAAATGCAGCAGATTCAGCCATCACTATTAATAACGGCTGTCAAGCTTGACAAAGGGCTCCACCCAGAAACATTGCGCTACACTCCCTAATAAACACTTGTATTGTTTCATCGGACCTGTGTGACACTAGAACCTTTCTGTGTGAGCTCTTATTTCACTCTTTGATAAGTCTGCCCCTTAATGAGCAGAAGAATATATCGGATTTAATCAGTGCGCTTATTATCATGGTATTTGCTGGCACTAGACATCAGGCCTCTGCATCAAAGATGCGTTTTTGTAACCAACTCAAAGCTACCATAGTTACCAGAGGAAAGCCACGGTGTGATGTTCAACCTCCTTGTACAACTATAACTCCCACAACCACTGGAATGTGGGGTTCAGCAAAAGCTCTAGAACCATAGGCGACATTAGTAGCATCCTTTGTCATAAAACAACAGTACCATACGATCAGATTGAATGGATTTGATTTGTATATAAAAAGAGTTTAAATGGGTGGTTCATCTTTTACGTATGTTATACACAGGCAAATTCTAAGCAAATTTAAAATTAGTTTCCATTATTTATTTTCTATAGTTTTTTAATCATGTGCCTTCTTCTTCTGACTCTTTCCAGCTTTCATTTGATGGGGGGGGGGGTCACAGATCTAAAAAATGTTCTGTAAGGCTACAAATGTATTGTTATTGCTACTTTTTATAATTCATGTTTTAATTCAGGCCTCTCCTATTTATATTCCAGTCTGTTATTCAAATCAGTGCGTGGTTGCTAGGGTAATTTGGACCCTAGTAACCAGATTGCTGAAATTGCACACTGGAGAGCTGCTGAATAAAAAGCTACAAATGTATTGTCATTGCTACTTTCTATCATTCGTGTTTAATTCAGGCCTTCTACTATTCATATTCCAGTCTGTTATTAAATTTAGTGCAAGGTTGCTAGGGTAATATGGACCGTAGCAACCAGATTGCTGTAACTGCAAACTGGAGAGCTTGTGAATAAAAAGCTACAAATGTATTGTTACTGCTACTTTCTATCATTCATGTTTTAATTCAGGTCCTCACCTATGTATGTATGTATGTATGTATGTACGTATGTATGTTTTTATTTGTAATAGCGCTCCTTGAGGGCAAAGCACTGTACTGCAAGCCTATTCATATTCCAGTCTGTTATTCAAATCAATGCATGGTTACTAGGGTAATTTGGACCATAACAACCAGATTGCTGTAACTGCAAACTGGAGAGCTGGCGAATAAAAAGCTAAATAAATCAAATATATATATAAAATAAATAATGCAAATTGTCTCAGAAGATCACTCTCTACCTACATCATCCTAAGGTGAACAAAACCAAGATCGAGTGTGGTTGGGAAGATCGAATGGATCGAGTGTGGTTGGAAAGATCGAATGAATTGAGTGTGGTTTGGAAGAGTGGGGGAAAGTTTGTGTATCATACCTATATTTCATGCCAGTCTGTTTAGCCGTAGATTCCTTTAAAGAGATATGGTGCTGAGGAGTAAAGGTGCCGAGACTGCGAGCGATGATTGCGACTGTGCGGAAGCGGGCTCTGGCCGAATTCACCACGTTGGGTCCGCTGGAGTTCTGCTTGCTGTGCCTGTCATCCCCATTCCTGCTCTTGAGGTTATGCTCCGTGCAAGCCATAGACACCTGCATGGTTCCTAGTGGCCGGGCTCACAGCTCTCCCGGGAACAGGCTACTGAGGGGAGCGAGCTGGGGCGCTGGAGTCGGGGGAGAAGTCGGCCAGTTGTCTGTGACGGAGAAGTCGGCCAGGTGTCTGTGGGGAAGAAGTCGGCCAGGTGTCTGTGGGGAAGAAGTCGGCCAGGTGTCTGTGACAGAGAAGTCAGCCGCAGGTATTTAGCGGGGAGAAGTTAGGACACGTGACAGCTCTTTCATCCCTCAAGTAAGTTCCGAGAGTCGAGGCAAATGCGTGTCCTCATGTTCAGCCCCGGACTGTCCGCTCCGCGCTACTGCAGCGCCCACAACTGAATGGAGGAGGCGTGTGTGTCGCTCTCTGCTGCTGCTCCTGATTCTGCTGCTGCTGCTGCTGCTCCATGAAATGCTGAACACACAAAGCTTTGCGAAGGGTGGAAAACTGACTCACAGACAAAACCCCCCGGGCTGCGAACTGTCCATTCAGTTCAGGTGAGAGAGTGACGCTGCCCCATGTGACAGTGCGATTCCCAGGCTCGTGTGTCTGGTGCACTCGCTGACTGACTGACTGACTAACTGACTGAGCGGCGTGTGGCTTTTTAACGAGATGCCTCCCTCTATGAGAGTTATACACAAGCTTGCTCCCACACATTGCGCTCACTTACCATGACACGGCCAGAATGTATTGCAGCACGCTG